>CM037007.1:28610797-28688690 GCA_020826895.1 Aquilegia kansuensis
GCACCCCGACAAATACTGTAGTTTTGTACAACACCAAAGATGATACCACTGTGACAAAATCCACATAGAACAACATAACACATCAAATCAATTGTAAATATGATGCCAAGCATACTTAAGAAATATGGGATTATTGATTTCAGTTCACAAATCTTTACAATCTTGATTGACAAAAGTTGGTATTGAAACTTACATGACTGAATAAAAAAGGCGACAATAAAGAAGATGGACTGCGCATGAGAAGATGGCATTCCTGGATCAGATCGCAAGGTAGAGGCGGGCCTGTCATGGTTGATTATATGCTTCAGAATGATTGAAAGCCAGGAATTCATTAAAGATCCCGTTGCAAGCCACAAGGCTTCAGCATCATGTTTCCAGAAAATGACAGCAATGTAACTCGCAATCACTAGCCACTTGCTCTGCAAAACATATATGAAATTTTTGTTGACTATATTAATTAGTAGAATTGTTATTGAAAGATAAAACTAAAATGAAAGAGTTCAAAAGAAACAGAAAACTGCACCAACAATTTCATTGATAGTATATTCCAAATCATTAGACAATACGCGAGAGCCAAACACTGACGACCCATTACTCAAAAAGTTTTCCTGATGTATCATTTCAACAAGAACAGGACTTCTGTTCACCTCTGGCACATTTTTTTGGTTACAAACTTTGCGCTTCTCATAAGCAGCTAATCGTATGGGCATGAAAATTTGTTTTGAGGTGGCAAATTTGCTAGGAGATATGAGGTTTAGAGATTTAAAACGTGGCGAAAATCTGCAAAAGAATGCCTTTGTTAACATGTTACTTCTGTAGTTGTACAAACTAGTACTGGTAGTAGTAGTGGTAATAGTTGTAGTAGACTGATAGAGATGAAATGAAAGGATAACATTTTGTTTTGTTCTGTTTTTTTTTATACCAGGAATCTTGTTGATCACCAATAAGAATTAACTTAAAATTGTCAACTCTTTAGCGTTTGAGAAGGTACACCATTTTTTTATGGTAAAAACATGTCCAGTTACGTAAGAGACTCGAGGCGCAACAGTGTGTGATCGTTTTTTATACGTTAAAAACAGAAATGCAATATTTGTCGATGTAGCCAACAATTCAACCCCTATAAGTTTATTTATTTGTTCATGAAACTTATAATATCTCTGTTTCTCAAGACAAAAATGGTGTGTAACCCTTTTAATATATCAGTTTCTCAAGACGAAAATGGTGTAACAGTTAGCAGCTAGATTGTGAAAACAAATGATATGATTGTATGCATAATGGAATATAGAAATGTTATTTTTAATCAGTAATTAAGTATTTAGTTTCTCGTTTAATATTTAGAAATGTCCACAGTACTCTGCATTTTCCATGCTGCAACTCCAACTACAGGACATTAATGTTCCCATAATTCTTTTCCATTCTTGTACAATTAAATCTACAACACTGAAAAAGAAAATCGCAAAAATAGAGAAGGAAAATTCTGTAAAATACAATAGACATGAACTCCTCACCTACAGATACTGCACACCAATTGAACTTCTACACTAAGGAACTGGCTTCTGAAGTTTCCTTTCCTGTGTCCTTAAACGAAAATTCCTGAAAGTCATCAAAGAAGATTGTAAGCTACAAAAGAAATTAAACTGGATACTCAACTAATTGAGAAAGATCGCTTTCAAGTCTAGTCTGCCAAATTTCATAACTATTAACACTAAATTTAAACCAATAATCACATCACCACCAACAAACCCACATCATGCGAATAGAGTAACTTTAAACCAAGCACATAGTCATGAAGTATAAAATAACAAGGTTTACTAAAATGTAACAAGATACTGCTATAGTGACATCATAAAATTTCATGGGCACGCATGGCAAATCAAAGGTTCGTTACCCCAAATAAGATATATGACAGACATATATCAACTAGCTCATACATTATTGGGATCCTTTTGTCAACCATATGACATAGACATCCTAACAACCCCATCGTGATCGAAAAGAGTAAGAAATTCACAAAGCAGCAATTCGGTACTTATGAACCGTTAGTTGTGGGTAATCAGTATCTGGATAATACCAAAAAAAGCGTCAGGCACTCCGCTCAGATAAAATCACTCACTTGGATTACTGCTCCCACATAACCCTCTCGTAGCGTTCGATTGTTTTGAATCACAATAGGCTTAAAAGTTTCACTTATAGGGTCATAATAACCTATTTTTGTCTCCCATACTGCAACAAGAATTCACCATTCCTTAACATTGTCACTTCACAAGACCCATCCCAAAAATTTACCATCACTTCCCTTCTAATGTGGTATTCCTTAGCCCAGGATCCCTGGACTCCATATTCTTTCATCACCCAAATTTTGTTGTCGTCAGAAAAAACATTCAAACCAGCTTCAACTAAACAAAGGCATCCTCCTAAAACCCCAAATAATAAGACATATCGTTTTGCTCCAAGTTATTGTCAGGAGGTGGAATTCCATGGAATCTGACATTGTAGACTGATGCCCATGTTTTAAAATTATCAAATACTTCATCATCTATAACATAAAATTCTTTGCACCTGTCGTAAAGGAAAACACAAGAGGATGTGTTGTTTTGAAGAGAATGGGTATAGTGCATTTTAGCAAAAGAAGGGTGGCGGATAAGTTTGTAACAAGTTTTGCATACCCATTTGCAGTTACAAAGGGATAAAAGAGATAGTCTATACAAAATGTCGAGAAAGATGTCGGTCGGTAGTCTAGAAAAATCTCCACTCAACTGTACTTGAAAGAGTGACTCTTGTTCATTCATATCTTCAAATTCCTCTTTTATCTTCGTTTTACTCATCTTCTTTTTCTTCTTCTCGACTGTTTTCTTCCTCTTGTTCTTCATCTTGATACTTTCCTCCTCCATTACCAAACAAAGTGGTGTAGACCAACTGATGGTGCAAGCCTAAAAAAACACATTTCAAACACCAAACATTTACCTCAGCAATGATTTCAGAAATTAAGTGTAATAGTATTACAACATCAAGTGCAAACAGCTTTAGAGTTAGCATGTCATGTAAGAAGAATCAAACTGCACAATTCTACACCAATTAACATTAACCTCGTGTGACGCCCCCAAAATCCAATCCTAGTTGATCAGGCTAAGACCAGACTCCAGAGTCGTAATGTTCTCCATATGTCCACCATGGACCGTAGGTTCACACTACTGCCACGTGACACCAAGCTCCAAATCCAATATCCATGTAAGGACAGAATAATAAAATATAACACGAACAAATTCGAACAAAACAACAGCGGAAGATTTATTTCAAACCAAACACTGTATATACATATATACAAGAATTCAAACAATCCAAAAGGATTAAGAATCTATGCTTGTCGCAAGAGCTACACCTGATAACAAAGACTAACTACAACTTAGAGCACCTATACCTATCTCACTATCTCTAACTAGATCCTCTTCGCACGCTCCGAGAATCGCTTTACCCGTTTCCTGAAAGGAGGGGAAAAAGGAGCGATTAAACGCTAACAAGTTACAAAACTTGATATCCGATCTTGATCCCAGGGACGGAATCAGCGCACCCAATGATATAGCCATACAATATAAGTATCAATTATAATCATCAATCAGATCAAGTCAAGCAATTATATAAACAAGCCATTCATCACAAATGGCAAATAGCCAATTCATCTGGTACCGCAGTACCCCAACCATGCATCTGTATGCGACACCGAGCAATACTCTCCGCAGGCTCATAAGGTTGGTGACATAGCACCACTGAGTGTACTTCTGTATGCGACACTAAGCAATACTCTCCGTACACTCCAAGGACGTCTCCCCAAATTCAGACTGTTCAAAACAGTCTCTGGCTCAAAAAGCCTTTTCACACAAATCAATCCATCCATTCAAATTAAATGCATCTTAACTATCAATACGCATAAATTTTAAAATATGCAATCTCACCTTTAGCATGAAAATTATACATGAATAATATCACCAATAATCTAATAATTTATCACAGCGTCAATTAGGATTTTTGACAATCAACATCATGTTAGAATCAAATAAACACACTAACATGCTTTCCTATCAATTTTCCAACAATAACCGAATAATAATATCAATTTTATGAAATTAAAATCAAACAAATTCAATTAATACGCATAACCGAAATTGGACTATAACTATAGCATACTCTTACACCCACTAACCTCATCTATCTCCTAAAAGCAAGAAAAGATATTAAATCATGCAACTTACCTCGCTTCGCGAAGAAAACACTATAACAACGAGCTATTAACGGGAAATTCGCAAGCCGAAGATTCCAAGTATCAAAACCTTTAAAATTATAAGTAGTTCTTCTTTTTTCTTATAAATTTCTGCAACTATTTTCCCTATTAAAATCCTAGTGTGAACTCACTATATCAGGTTATCTCTCTCTCTCATTTCTGTGTATACCAGCAAACAGGTTATATGCATATATATCCTCAGTTCAGTCCGTTCAATTTCCTTACTAACTAAGCTAAGTTATTAGCAAACAACGTAAGGTCGGTTCTTATTTCTATCATATATATCTAGTGTGAACAGAAACTGGTTTGGTTTCAAGGTCAAACAGTAGACTGCCACCTAAGCATATCAAATGAAATTCAACATACTAAGAATTTAAACTAGCTAGCAGGTTATTATACAAGGTATTACACCTCCATAACAACTTTACAACTTGAATGAACAACTCTACATCAATAAAAAAAATGAAAATGCGTGAAAAGACAATTCAACACCTCAACCAATTTAAAATGAAGATACCAATTGACAAACAAAGGTTAAAAAAAGAATTTGAATTTGTTCCACACTCTTAAAGAGTGTGGAACAACACTCTCCACCAGATTTTGCCACGTACTACTAATTTTTTTTTTTTTAATTTAATTGATCCCACTAGGGTTAACAGCACCCATCTTAGGTGTTTTAGTGTTTTAATTAATCTCACTTAATATTAAAAAAAAATCAAAATCAAAATTTTTATTTTTTTATATAGCCACGTGGCAAGATCTGGGGGAGAGTATTGTTCCGCACTCTTAAAGAGTGGAACAAATTCGCACTCTTAAAAAAAAGCCAAATACAAAAACAAGGACTGGAATACATGAAAAGGAGAGTGTGAGAAGTGACATGAAATCGACAGACAGATAACAAGTGACCTTATGTTATAATATAACATACCACCAGACCCCATGGCAACAGACCTCCAACAGCCTTTATTGGACCCCCTCCCCCAGCGGACGTTCTACACATTCATCAATGAGCTATTCCAACCATACATAGATGACTGAAGGTATTACTTTAAACGTCCACTAAAACCATTCGTTAGGCAGAATCACCTCTCTGAAGAGAAAGAGAAAGCACATTTGGCCAGACAGAAATCCTATTACTAGGGCATTGTATGGGCACAAAGCTTTCGAGAAGTGCTCAACACTCAACAGTAAAGAAAGTCTTATTCCTAAACATTAAAACCCGACATCAAAATGGGACATCCTCTGTTGCAAAACATGTTCCTCCATAAAAATATCTTCCCCATCATCTAAAACAAGGACTGAAAATGCGTGGAAAAATGGCGCTATATTTACTAAATGCAATCTTCCACAGAAATTGGAAAACAACAATACCTTATTAGATTTTTTTTTTTCCCTTATTAATGGATTTTAGAAATTCCCTTCAAAGGGTATTAGCGCAACATTACCAAAACTTGTATACATAGTGTCAAATCAAAATTTAAACTTCAATGTAATATATATCATACAAGAAATTCATAATACAAGTTAACCAAGCTGTTTACTATACTACATTGTAAAAAAAAAAAAAAAAAAAAAAATTGAAACAGATACCATGAAATGCAAAATGAAGAGATGGGTTTGAAGAGAAATACCTTGAAAAATGGAAAAGACGACTGTTGAAGGTTTTAGGGGTTTTAGGTTTCTTGTTGTTGTTTGAATGAAAGCTTTTCTTCTTCTTCCAAGCTTCCTGCAAAAGCTTTTAAAATTCTGACACATTTTCACCATTACTATAACGTTGGTGGAACTGGGTTTTGGTGTTTATGGGTCAGGTACGATCTGGTTTTTGTGTTTATGGGCTTTTCGAACCCAAAACCTTTCCTCCAAACATGTAAAATGGGCTTTTCAACAATACATACAACTATAGGACCAATTTATACTCCGTAAAAAAAAATGAAAATTGGGGGTCTAACCATGTGCGCGGCATGGGGCAGAGTCCACCTTCATGTTTGGTTAGGCATGATATGGGTTAGTCTTTAGTTGTTTCAAGAGATAAAAACAAACTAGTGCTTAGCTTCTTTAGAGAAACAACTACTAGTTAGTTTGTTTAGATTGATATTTTGGCATAAACCAGACATAACTTATCTATTATACTATATTAAAGAAGAAAAAAATACCCCTTAGAAAATATCTCTTCAATTAGGCTATCAATTAGATTGAAATTGATAGTCTAATTGAAAAGAATTTTGATTAAGTTTGAGTATATTTGTAATTACACAAAAGTGAACCACCATCACAGATATAATCAAGTCCAATTGGACCAAATCATGTGCATAATTAAGCCCAGTAAAAAAAAATTAAAAGTATACCCAATCCCAAGTACATAATCAAGTCCAATCCGTACCCAGTTGGACCAAATCACATGCATAATTAAGCCCAGTAAGAAAAAATTAAAAATATACACAATCCCAAGTATAATCAAGTTCAACCCGTACCCCTAAGAAAATATCTCTTTAATTAGGCTGAAATTGATAACCTAATTGAAGATAAATTCATTCAATTGGGTATTTTTGTAACTACACATGCGAAATAAATAAAAATGAGCCAATATATAATTTCACATCATAAATACAACCACTTTCATAAGTAATCCTAACTTAAATTATTTATAGGTAGAGTATAAATTCAGCCCGTACCCCTGAATATTAATCAATAACCTTCTAGACTTCCACGAAAATATAAAATAGTATATTTGCATAATTAATATCCCAACTGAGATATTAATTCATCGATCAATTAATAAACTATTAATTTATATAATTAATAGTATATTTTTATGTATATCTTTCTTTTTGGGGAGCTAACATGATGAAGCTGGACAATCGTTTTATTCTAAAACCTGTTCCACAAAAAGAAGCACTAAAGTCGATAATGATAATGAAATAATTTCTTCTTGCAATATAAAATACAACACCAGATCAACTCATCACACTACAAAAATTCAAAGACGAGGTTCAAACGAACATCAATTTTGAGGAAAAAAAACAACAATTGACTTTTATTATAAAAAAATCTAAAATATATTTGTATATCAAAACAATATTAATTTATATATTAATTAGTTTGCCCTTCAAAGATTTTTCTAAAATGTATTATCTAATAAATTTAGCGAAATATTAATTTATCAACCTATGCCCAAGTTGGGACCAACACTAACTTAAATTCTTTATAGGTAGAGTATAAATAAAAATGAGCCAATATGTAATTTCACATGATAAATACAACCACTTTCATAAGTAACCCTAACTTAAATTCTTTATAGGTAGAGTATATTCAAATCCATCCCGTACCCCTAAGAATATTAATCAATTACCTTTCAGACTTCCACGAAAATATAAAATAGTATATTTACATAATTAATATTCCAACTGAGATATTAATTCATCGATCAATTAATAAACTATTAATTTACATAATCAATAGTATATTTTCATATATATCTTTCTTTTTTTTGGGGGGGGGGGCTAACATGATGAAGCTAGACAATCGTTCTATTCTAGAACCCGTTCCACGAAAAGAAGAACTAAAATCGATAATGATAATGGAATAATTTCTTCTTGCAATACAAAATACAACACCAGATCAACTCATCACACTATAAAAATTCAGAGACGAGATTCAAACCAACAACAATTTTGAGAAAAAACAAGCAACAATTGACGTTTATTATAAAAAAAATATAAAATATATTTGTATATCAAAAAAATATTAATTAGTTGGGCTTTCAAGATTTTTTCTAAAATGTATTATCTAATAAATTTAGCAAAATATTAATTTATCAACCTATGTCTAAGTTGGGACCAGCCAAAAATACTATTTAAAGGAGATAATTAATTTATCGGTATTATCTTATCGAGCTTTTACTTATCTCTTCAATTAGGCTGAAATTGATAACCTAATTGAAGAGCAATTCATTCAATTTTGGGTATTTTTGTAACTACACAAAATAAATAAATATGGGTTAATATATAATTTCACATCTTAAATACAACCACTTTCACAAGTAACTTTAACTCGAATTCTTTATAAGTAGTAAACCAAATTATCACCACTAGATCTAATACCATTAATTAACTACCATTGATAAAATGTCTTAAATCGAATTTCTTTCAATTCAACAATTTTAACTTCATTAAGTTTACCAGTAATTGTTTTTGAATAAGTAGCTGAATAATTATCAAGTGAAAGTAGTAATTTACAAGTATTCCAAGATTTACATTGAAATCACCAGATGATTTACTACGTTTGTACAACTTCTCCATCTTCCTATTTACTTAAAGCCTACGTCTGCTTATATGCTTATATTTGATCCATGTATATTTGATGTTTGCTGAAAATCTCTCGACGACACAGAAATCAAAACCCACCAAAATTCTAAGTCAAATGGGCAAGTATGCAAGATTATTAATAAGATCATTAATAATATTAATATAATATCATTGTGGACACACATCAAACGTGTTTGTGATGGCCATTTTCATATTTTCAAGTACAATATCAACTTGACAAAAAGTATATTTTGCAGGAATATGGAGTACCAGTAATCTATTTTCTTTCCTTGCACTTAGTAGACATTGACAAAAAGTAAATGAAAATACAAAATAAACTCCAGTAAAGATGATGATATAATTTTTAATACATTTCAATGGTGGGGATGTGAAAGGGGACTCAAGTAGCAGTAAGACCTACTTACTGCAATTTCATGAAATTTAAGTTTCCCTTAATTTGTGATATAATGTATGTAAATGTGTTGCAGATGGGATTATATCAAAGAAGGTCGCAAGATTCACACATACATGGATCGTATGGTTGCCTTCCGGAAAGGCTTAACTACATGGGCCAAATGGGATCTCTCCGTCACATTACAAGTAAGCCATTTCCATCTATCTTCAACTGTTTTGGGTTTAATTTCCATTTATATATAACAATCATTCAATTTCAAATACTCAAAGATTTATAATAAGTCTAAATGAAATGATACTAGATCATAGACTTTTGAAACGGACTAAACAAAATATTACAATTTACAAACCAAAAGCAACACAATCCCCCCCCCCCCCCCCCCCCAAAAAAAAAAAAAAAAATCTAAAACAATCAGATCTACCCGTGCATTACACGGGCCTAAGGACTAGTTTTAGCTTATTTAGAGAAACCACTAAGGTTTAGTCATTAATGTGTTTAGAAATATTGAGACAACTAGTTTGTCTAGAGAGTATTGTGAGGCAGAGAATCTTATAATCTTCGCAATATTCAGTAAAGAAAATATTGTTTTCTTCGATATCTTGTGATTTTGTTGATCTTTATTTACTGATATAGTTTAATTCCACATTTAATAGTATATTTACCTAGCAATTTGTATCATGTGCCTACCAGTTTATTTGGTTGATATTCAGTATTTTGGTTGACATACATTGTGGTAACATCTCCCTACGAGTTCAAGCTTTTAAAGAAACTGGTTTATAACATTGTGGTGAGATTACAATAATGTGACTTAAGCAAGTAAGGAGATAATTGAAACATTTGGTTTTGACACAAAACATAAATGTCTTGCATATTGAGAGTATCCATTAAGTTGGAAGGGAGTGTTCTGATTTAAACACTAAACATGAAAACAGAACTATAAAACATTATTGCATTTGCAGAATTGCAGTTTAATGCAATTACATATGCCATAAGATGAACCTTATGTAAATACTCAATTTCACCCCCCGTCGGATTAAACATATTTTATCGGTACAACAACAAGAGGAGTTTTCTTATGCACAGTGATTCCAGCTAATTCATCCATGTTTATATCTTCCTTATTCATTCCGTTCGGCAATTCCCAATTGAAACAATAAAGGAGATTTACCAATCCAAGTTCTACTGTTGCAATTCCCATATTTATTCCAGGACAACCTCTTCGACCTGATCCAAATGGTAAAAAATCGAAATCTTGTCCTCTGAAATCAATGTCATTATCCATGAACCTCTCAGGTATGAAGTCCTCAGGGTTTTCCCAATACTCACCACTTTTGCCAATTGCCCACACATTCACTAGTACTCTTGTTTTTGGGTATATGTCATATCCATTGATCTTACAATGATTCATACATTCACGTGGTATCAAAAGAATTGCTGGAGCATGTAACCTAAGAGTTTCTTTCACCACCATCTTGAGATATTGAAGATGATTAATGTCACTTGCTTCGACTTTTCCTTTCTTCCCAACGACATTTCTGATTTCTTCTTGAACTTTTTTCATTGTTTCTGGCTTCCTTAGTAACTCTGTCATTGCCCAAACTATGGTCATAGCACTTGTATCTATCCCACCAAGAAATATATTCTGATACATACCAACATTTCATGCAAAGGAAAGAGTTTTCGTTATTATAAAAAATAAGGTTAAATGAATACATTAATATAATGTGATCAAAATGAGGTAAGGTCGCTTACCATGAGGATCCCTTTGATATGACTTATAGTGAGTCGAGTTGCACCCGATTCATCCGTTCGTAATCCAAGCAAGACATCTATGATGTCTTCCTGCTCTGGCTTTTTCCTCTCAGGGTCAAGGTGCTCATCAATTACCTGTTGGTAGAGGTTGTCGAACGCAGTGAAGCATTTTTCCAACCGGTTATTGAAACCAGTAAAAACATCGATGATCCACCCAAAGTATGGAAAGAAATCAGTTGCAGTGAAACTACCAAGCATGTCCATTGCCTCATAAACAACTTCCTGAAATTTACCAATATCATAGTCTCTTCCTTGATTATTCTTACCAAATGTAATTCTACTAGTTATTCGATCTGTCAGAGAAAACAACTTCTGAGTAAGATTTAATGGACTGGATGAAAATTCAGATATAGACTTCATCAAATAAGCAACTTCTTCTTCCCTTACGAACTCAAAAGATTGCACCCGCTTCGAACTAAATAGTTCAAGAACACAAATCCTCCTCATCTCCCTCCAATATTCACCATATGGAGTAAAAGCGAAATCACGGAAATTGTAAGAAAGACGTTTTGGACCAACTAGGGATGCTCTAGTACAAAAGTTGAGATCTTGTGTTTTCAACACCTCTCTTGCTGCATCTGCCGAGGAAATTATTAGAGTTGGTTTACTACCAAATTGCATTAGCATGATAGGACCATATTTGTTGGAGAGTTTCTGTAAAGAACGATGAGGCAAGCTACCAAGTTGGTGCAAGTTACCAATGATGGGAAGCTTAGGAGGGCTAGGAGGATGACAAGGTGTATTACCTTGGTTGTTTCGTTTTTTCAGAAGTAATATCGAGATGAAAAGAAGGAGAAGGAGTGACAAATACAGAGAAGTGTATAACTCCATTATTACTCAATGTCTCTCATGCAAGAAAATGTTACTCTTTAATAGCTCAAGATCAAAGACAGAACCACCATTGTATGTACCATCATGGCAAATAATGCAGATCCAGAAATGTAGAGGCCGGGAATCTCGTTTGGTTTAATGTAACATTAAACTATTAATGGGTTGACCTCTGATGCAGTAGCTGGCATCCTTAGTATATCTCATGCATTATTTGATAGAGATTGGTTTCTTACAAATTTATCAAACTCAATAAACATATAACAGTAATTCTCTATTCTCATATCAGCACAAATGGTAGTCTAAATTCCAACCAGTTACTTTGTTCGCGATGACTTTCTCCTGATAATGTAATTTAACAGTGCTGAATTGAAACTGGCGTTGTAAACTCGATCTTTCTTCCACCAAGACTAAAATAGCAGAGAACAATGGTTAAAGATCAATGGCTTAAGTACTCTGTCTCATGACATATAACGGGTATAAGATCGATGGCTTAAGTACTTTTTTCCTGCAATATATGAGCAAAAGAAAAAAATTAGTTCCTATACAATATTTGCTTCTGACAAAAAAATTAGTTCCTATACAATATTTGTCGACACTGACAGCTAGTCCAGATAGCGTACTAGGTACTTGTAAAATATATAATATATCCCCACCCAACAAATAGAATCAAATCTGTTTGCATGGTGATGGGCAGATATAATACAGATTAGTTTATTGGATAAGACAGAGATGAAAAAACAAACTTCTAACAAATTTTGAATTGAAGTTGATGATCTCTAAAGGGTCCCCTCATAATCCACTTGTTGTTATCATCAACAATCATAAATCTACCCACTTGATTATTTCTTTGCACAAACAATTTATTGAAGCTACTAATCACAGTAATCTTCGCACATGAGAAGGAAGAGGTGGAACAATTTTACAAATCCCAAAAGTTCTTTTTCTTTTTCAATTTTGAAAATATAAAAAATGGGGTATTAGAATTCAACTAGGGTTTTTTTTTTTAAATAGTCATTGCAAACTAGAGTTTGCAATATTACAGAACATCAGGTCTTTCTTCAACTGGTGAGAAAGCCGATTAGGAACAGAAAACAAGGTACAAGTAGTGGCGGAGCCAGGAATTTAGCTTACGTGGGGCACTCTAACAAAATACACCAGTTAATACAAGATAACCCTATGAGTTAAATTATAATTTATCTCTATTTATGATTAGTGATTTAATCAATAAATGAGGAGCTAACTATCATCACAAAAAAGACTTAAGTAAATGATAACCCTATGATTAGTGTTTTAAGCCCCATGAGTAACTCTGAAGAGGAAACTGTCCATCATATGCTTTTGACTTGCTCCTATACTAGGAAAGTTCGGTTAGCTAGTAAATTGCTCTTCAGCCTTGAATCTCAATGGCATTTGACCACTCAATCTTGGATCAAGATATGGACTGACCCACCAAAAAATTGGAACCAAATCACAAATGTTTGGTCTTCTTGTTGTATAACTCTCACATGGGAAATCTGGAAAACCAGATGTATGAAAATTTTCCAAAACATTTTGATGGATCCTCAATTGGTAGCACAATGCCTCCACAATATTCCCCCCACAGATATACATGTTAGGTGCTCTGCCCATATCTTAAATCTGGTTGTTCTTGATTGTTTGAAATCCTTTGATGAATCAGTTTTTCGAGTACATAAAGGCAGTTAAATATGTTAGGTCATCCCCCTCTAGGTGGGCAAAGTAGAACCAATCAAGGTTGAGAAAATTAATTCTCTGACAAATGTATGTATGGATGTGGCCACCAAGTGGAACTCTGTTGTGCGCAGCGGAAACTAATGCACAATTAAGATGATTGAACTAATGTATGAAAGTAAAACAAAACGACAAAATAAACAAGCAACCACACAAGACACAAGATATACGTGGTTCGGCAATATGCCTACGTCCACGGGAAGAAAGGAATGTTTTTCTTCTCAAGACAATTGTACAAGCCCTCACAAAGAAAACCGAAGTCTTCTTCCTCAAAAAAGTTCTTCAACTCTTTAATGGCTTCTCACAATCTCTCTCTTAGAAAAGTTAAGGTTTTGTTTCACTTCTATTTGGCTTTATAACATAGCCTTACAATAGACCACGAATTGGGCTCAAACAGGCCCATATTGCACAAAAGCAGAAGAGGACGTACGTACGTCGAAATCATGTACGTACGTTGAGCCACGGAGAAGTTATCTGGCGTACGGGACGTACGTACGCCCTAACTACGTACGTATGTTCCTATACAAATAATACAACGTTCGTACGTCGAATTGACGTTCGTACGTTTCTTCCCTTCTAAAGTTATCTGTGATGCTGAACGTACGAAGGCCTTAACTGCATACGTACGTTCCTGTACAAAAACTTCCCTCCGTCCTGTTTTTCACAAAAAACCCAACAATTCTCCACCTCGGCGAAGATTCAATAAATCTAAGCCGACAACATGAATAACACAAGTCACAAACTCCCTCACATGTCCCGAAGGACCACCTCGGCTGCACCACCTCATGGTTGCCTACGTACCCTTCTGCTAAAGGATCAAGCCATCGTAGTTCACTTTAAGATATACTATCAACTCGAAGGAAGGATATGGACCAAATCTAAACAATGATAGAACTTAGTCCCTGAAACCACGTTAGTCAACATGTCAGCCGGATTATTGCTAGTGTGAATCTTCTTCAATAAAATCTCACCATCTTCAATAATGTCTCTGACAAAGTGATGTCGCACATCAATGTGCTTTGTACGAGCATGATAAACTGAGTTCTTTGCTAGATTTATGGCACTCTGATTATCACAATAAACCATAAGCTGATCCTGCACAATACCCAAGTTTTTCAACATACCTCGTAACCAAATGGCTTCCTTAAAGGCTTCAGTCACAGCCATATATTCAGCTTCTGTCGAAGACAAAGCAACAAGAGATTGTAATGTAGACCGCCAACTAATAGGACCACCTGCCAATGTAAAAACATATCCAGTAGTAGACCGATGTCTCTCTATTTGACCATCATAATCAGCGTCCACATAACCAATACAAAACTGATTCAAATTCGTTCCCTTCTGAAATAGTAAACCAACCTCCACACTACCTTGAATGTAGCGTAAGATCCATTTCACAGCTTCCCAATGTTTCTCACCAGGATTATGCATGTACCTACTTACAGTACCAACTGCATGCCCAATGTCGGGCCTTGTACACACCATCGCATACATCAAGCTACCAACCGCACTTGCAAATGGATAACGTGCCATGTAAGCACGTCCCCCATCAGAATTAGGAGACATAGAAGCATTCAAATTAAAATCTTTTGAGAGAGGTATACTCACAGCTGTACCAATCTCATATTGGCTAAATCTGTGTAGCACCTCCTGTAGATAGGCCTTTTGAGATAACCACAATCTTCCATTGTCTCGTTCCCTCTGAATTTCCATGCCAAGTATCTTTCCCGCATCACCAAGATCTTTCATCTCAAACTCCATAGACATAGTCTTTTTCAACTTGTCTATCTCCACATTGCTTTTAGAGGCTATGAGCATGTCATCAACATATAAAAGCAAATAGATAAAAGAACCATCACATATCTTGCGAAAATAGACACAAGGATCATATGGACTTCTTGTGTACCCTTGCCCTAGCATAAACCGAGTAAACCGCTTGTACCATTGCCTTGGAGATTGCTTCAACCCATACAACGATTTCTTCAATTTACACACCAACTTGTCATTACCCGCATCTTTATACCCACTCGGCTGAGTCATATAGATCTCCTCATCTAGCTCACCATGTAGAAAAGCAGTTTTCACATCAAGTTGAGCTAACTCCAAATCAAACTGTGCTACCAAGGCTAATAGGATGCGAATGGAGGAATGTTTCACAACCGGAGAAAAGATTTCATTATAATCAATTCCCTCCTTCTGAGCATAGCCTTTTGCCACCAATCTTGCTTTGAAGCGTACATTTTCACCAGGAGACCCATCTTTCTTAGTGTAAACCCATTTGCACCCGATTGCTTTCTTTCCCTTAGGCAACTTCATGAGTTCCCAAGTTTCATTCTTATGAAGAGATTTCATCTCCTCATCCATGGCCTTCTTCCACCTTTCATAATCGCAACTCTGCAGTGCTTCACGAAAGGTTTCTGGAATACCCTCATCAACAACCGAAAGTGCATAAGCTACCATATTATCAGTAAGCCGTTTAGGAACACCGGCATTTCTCTTGGATAATCTAGATGCAATTGGACCCTCATCATTAGAGTCCACATGTACTGTATCATCAACCGTCTCATCATCAACCTCATTATCTGTCATGTCATCAGAATCTGTAACACTAGGAACCTCATTACTTGGAACCCTCATAGTAGACGTTTCCAAAGATACAGAACCAACGGGAACACGTGGAGATATCTCAGTCTCCACCCACTGCGAAACCTCTTTGGCCTTGCTCTCCACCTGCTGAGAGCTCTTAGGCTTCAACATAGAAGCCTCATCGAATGTCACATCTCTGCTTAGAATAATTTTCTTCAATTCTGGATCCCATAGCTTATAACCTTTTACTCCACTCTGTAGACCCATAAATAAAGACTTCTTTGCACGAGGATCCAACTTACTCTCTCGGACATGATAGTAAGCTGGACACCCAAACACATGAAGAAAACTATAATCTGAAGCAGGCTTACCAGACCAAACCTCCATAGGAGTTTTGCCATCAATCACAGTCGAAGGCAACCTGTTAATAAGGTGACAGGCATACACAATAGTCTCAACCCAAAACACTTTGCCTAACCCAGAATTAGACAACATGCATCGAACCCTTTCCAGTAAAGTTTGATTCATCCGTTCTGCCACCCCATTTTGCTACGGTGTCTCTCTTACAGTGAAATGGCGTTCTATACCCTCATCCTGACATACTTGCAAGAATGGATCATTTTTGTACTCTCCACCATTATCTGAGCGAAGTACCTTGATCTTTCTGCCAATTCGGGTCTCAACTACCTTCTTCCACTTCATGAAAATTCCTAGGACTTCATCCTTGCTCTTCATGGTGTACACCCACACACGCCTAGAAAAATCATCAACAAAAGACACAAAATAATGCTTACCTCCCCAAGATGTATTCTTGGTAGGCCCCAAGACATCCGTGTGAACATAATCAAGAGCTCCATTAGTATTATGGATAGCCGTGCCAAACATTACTCTTGTCTGCTTGCCCAGAATGCAATGCTCACAAAATTCTAACTTACAGGCAATAGCACCCTTTAACAACCCTTGCTTTATCAATCTTTGCAAGGATTTTTCACCAGTATGCGCCAACCGCATATGCCACAGTCGCGTAGTCTCTCTAGCAATCTTTGATGTAGCCTCAGACACGGCCACATCACCTGTAACTGTACTACCTTGAAGGAAGTACAAGTTCCTATGTCGAATACCCTTGAGTACAACTATTGCACCAGCCACAACCTTTAGAAAGCCATGTTCAAGTACCACCTTGTAACCATTTGCTTCTAGAGTACCAACCGAGATAAGATTCTTCTTCATGTCAGGAACATACCTAATATTCTTCAGTTTCCTTATAATTCCATCAAACATCTTCAGACGAATGGTACCTATACCCATTATGTGACAGGGTTGATCATTCCCCATCACCACTACACCACTCTCCTGCTTCTTAAAATCATAAAACCATTCCCTTATAGGACATATATGATAAGAAACAGCATAATCTAAAATCCATTCATTACCACTAATGTAACAAACCATTGATGAAACGGATAAGGAATAATCAGAATCTACATCATCATCTTTAGTATCACATGCAACATTTACCTCAGAGTTTTTCTTCTTGTCATTCGCCTTGGCTTTAGGACAATCTTTCTTCCAATGCCCTTTCTCATGACAAAAGGAGCATTCATCCTTTGCTAGAGATCGACCTCTCGACTTTGACCAAGATTTCCCTCTACCACCTTGACCTTTCCTGTCACTAGACCTTCCTCTTGTCACCAAGACCTCAGGTGTAGAGCCCTTAGACTATTCTTTGTCCTTCTTCATACACGCATGAGTTAACAATGCTGCAGAAATCTCACCATACACCAATTTCTCTTTCCCATATGTGAGTGTGATAGCCAAGTGTTCATATTCGTCAAGTAACGAATTTAGGAGACACACTGCCTTGCTTTCATCACTCACATCTGCTCCTAGATTCACCAAGTCAGCAATTAGCTTGGTAAAATCATTAAGATGCTCCGCCATGGAAATGCCTCTTCTCATATCTATTCGATAAAACTTTCGAAGTAGATAGTTTTTATTGTGTATAGTCTTTGTCATGTACTTCTCCTCCAATTTTTGCCACATCTCCTTTGCAGACGCATCATTCATCACAAGATACTTAATGTCTTGTGCCAAACACGACCTTATGATTCCACAAGCTCGTTTGTTCATCTTTTTCCAATCCTTCTCTTCCACACCTTCTGGCTTATCCTCTAGAACATCTTCTAGGTCTTGTTGACATAGAGCATCCATTACCTCACACCTCCACATGCCAAAGTTATTGGTGCCGGTAAACTTCTCTACATCAATCTTTGCTTGATGGTAAACCACTGTCTTGGTTTCCCCCTTCGATTCCTTCGAATTCGATTCTTTTGACATCTTTTCACCAACTTTCAAGCACTAAACAATCACCAAACGAATCTGAAATTCACACCGGAATTTCAACAAACATCTTCTAGACGCTCAAGTTCTAACCGAAGCTCTGATACCACTTGTTGTGCGCAGCGGAAACTAATGCACAATTAAAATTATTGAACTAATGTATGAAAGTAAAATGAAACGACAAAATAAACAAGCAACCACACAAGACACAAGATATACGTGGTTCGGCAATATGCCTACGTCCACGGGGAGAAAGGATGATGTTTTTCTTCTCAAGAAAATTGTACAAGCCCTCACAAAGAAAATCGAAGTCTTCTTCCTCACAAAAGTTCTTCAACTCTTGAATGGCTTCTCACAATCTCTCTCTTAGAAAAGTTAAGGTTTTGTTTCACTTCTATTTGGCTTTATAACATAGCCTTACAATAGACCACGAATTGGGTTCAAACAGGCCCATATTACACAAAAGCAGAGGAGGACGTACGTACGTCAAAATCACGTATGTACGTTGAGCCACAGAGAAGTTATCTGGCATACGGGACGTACGTACGCCCTAACTACGTATGTACGTTCCTGTACAAATAATACAACGTTCGTACGTCGAATTGACGTTCGTACGTTTTTTCCCTTCTGAAGTTATCTGTGATGCTGAACGTACGAACGCCTTAACTGCGTACGTACGTTCCTGTACAAAAACTTCTCTCCGTCCTGTTTTTCACAAAAAACCCAACAAACTCTACGTATCTGATGTTGAACACTGAAGTGATGTTTGAAAAGGCATTTGAGAGGTTAGAGGACGAAGACGACAGGTATAGACCATACTTTGAAAAGTCGAATGAGAAAAAAAATGATGAAACATGTGAGGTTGGGGTTGAAATAGTTACTGAGAATGGGGTTGAAGTAGTAACTGAGAATGAGATTGAAGTAGTTGTAGGGGAAAAGGTTGAACTAGTGATTGAGGGAAACACAAATAATGCAAGTTAAAAGTTTTATCGTGGCCCTCCAGTTAGTTATGATTAGGAAAGGGCTGGGATGTTTGTGGAATTTCTTGAGGTTTATTACAAAACCACTTTAAATATTTATGGTACTAACCTATGCTGTCAGGGGCGGAGCGGAGCGCCAGGCGCTCGGTTTCTGCCTCACCGCCTCGACCGCCTAGGCGTCGCCCAGGCGCCGCCCTGATCAGACCCCTGACAGACAGGCACCAGGCAGACAGCATGTCAGCAACTCAGCAGTCAGCACTTCAGCAGTTCAGCACTCAGCATTGCAAAAAAAGAAACTTAAAACTTTAACTTCAATTGAAAAAAGAAAAAGATTGAATTTGATTTTCAAAATTAAAAAATTTAAAGAAAAAATTGAATTTAATTAGGTTTGGGTTTGATTTAGGAATTAGAGCATGTAAGAAATTTAGAAGAGAAACAAATTTAGAAGAAGAAGAAGTGAAGAACTTACAAAGTTACAACAGCAGCAGCAGCCAGCAGCAGCGAAGAAGAAGAGAGAAGAAGAAGCAGCAGCAGCAGCGAAGGCAGCAGCAGGGAAGGCAGTGTTTATTGTTTAATTCTTCTCATGGGCTTTTTCATTTTGGGCCGCTTGAGCACCTCTATGTTAACCGCCTTGAGCAGAGCGCTGCGCCTGGGCGCCGCCCAGGCGCCTCGAAGCGTTTTAGGCGCTATTTTGACCAAGCGAAGCGGCCCCTTTCCAAATTAGCGCCGCCTAGGCGCCGCCCCTGACAGCATAGGTACTAACTATAAGACATCTGATTTGTTGTTTAATGAGATTTTGAAAGTCAAGAGTAATTTAAATAAAATCTGCAATTCTATGGATCTCACTTTACCTGACATGGGTTTAAGGATGGTTTCTAAGTTTGATAAGTATTTGAATCTCGAAAAGATTAATCCTTTATTATTGTTAGTTGTTGTGGTTCTTGATCCCCGATTTAAATTGGGATATGTGGGATTCAGTTTGTAGGGTTTATTTAACGAGTCTAAGATAACAACTGTAAATGTAAGTGAATTTGGTTTTGGAACAAGTCGGAGAAGATGATCGGAATTTTAGAGGGGGAGGAGATGAAGATGTGGAAATGGCTGAGCTATCTGATTTAGATAGTTGCCTACGTATCTGAGAGTGACCAAGTCCCAGAATCAAGCCTACGTAGTTCGTATATATAGGTGATTGGGACAACGAATAGCTCATTAATTGCCCAACGGTATGGTCAATTAATGGGCGGATATTTTGGATCTGGAAATATATTGTAACGGCAGAGGATCGAAACGTATAATGTTTGAACGAAGACGGGGTAGGTCGAATAAGGGTAGTCTCACGTCGGGTGAGGTCGGATAAAAATAGGCCTGTGTCGAATGAAGGTATTTTAAGGTCGAATTGGATTTGTATTTGCAGTCACGAAGTGAGCTCGAGTAAAAGTGGTGTTACGTCGAGTAGAGTCGAATATAATTGGGTTCACGACGAGTTGTGTGAATAGGTATATACATAGCCCCTTTTTTATTTTGAGTTGAGGCGAGGAAGTAAGTTTTTGGATATGCTGGACTCAAGTCGGAATAAAAAATGTGGAAGAGAACATGGCTTAGTAGGTTGTTTTATCTCGATTTACGATGCAAGCAAAGATTCCATTGCGGGCCGTAGTAAGTGAGTTTGTATTTTCGAGAGAAGAGAAATGATTGCGGTTATTGGGGGATGTGCTATTTTCGCCACGTGGAATATATTTTGAATTTTGATTTTCAGAAAGTAACCGAAATGGGAGGGAAACCAAGAGTTTAGGCGGTTGGATTTCTCGCAACGTATCTGGCCCTTGATTGAAGTTGGTTTGGACGGTTAGGATGAAGTGGTTGGATTTTATAAAACCTAACTGCAAGGTTAGAAAACCAAGGGTTTCTTTTACTTGGGATTTAAGGCTTCTGCATCTGTTCAGCGCAAGGTAACTTGTTATTTTTCCTTTTGTTCTTCCTCTTCGTTTGTTATCTTTCTCGTCTCCATTGCTGTTCTTCATCTATTGTGCTTGTTTATCTCCTTTTCTTCATCGATTGTACTTGGTGCTTGAGTGATTTCATCTTCCTTTTGTACCTGTTTGATTTCTTTGTTTATCTGTTGAAGTTTGTGTTGTTTGGGTGCTGCTTTTGATTATTTCCTCCATTGTTGAAGTTTTTGAAGCTTTCTGTGTCTGTAATTGCTTGTTGTTCTTACCGGAGAGTGTTTGGTCGTTGATTTGTCATAGTTGTAGCTATATATCCATCGGAAAAATGAGTGAGAGGGGGTCGGAAAGTATAAGTGAGAACGATGAAGATGTTCAGGCTAGTGTAAGTGGTAGTCGAGTTGAAGCAAATGATGATGAGACTACTAGTGATAGGGTCCTTAGTGTGGAGGAGGCTCGGAGGTCGTTTCCGGAAATTCGAGCTGAGTTTAACATTAGGATACCCGACCTTGAAATGTATGGGGTACCCGATAGGCTTTTCGACTTATGTGGGGATACAACCTCGACCTTAATCTGTCTTGGTCAGCTGAGGGGGGGCATGCGTCTTCCACTTAGCAAGTTCGTATGTGATGTGTTGAATCACTACGACGTAGCTCCAATTATGATGCCCACCAGTTTTTGGACATCGATGTTGATTTTCGAGGAATTGAACAGGCTGTATAAGGCCGATATTGTAAAGGCTGATGTCGTTGCATATTTCATGTGTGTAACTGGTCGGAGTGGGGATTACGTTTGCTCCTTAAATAGGAGACGGAGTTGTGGCCCAGCAAAGCTGTTCAATCCTCCGACCTCGAATGATGGTTGGAAGAACTCTCCTGTGTATAGAATCCGGGGTCAGTTTGTCCAGCCCGGTGCTTTCCTGTGTCGATATGTGATTCCGAGCATAGGTGAACGTATGTCTTGTAACTTTATCTTATACTTACATAGTTGATTTTTTGCTGACTTGCCTTGTGATTTTCGTAGGTCAAACAAAAGATTATAACGAGCATATCGACGGGCGTCTGCATCCGAGCAATATAACTGATTTTGCTGAGAAATCCTGGGCAGAGAAAAGGGAGTTGCTACCTCATCTGGCACGTTTCTTTTCCGAGCCCCGAGTTAAATTTACCAAAGGTACTGAAGTGGAAGTCGGTGCCTCTAGTGCTCCCGCGCCAAAGAGAGTGAGAAGAAAGAAAGGGGAGCTTGCTATAGCTCTGCCAGTTGCTGAGTTGGTCTCAGGTCGACCAGGAGATTTGCCAATTGAGGTTGTGGCTGCTTTACCCATCATGGCCCCACCAAAGAAGTCTGCCGAATTTCCCCTGACCGGTGGATCAACTCTTCTGGCGAGTAAGGTCCCGAACGCACCGAATCTGAGTGACTTTTTTGGGTCGAGGTCAATCGAACCTGCTCCTCAATCTAAGAAGAGGAAAGCCCCTGCTAGGGTATCTGAGCCTGTGACCACCTCTAAGGTCAATAAGCCAGCTCAGGATAAGGGGAAAGGGAAAGCACAAACCCCTTCCTCCAAGTCGACTAAGCCAATGGCTATCGACGTGAGTGAAGATTTTGCCGCTGGTGAGGCAAATAGGTTTTCACCAGTGTTTCCTTGCCGTGAGGGTTATGTGACGGCCGATGACTCGGCTTGGGATGACAAGGAGATCAGCCTTTCGCTGATGGAAAATTGCTTTCTTTTTGAGGACGCAAAGAAGGTTCAGCCCCAGTCTCTTGTGGAGGATTCTCAAGAAGTTGCGTCTTGCGCGTATAGGGTGAGTTTCACTTACCCAGATATGATTTGGGTTACCCTTTTACCTTTCATGTACTTGGTTTTTTTATTCTTCCCCTCCTGTATGCCAGATGAATGTGATCCATAACAAATGGATTACCAAGCTCGAGAATGCAAAGAAGAAGGTTGAAGCTCTGCAAAAGGCCAATGCTGAGAACAAGGCATTGCGAGCTGAAGTCCAGGGTCTGACGGGTAAGCTCGAGGCTTCACAGAAAGAGTGTGCCGAATACGGTGCGAATCTGGATGAGGCCCAGAGTTATGTGTTAACCCTTCAAGGTCAGTTCGCCAGTGTGAATGCGAGCTGGGAAGCTGATGCTAAAAAGTCTGTTGATAGCATCTCGGGGTGGCGGCAGATATCTTATGCTTGGGAGGAGAGGTGTCTGCGCCGCGAGGCTCAAATTGCTTCTCTTGTAAAAAACTTTGATGCTTCTGCTGACAGGGAGGTCATCAAAGTGACTGCCCTCGATCGTTTTCGTCGTGACGTGGAAGAGGAGAAGGATGGTGAAGTCCATTCTTCTAACGTCGAGGCTGAAAAGGATCTTTCTCCCCTGGCTGAAGAGGACGTTGGTGCAACGACACCGGAATCCCCCGAGAAGCAAGCTTGAGATTTGTTGCTTTGTATTTTGTTGAGCGTTGTGAGGCTTTTACTTGCTTTGAAAATGTAGAACATAAGTAGGGAACTCCGACTTCGGTTGGCCCTACCGTCTTGATATGTTTTATGTAACCTATTTTGATCTTACATTCGAAGAAATATTTGTTTAACTGAAAGTACTTGCATTTCATTACAACTTGTTATTCAATACAGATCTAAAATAGTTTGTCTAGTAGCATAACTGTCGTGTGGGTTTGTTGCCTTGAAAAATGTGAATCTTTGAATACATTCAGGGTATGTAACCCTTCAGGAATTTGGAATTCCAAGGTCGAGGCACCTGTTCTCCTTCAGCATCAATGAGTGTATATGCACCATTACCTAAATTATTTTTGACAATGTATGGTCCTTCCCAGTTAGGATTCAGCTTTCCATCGCCAGACTTCTTAGTATTGGAAAAAACTTGTCTAAGTACGAGGTCACCGCTTTGAAATTCTCTTGATCGGACCCTTTGGTTGTAGCTCCTTTTTAAAACTTGTTGGTAACGAGCAGTAGTAATTATGCTTTGGTCTCGTTTTTCTTCAAGCATATCTACCTCGTGGGCCCATAATTCTTCATTTTCCTTGGATTGTACGAGCTCAGATCGAGTAGTGAGGAAGTTTAGCTCAGTTGGTATGATAGCTTCTGTGCCATAACACAAGGCAAATGGAGACATTCCTGTAGATATGCGCGGTGTCGTTCTGTACGCCCATAGTACCCTATCGAGTTCCTCTATCCACTTCTCTTTGTGTGCTTCAAGTTTTTTTTTAAGATTGTTCATGATGGTCTTGTTGGTGGCTTCAGCCTGACCGTTGCTTTGAGCGTAGCGAGGTGTTGAGAGTGCATGGTTGATTCTCCAATCGAGGTAGAATTCCTCGATTAAAGTTCCACAGAATTGTTGACCATTGTCGGTGACTAGAGTATGTGGTAGTCCGAACCTGGTGATAATAAACTTCCAGATGAAGTTTTTAACATCTTGTTGGCGTATTCGTCGTAGAGGTATTGCTTCGACCCATTTGGTGAAGTAGTCGGTTGCCACAAGTAAGAATCGTTTTTTGGATCTATCTCTCAAGATGGGACCCACAATATCGAGCCCCCAGATTGCAAAAGGCCAAGGGCTTGAGATTGTCTTGAGTTCTCGAGCTGGCTGGTGCATTAAGGGAGCAAATATTTGGCACTTGTCACAGTGTTGGACAAACTTGTCTGCATCTGACTGCATGTATGGCCAAAAGTAACCTTGATTTCTTGCTTTTTGGGCTAAAGACCTAGCCCCTGCATGGTTTCCGCATTCCCCATGGTGGATCTCAGCGAGAATTGTGTGCGCTTGTTTTGGTGGGAGGCATCTCAAATATGGCCCTCGAGTTGACTTTCGGTAGAGTCTTTTGTCGATTAGGATGTAGCTTTTAGCTTTTCGTTCGAGTTCACGTAATTCGAAATCATCATCTGTGTATGTTCCCTTTAAGTAATTGATGATTGGTCCCATCCAGGAATTTTCTATTTCACTTGTTGGGATATCCATGAAGTCTGACACTTCATTTACCTGATGTACCTGTGCCTCATATGCCGGGGCTGATTGTATGTCAATTTGTATTATCCGTGGTGAATCGGTGTCGATTTGTGAGGCTAGATATGCCAAGCTATCGGCATGACGGTTGTCATCCCGTGGGACATGCTGAATTTCCCATTTGTTGAAATAGCTTAGTAATTTTTTGGTATGCTCCAAGTATAGCTTCAGAGTTTTTTCCCTTGTTTCGTAGTCGCCGAGAATTTGGCTGACTACCAATTGTGAGTCACTTAGGATTCGCAATTCCCTTACCTGTAAAGCTATGGCCATTTGTATGCCTGTGAGTAGCGCCTCGTATTCTGCATCATTGTTGCTTGAGGTGAAATTTAGTCTGACTGACTTTTCTATGATGGCATCTTCTGGTGAGATTAGTGTGGCTCCTACTCCTGAGCCATTGAGGTTTTTGGAGCCATCGACATAGAGTTTCCATATTGGAATCTTTGTTATTGGTTGGTCGATGACCTCATTATCGGGTATCCATGAGTTGTCATCGATGGCGTAATCCACGAGGAGGTCGGCTACGATTTGCCCTTTTCTGCTACTTCGCGGAGTGAAAATGAGCTCATGGTCTCCGAGTTCTTGGGCCCATTTTGCCATTCTTGTAGATTTGTTTCTACTTTCCAAAACTTGCCGAAGAGGTGCATCTGTGAGGACTCTTATTTTGTGCGATTGGAAATATGGCTTCAACTTTCGTGAGGCGAATAGTAAAGCTAAACCTACCTTCTCGAGGTTTGAATATCGAGCTTCAGAAGACATCAATGTCTTACTGATGAAGTATATTGGTCTTTCTATACCTCTCTCATCTCGGAACAATACTCCACTAATTGCGTGTTCAGACGTGCCGAGGTAGAGCCCTAGCACGTCGCCGTCTTGTGGTACCGTGATGACTGGTGGAGTAGCCAAGTATAACTTGAGCTCGTCGAATGC
This sequence comes from Aquilegia kansuensis, assembly GCA_020826895.1. Lineage (NCBI taxonomy): Eukaryota > Viridiplantae > Streptophyta > Magnoliopsida > Ranunculales > Ranunculaceae > Aquilegia > Aquilegia kansuensis. Next base: position 28,636,972 of record CM037007.1, read on the forward strand.
TTGTTGGCATTCAGGTGTCCAGTTATAAGTTGACCCTTTCTTTAGTAGTTGAAGTAAGGGGCGTTGTTTGTCTGATGCCCGAGCTATGAACCTGTTTAAGGCTGCTATCATGCCGTTAAGCTTTTGAACTTGTTTCTTGGTTTTTGGGCTCGGCATCTCAAGTATGGCTTTGATTTTTTCTGGATTGGCTTCGATACCCCTTTGTGTGATGAGGTAACCCAAGAATTTTCCAGATGCTACGCCGAACAAACATTTTTCCGGATTGAGCTTCATGTTGTACTCATGAAGTCGGAGGAATGTTTTTTCGAGGTCGGTGACATGGGTAGCTTTGTGCTTGCTTTTGACAATCATATCATCAACATACACTTCCATTGTGTTTCCAATCATATCATGGAACATTTTGGTTGTGAGTCGTTGGTACGTGGCTCCTGCATTTCTTAATCCAAATGGCATAACTGTGTAACAAAAGGTACCTTGCTCAGTGATGAACGCGGTTTTCTCTTGATCTTCGTCTGCTAGCTTTATTTGATTGTAGCCTGAATAGCCATCCATTAAGGAAATTAGTTCGTGACCTGCTGTTGAGTCAACGAGCTTGTCTATTCGAGGGAGAGGAAAGCTATCCTTTGGGCAAGCTTTGTTAAGGTCCATGAAGTCGATACATACTCTGACTTTACCATTAGGTTTTATGACTGCAACAATATTGGAGAGCCAGTCAGGGTATGCGACCTCACGAATGAATTTTGCATTTTTTTAGCTTTTGTATCTCTGCGTTAACTGCATTGGCGAGATGAGCTGCTAGCTTGCGAGCTTTTTGTTTCTCAGGCTTTTTGTTGGTATCTACATTTAACCTGTGACAAGCAATAGTGGGATTGATCCCTGGCATGTCGGTATAAGCAAAAGCAAAGACATTTTTATTCATTTTAAGAGTAGCAATAAGTTGCTCTTTTACAATGGGGTCCAAGTTAGCCCCTACATAGACATATTTAGGATCATCATCCGATCCTATGTTGACCTTTTCACCTTGTTCAATGACAGGTGGGTCGGATGGATGAACAATTTCCTTGCCTTTTTCAGCTTGTGAGATCTCATTCTCAATGGGTTGAGTAGAGTCTTCGACTGTCTTGCAGATTGCAGCGATCATATTGACAGTGGGCTTAGATGAGCTTGCCACCGTTGTGGGGGTATCCACTTTATTAGGGAGTGGGATAACCTCGGGTATGGCATGGCAGCCATGTGCTTCGATTTGGTCACCTCGTAATTCCATGATGCCTCTAGGGCCAGGAAACTTGATGACCTGATGATATGTCGATGGTACTGCTTTCATTTTATGAATCCATTTCCGTCCCAGAATTGCATTGAATTGGGCGGGGACGTCAAGGACGAAGAAGGTGCAATACACAGTTACCTCGTCTTCATTTTCACCAGTTGCTACAGGAAGGCAAATTTCGCCTTTTGCTTCAGTTTCAGTTGAGTTGAATGCAAAAAGGGTGACTTGCGGCTTCTGGAGGACCGAGTCGGGCATCTGCATCTGACTGTATGCCTTGTTGAATATTACGTCACAAGAACTCCCGGGGTCGATAAGCACTTTTTTCATTATCCATCCCCCAATGTTGATGTGGACTACCAATGCGTCATTATGCGGGAGACATACTTTTTTGAGGTCAAAGTCAGAGAAGATCAAAGCATTGTTACCTGTGACTTGTTTAGCCACAATTGCTTTGTGAGTCAAGTGGAAGGTATGATGGATGTGATGAATCTTTTGTTTCTTTGACCGAGCTGACCATTCGGGAGGTCGAGCATCCATGATCATGTTGATGGTTCCCTTAGGCTTCTTACCTTTCTCTGTTGAGGTCTTTTGCCGTTTGGCATCTAATTTGCTAAGGAGGTCGGGTTCATTTTCGGAGAGGAAGTCATCGAGGTAACCCTCCTCCTTGAGCTTGTGACAGTAAGCTCGCAGAATACGGCAATCTTCAGTGAGATGGTGGCGGCACTTGTGTAACTTACAGTATGGTTTCCCTTCAATTGGTTCTAGGTCGTGAACTTGAGGCTGGAAGTAATCCTCATCTTTTATGAGGTCGAAGAGCTGATTGTATGAGCACTTGAAGGGATTCGGAATTTTGGACTTGGCATTGGATGTGTTCTTTCCTTTGTATTCTGATCGATTCTGCTTTGGTTTTGAGTGAGTAGACTCTGTTGTTTGGACAACAGCCACTCGTTCTTTGGATTTTGTGAGGGCTTCCTCCAGTTTGATGTACTTGTCAGCGCGTACATACAAGTCTTCTAACGTTGCAGGGGCATCTAGGATAATATTCTTTCCTAGTGCTGTATTGGGGTTGACAGCAGATATGAAGGCCAAGAGACACGAGTATTCATCAGGATTCTCGGCTCGCAGACATTCCTTTTTGAATCTTGCCATGAACTTCTTTGTTGTTTCAGTTTCATCTTGTTTGAGACGAAAAAGGGCCGTAACCTCGATTCTTCTCTTTTGTTGTGGATATATTGGGTGACAAAAAGTGACTCCAGTTGGTCGTACGAGGTAATGGATCTTTCTGGTAGTCGATGATACCAGTCTATTGCACTCCCCCTGAGTGATGCAGAAAACAATCGGCAGAAAATGTCCTTGTACTTTGGCCATAGAGTCATGCTTGTCTTGAACTGTAGGACGTGGTCCATTGGGTCTCCACTTCCGTCGTAAGTGGTGAACTTTGGAGGTATGAAGTTTGGGGGGGGTTCCTGTTGGAGGAGGTCTTCATGAAGGGGTTCTATCTTATAACGTTCTAGGGTTGTTGAGGCTACCTTTTGGGCTGTGTTGGCCTTAAGTGAGTCTTGATGATTTTTATCAAGCTTTTCCGACAGCTGTAGTATTCTGTCGTGAGCAGCTTGAAGGTCAGCCATGGTGGGGGCGGTGGTGTTACTGGAGGTGGGTAGGGTAGGATTGTTGACAGTTGTTGTGACTTCTTCAGCGTTGAGCGCATTTGCAGCAACTCCGTTGAGCGGTGTGCCATTAGTGGTGGCGGTGGTGCTCTTGAGGTGATTGTTTTCAGCCACCAGCTTGTTGATCTGTTCCTGTTGATCAGCCATCTGCTTTTGGAGTTGTTCAAATTGCTCGCTAGTAATTGTTGCCATGGTCGGTTGTCAGGTTATTGTCCGTTCACGAATCAGTCGGCGCCAATGTAAATGTAAGTGAATTTGGTTTTGGAACAAGTCGGAGAAGATGATCGGAATTTTAGAGGGGAAGGAGATGAAGATGTGGAAATGGCTGAGCTATCTGATTTAGATAGTTGCCTACGTATCTGAGAGTGACCAAGTCCCAGAATCAAGCCTACGTAGTTCGTATATATAGGTGATTGGGACAACGAATAGCTCATTAATTGCCCAACGGTATGGTCAATTAATGGGCGGATATTTTGGATCTGGAAATATATTGTAACGGCAGAGGATCGAAACGTATAATGTTTGAACGAAGACGGGGTAGGTCGAATAAGGGTAGTCTCACGTCGGGTGAGGTCGGATAAAAATAGGCCTGTGTCGAATGAAGGTATTTTAAGGTCGAATTGGATATGTATTTGCAGTCACGAAGTTTAGGGTTCACGGTCACGAAGTGAGCTCGAGTAAAAGTGGTGTTACGTCGAGTAGAGTCGAATATAATTGGGTTCACGACGAGTTGTGTGAATAGGTATATACAACAACCATAAAAATGAAAGCAGAAGCTGCATTGCTTCGTTTGTATGAGTGGTATCGTGCAAACAATAACAACTCTGTTATTGTATTACCATGAAACAATGGTTTGTGTTGAGGAGTTAGACCCTGCCAGTAAATTGAGAATGCATAATCAGCAAGGTAGTTTAGGAAGTATGACGGATATTGATAAGTATTTAACATCTTTTGTTGAAGAAGTAAAACTACCAGAAAACAAATATTTGGTCACGTCCACACCTTATGTTTAGCCACGGCTCTGGTCTGTGGCTTGGCTTGCCTCAGTGGTGGGCTGTGGCTTTTGAGGTTGTGCCCAAATCTTTCCTCTATGTTCTATTGTTCTCTCTCTTCTTTCACAAACCACAAACTTCTCGTCTCTCCTCAATCGAAATTATTATACATATCATACTGGAATTGGTGAGATTGTTTCGAATCTACTTCAGTTTTTTTCTTCAATCGAATTACTTGAGATTTGAATGTTTTGAACTTCTAGAACTGATCCATTAGGTTAAATTGACTATAAAAGAACCCTAACTATTGGTGTTTTACTCATTATTGTTTGAAATTTTAAATTTTTGGGAAATTTAGGGTGTGTTTGATTGGTGGGAATAATTACTTGTGGGAATTTTTATAGTTAAAAATATTCCCACATAAAATAATTCCATTAATAGGTTGTTTGATTGGACGTAAAAAATGGAGGAAAATTTTATGTGGGAAAGATTTTGGTTGTTTGATTAGACAAAAAAAATATTCCCCTACAAGTCAGAGAATTTTTTTTAGGGGTGGGTCAAGGAAAGATTGGTGAGAAATATTTTTATCATGGAATTTTTACACGACCTAACTTTACCAATCAAACAGGCATCTGGGAATTTCGGGGGTAATGTTTGATGTGGGAATTTTTCCCACGACCAATCAAACAGACCCTTAATAATCTAGGAAGTCTTTTCTATAGTGTAATTCATTGAGTTATGATTTAATTAACTGATTCCTTGTTAAGTATATTTATTTGGACTGAATTGGAGAATTTGTATTTAATTTGGTACATTAATATTTTGGATGTTATTGCTATGTGTGACCTAATTTGGAAGAATTTACACATTATCTGAAATGCATAGAGTGAAAGTAACATAAAAATTTGATGAAATGATTATTTTCTCCATATCTTCAACATTGTATCGTATACATTGACCAAAATATATTGAGAAAATCTGTTGTGTTGGAAGATTTTAGACATTTAATGACCACTTTATCTTTAATATAATGTGATGGATCAACATGGAAATTGTAGGAATATAGCTTGCCAAATTTTTAATATATAGTTATTTTGGATGCAGCACTTGCTGCTTTGATGTACCCAATAGAAGTCTCATTTCAAAGGGAATGTTAGGGTAAGTTTATTATCCTTGACATTTTTAAAATGTAGCATGCTCGTACTTTATTTTGCTAATTTTGTATATATGGTTTTTATTACCTGGCATCTGGCATGCTTGTTTTTGTTAGATATCTTGGTAAGGATGCTACTAATTGTTCAACAGTTTCTTCAAGAAAACAAACACGCGTCAGAAAGAGACATATATATCCATTTGTATTTTCAGGTACCCCAAGAGGGAAAAGTGATCCCAAACTACTACATACGTATCTATTAATAGCTTTACACGAATGATGTTCATCTATGTAAGTGTCATTTGTTATATTCTATACAGAGCAAGAAGTTGTCGATCGGGAGATTAATGATATATGCATCCATTTAAGTTGCAGTCGTCACAACCTGAATGTGGTAGGAACCATTGTCATTTTTTATTTTATTTTATAGTTCTGATTCTTATGTATAGTTCATATTTATTCTCTAACACTAATTCCTGTCAGATTATGTTTTGAGAAAGCAAACTGGCTTATTAACCGGCAATTGGTATTTATCCTCCCATCTAGAGTGCAATAATTACTCAAGCGATGTCCTTTTATTCTTATCAATACCATTGAAATGTATATGAATTGAGGTGGTTTCTTTGTACAGCATCAGGTTCATGCATCTCAACTTATTGTTGTTAATATCCCAGACAGAATTACAAAGGTTTTGTTTCCCTTTTATGTTATCAAATCATTCAAGTGTCTCAAGTTGTTAATTATGGTAACAATCAACGTAGAAGTTGGTTGAGAAAAAAAAAAATATAGATAGATGAAATATGCATTCATATCCTTGTAGAATATATAGAAGCAAACATAGGTACACTGTAATAATTCAAGGTCCTGATTTTTACTAGATCACTGGTTTGGGTCATCGTTGTTGTGCGCAACGGAAGCTTATGCACCAATACCCAAGATTGAAATAGTGTACGAAAGATGACAAAGCAAGTAGTAAAGAAGTAAACCTACTTAGCAACAACAAATAATAGAGAGAGACACCAAAATAACGTGGTTCGGCTTGATTGCCTACGTCCACGGACAAACAAATAGAACTTTTACTATTAGAGAAGATAGTACAAAGCTCTCAAACAAATGGAGAAACCCTAGGTTTCCTCCCTTCTCAAATCCTCACCAAATCTCTCAAAGAGACAATCACAAATTAAGGATACAAACTCTCTCTCTCACTTGGATGGAGACGATCATACAAGCCCTCACGAAGAAACCAAAGTGTTCTTCCTCACAAAAGTTCTCTCAAACTCTCTAATGGCTTCTCACAATCTCTCTCTCATCTCAAGATTAGGTTTTCCCACTTCTCATTGGCTTTATAACATAGCCTTACAATCAAACACGAAATGGGCTTAAATAGGCCCATATGCAACAAACACAATGAGGACGTACGTACGTACGTTCCATCTCGAGAAAGTTATCTGTCATACAGAACGTACGTACGCCCTAACTACGTACGTACGTTCCTGAAAGAAAAACTTCTCCATCACAAAAAATCCAACCATCGTGATAATTGGTGATGATTACTTGTCAGTGGTAATTTTATGTGCCCATGTGCCATTATTGTGGTGAATCTTTGGATCAATAGTAATCTTGGTGATGTTAATGATTTAATCATTGCAGGAGTGGAAGAAGTCGTCAGATCTTTAGACACCCGATATTAAGGATGAAGGGAACGCATCTGCCGATGATCAAAACATGAGTGAAGAAGCACCTCTAATTCCATCTTTAAAACTGTCTCATATTGGACAAAGTCTACTTGGCAGTCACACTTAGCAGTAGATAATGGTATCTGCCCTTTGGCTAATGCAACAAATGTGACGAAGTATTAAAGCGAGTTTGTTTTTGTTTATGTGTCAACGAACAATATAATTTGAAGACAGATTACAAATATTTTAATTTGTATTATCAAATTTGTATTTTGTTTTGTTTTGAAAAGAAATGTATTGTTACTTGAATGGATAATAAAGTGAAGATTTCCAAGTGTTAAGGGTTCAAATGTTCAATTAGTAGGTTTTATTTGCTATTATTTTATTTTTTTTTATTAAAAAAAAAAAACTTTTGCCACAGATTAGGACTGTGGCTTATAGCTGTTTACACACTCATTAGCCACGGCCCATGTTTGTGGTAAAAAAGGCTCTTTTGCTACAGCCCATTACTATAGGGAAATCATACTGCCACCCCGGTAGTTTACAGAGAGCTATCCCGTTTTTTTAGTTCACCCCACCAAAAATAATTTACCAATTCTACTATGAGCCACCCGTCAAAAGAACTCCTCTCCATCTCTTCACTTTGTCTCTCTTTCTCAATGTGTTTTTCCATTAACAAAGAACGACATACAGTCAGATCAAATAAGTGCTCAATTTTATTTGTAATTCGTATTTTCTGATTAAATTCTTTTTTATTTTTGAATTTATCATAAATATGTTTCTCCAATATCTTTTTATTAAATTTTTTTTCAATTTCGAATTTTAATTTTTAATTTTAATTACACGAACAAAGACGGTGTTACTGATAGATTTAATATATTGAATTCTTGGGTACAGTTATTAAAGTGGTTGCAAAAGAAAGTTTTTTTTTTAAGCAATACAAGTTAATCAAAGAAGGGGACTGATCCAAGTTCAATTTTATTTGAACCCCACTGCACGCTAGCCATCAGCCATTTTGTTTTCACCCATCACATTGGAACATGTCTTTCTTGCCAAATTATTTTTTCTCTTTCCATTTGATTTTGATATATGCTATGTGTTCCTTTGTTTCTGAAATTTAGATCAAGAAGATGAAGGGATTGAATGGTTAACGTAGGCGGGTGGCTCTTAGTATAGGGTGCACATAAGTTTTTTAAGGGTTCTTATCATAAGTGGGATAGCTCTTTGTAAACTGTCGGGGTGGCAATATGATTTCCCTTACTATATATAGTGAAAATGACTTTTGCTACAGCCCCATTGACGTGGCTTTTGCTATCTTACTATAAGCCACATGTGCTTTAGTTACAGCCCATGCCACATGTCTGAGCTGTGGCAAAAGGTGTTATAAGCCACAACTCTGGTTTGTGGCAAATATCAAATGTTTTTGTGGTGTAAGTGTTGAAGCAAGTAAGACTTTTGAAATCTTTACTTCATGGAAGAGTAATGCTAACAAATATCAAATTCTTTCTCTTGTTGCAAGAGATGTACGTATTAACTATTCCAGTCACATCTGTTGCATTTGAGTCTGCTTTCAGTACTGGGGGTCGTATCCTTGACTCGTTTCGGACTTCACTACGTCCAAATACAATGGAGGCCCTCATATGCACACAGAATTGGTTTCGGACAAAGACAAAACTAGTTGATATTGAAGCTTTAATCGAAGAAACTAATCAGTATGATGTTGTTGATGCAGGTACAAGTTTAATTGCTTGGTAGTTTATGTTTGTCATTGTGTTTACTATTTTATAATAATAACACCCTGATTTGTTTTATGTAAAATTGCTCGTTGTCGCAGCTTTGTCAATATCGTCAGATGTTGATCTTGATTTTCGATGCAATATTATGTCTCTCTATTGTGGTAAGTTTAAGGTTATATGCAGTAATCATGTTTGTGTTACGCCCCTGAAATCCGATCCTAGCTGGCCAGGCCAAAATCGGGCAACAGAGTCATAATGATCTCCATATGTCCTCCATGGACCGTAGGGTCACACTACTGTCACGTGATATCACACCTCTAGACCACAGAAGAACATAATAAAATAAACAACAAATACTAAATTAACAGCGGAAGACTAAACAAAATACAAACTATATAAATATACATCAGAGTCATGCCCGAAGGTTACAACTCATCAAACTCCAACTAGACATATGAGCAACTCAAGACAACCTCCATCAAGCTCTTATCGAATACTTCATCTCTAAAACACTTGTATCCTGAAAAGGGAAAAAGAAAGACGTTAAACGCCAGCAAGTTACAGAACTTGAGGTTCGATCTTAATTCCCAAAAAAGGAATCCGCGCATCCTAAAGTTAAACAATTATAAATAATAATTAATTTATTTTAACATTTAACACAATGATAAATAAATCAACAAGATCATTCTCTGGTAATCCGCAATGTCAATCATATTTCCAGTTCCAATAATCGAATAATCAAAATCTATTTCAATTACTCAATCAATCAATCAATCAATTAATCAGTCTGCAATATCAGATCAAGTCCTTATCCAGTAATTCCAATCCATCATATTACATCAATCCAAATCCATGCATCAAGTGCCAAGTTGTGCAGTAGCACCGAGTCGTACGCATCACAGCCATACACTCACATGAAATTCATATATAAAATTGTGCAGTAGCATCGAGTCGTACGCTTCACGCCATACACTCACATGAAATTCATATATAAAGTTGTGCAGTAGCACCGAGTCGTACGCTTCACGCCATACACTCATTGAGTTATGTCATGTGACAACACTCCGGGACGTCTCCCCATCATACGGGTCCGGTGTTAATTTGTTTAACATGCCCAAATCTAATCCAACACATAGTTCAATCCAACCATTCTATTCCAATCATTATCCATATAAATATATATGACGAACAACATAAACGTGTATGATGTTAAGTTCAGGAATTTCTAAAGTAAGAAAGTCCATAACCAATGAGTTCAATCAAACATTACAATACCAAGTCAAACATTCAAATCCAATAATAATATATTTTAAAATATAAATTTCAGCAATATTAATAACTAAATATTAACAAGTTTGCATATTTATCAAATTCTAATTATTAAAACATGCATTTTCATGAGAATCAATTATTATTCTACTATCCCAAACTTAATAACCAAACTAACACTTCAACCTAATCTGAAAATTAAGAGAAAACATCAAGTAATATAACTTGCCTCATAAGAAGACCACCAAACACCAAATATACGAAGAACACAACTCAAAACCACCATACTGCAATCCAGTCACAGATTTTCTAACCTCCAAAGAATCAGTTGTACAGGTCACGTCCGGAAGATTCACATACTCTACTTTATATGCTCAGATGCGTATTTTCAATAGGGTTCTAATGACGTAAGATTCATGTCATTCCGAGTTCTGTAGAGAGAGTTATGGCCGAAATACTAACAGGGTGTTATCAAAAACGGGAATCCATATATTTCTCTTCAAGTTTGAGATCTAGGGTTTTTCTTTTTGATTTAATAACTAAGAATATTATATATACTAATATTTATTTATGTGGACCTAAAGATGAGTTTAAAATAAAGACCAAAGGCATAATACTAATCCCATTAATAAAACCTATTTATATAGTCAAAGAAGTCCAAATTGAAATCCAATTTCTATTAAGCACAAGCCTATCAAAATACCGGGTATTACGTTTGTCTTCTTATGATTTTGGATACATATATATGTTGTGTTTGGTTCGCGGAATCTTCATTTCGGGAAAACGAATGGCATATAAGGAATAAAAAGGTTAGAGGAGAGAGACGGGTGGAAAAGATAGAAAATAAAGACGAAGATGGAATGAAATCTGGACGAAAATCATGACTTAGACGGATATGCCAGATCGGAAATGGAAACTGGTTTCTCTTTTAAAAATAAGGAAACCATATTCCATTTTATTAGGCAACCTCAGACTCTGTTTTCCAGATTTCTGCCTAAAATCTAGTTGATTTGTGCTAACTTTTTCGGAATTCAAATTCAGGTGAACCAAACACAGCCATACATCTGGTGGTATATACGTTTTGCATGGGAGAGTTTTTGGCTTCCGAAATGCTAATTTTTCTTTTCTAAAATAATGTAATTGGTCCTATTGATATTTTAATACTTGAGACCTTCTGGAAGTTGAATAATAATATATGACATGACTTGTAATTTTGAGTCTACATAGTTCAGATTTCTAACCTATGTGCATGTTAAATATGACATGGAGTGCCCCATAGATTCATAGATTGATGAAACATTCACTATATTGTTACTGAATTGGAGAGTTGATGAAGGGAAGAGTTGATGAAACATTCAACATTCACTATAATGCTTTAGTAACTGCTTTGGTTCCATAATTCTATACTTGATTAAAAAATTCATTGGGATAACATTGCATTCTTATATTAGAAATGTTGAAGTGTTGTTTATTGTTGAATTATTTTGTGTGCAGAATTTTTGTAGTTTGTGAAAGCTTTTGTGAAGATTGTAGAGCTTTAATTTTAACTATACAAAAGGAAGCAAGTGGCTTCTGACAATATTTTGTGGCACTTGGATACTTATTTAGAACGTACTTCTAGTTCTAACCTATAAAGTTTTATTATATGAAAATGAAGTACATGTTGTATTTTTTAGGCTTATTTTGGCTTATGTAACTCTTAAATGAATGAAGACTTCATCAAGAAACTCTATAAGACTTGTATTTGGGGTGATGTTAGTTTGAATTAATTTTATTTTATTTTTTGCTATTTAAAATTCTTGTATCTGGGTATGATTAAGTTAATTACACTTCAATTTTTTCGCTTCTATGGAAGTCTGAAGATGTTTGAATTGTCTACTGTTAATCTGCCAATAACCAATGTAAAGGTGTGTAAAACATACATAGGTTTTAGATGGAATGCTATTCAAGTAGGCCTTCTATTTTAAGTTGGGCTTTAATATGAATCTTATATAGGTTAGAACAGATCATTTGTATGTAATATGGGCCAGTAATAAAGAGCCCACAGTTTTGGACCGAACCAACCCGATCCGAACCATTACTGACGGTGCGGTTTCCACACTTAGTCGGTTCGGTTCTTGTTTTAGTGAAACCGACAGCTTTGGTTTGGTGCCAATTTTGGGCCAAAACCGCCCCAAACCGGCCCGTGCACACCACTAACTCTGGTAAACCATCTTCTTTTTCTATAACAAGTTGTTGAACCCGTGCTACACACCGGGATTTGTGTTATTCAATAAAATGGAAAATCATCGAACTTTTTTTAATGCCCTTCTCAACCTAAATTTGTAGAGATTTTATAATGACTTTATAAGTGATTTGTTGAATCGAGTTTTTTTTAATGCCCTTCTTAACCTAAATTTATAGAGATTTATAATTAATATTTTTTGTATTTAATATGGTTTTTATATATGAATTAAGGATTTTAAATAGAAGAAGAATTTAATAGGAAAAAAGAGATTTAGAATCAAGTTCTAAAGGGTTTTAAGGTTTCTATAAATCTCTCTTGACATGAAAGGTGGATTTCTTTTTTAACTACAACTGGGCTTCAATTGGGCTTAAGTTCTATTCTCAAGTTGTTGAGAACACGCCACGTGGCACTTGTTAGGCTCCACTATTATATAGTATATAGATTTATCGCGAATCTGCTTCATTTGTAATGTCGTTCGGGCTTTGGCAGATAATGCATATCCTCGCTGCGACAAATTCATCTAGTATATCACCTTTATTGTATTCAAAGCTTTGGTTAAAAGCCAAAAAAATTGTGTTTCTACCTAAAAAATAAAAACAAACAATTGAATTGTGCATTTGTGCTTACAAGCATTTGACACCATCTTTATACTAGTAAATTAAAATAATTCACGAAGAGAGGAGAATAAAATTTAAGAAATAATAATAATAATAAAAAATTGTTATATAAAAGAACAAAAAAAATACATATACTAAATCAAAATTCATTGTTAACAATTATTTTGGAAATACCAAAGTTTGATTTATTAATTCTTAGGTTGTGTTTGATAGGTAGTATTTACCATGGCAAATAGCCATAGTGGATATATTTGCCCACTAAAATAGTATTTGTCAGTGTTTGGTACGTTTTTTATGATGTGGCAAATATTTTCAACTTTTGCCCAGTATGAAAGATTTGCCAAGAAAGATGATGGAGCTAGTAGATAGTTAATACTTGCAGAACAAGACCTAATCTTTAATTTGGTGATTCCGGATTATTGGGCAATAGAGACAAACGAAAGAGAGAGAAATAGGATTCACCAAAACAGAGTAAAAAGAGAAAGACAAAGAGTGTGGGATGGGTGTGACTTGTGAGAAAGAGTTTGGACAATGCTTATTTTGTCCTATGGTCATGACGTCGGAAAAAAACAATCATTCAATTCAAAATTTTGAATTTTTATCAAAAATAATTCTAATTCTAAATGAAAATGTGTTTTTTATCGAAAAGGTGCATGTGACTGAGAAAGACAGGTGGCATATGTCTAAAAAGTGTTTCATTGGCAATTGACATTTGTTCATGTTATGCAACTAGCTAGGGTTACATAAAGTCTAGCTTATGTAAGATTGGGTCATTGGTGTACATGACAATATCAAGGCCCTCCCTAGCCCCTAGTATAACTCCAGTGTTCTAAAAATCAGTTTAGGCCTATACAGTGGTTAGGCGCTAAACGGTGCTTAGATGACCCGACTAGTTTTTAATCGGTTGAAGATGGTTTACCAGAAGCCGGGATCTGTTATCACTCTCTAGCCTTGTTGAGAGTAAAGAACTGTCTTTCTATATAATGCACAACACTGTGTACATACCGTAATGTAGCGACCCAACCTATTTCACCACCGATATTGTCCCCACTTAGCCACTGTAGGCCGATAGTGTGGGGTTCTATGGGCAGCAGCCTGCTTGCCAAGAGGTCATCCATCCTGAGACTACTCCCACCCGAGAACGCTTAAAGTGGGCCTGAAAGGCCTCGGTGATAATATATGACGAATCTATACTTATATTCCAATGTCAGGACATCCCCCTCTTATGTGTCGTAGGACCCACCCCCTCAGCAAACCACCTGTCTACCCGGAGTGTTACACGTAAACTGTAGTCTGACGTGGCGGAGTTAACGCATTAAGAGTAGGCAAGCTAAAAAGAAATGAGAAGCATAGGATAGTTCCCAGGAACATTCTAGAGTCTCACGGACTCAGTACGTGAAGACAGCCGCCAAACACCCACCATAAAATGCATGGAGGAAAAAAAGCCGCATAGGTGTAGGGGGAACTCTAGGATCCGGGAATAATCCCAGGAGTAGGAGAAAGAGGTAAGGAGACTATATAAAGAAAAACCTAGAGGCTAGAGAAACCCTAAGGTCACTAATCTTTTCTTCATCTTTAGCATTCTTATTATACTTTGTATATTTAGATGCATGCTTAATGCGGCAGGTTGTATTGTTCTGTTTGTGGGCGTGTGCTAATTATTTATGTGGGCTTGGGAAGCTTAGGTGGCAGCACACTGTTTGAATTCAGACCAACCAGTTCACACAGAGATATATATAACCGACCTTATATAGTGTGTTAATTGATTGTGATAAGTAATACATATAACTTGGTTAGCAAGTATTGAAACCGACCTTATATAGCTTAGCAACCAGGTAATGTAAACCGACCGAACACAAATAAAAAGGAACTGACCTTGTTGTCTGATATAACATACTAGTGCCTTAGCCGGTGCTACGCACCGGTTAATTTTAATTTATCCATATCTGATTAGCATTCGAACTCTAAATTCATTGTAAATTATACTAATTTATTAAATTGTATGAAATAATTATTTTTTAAGTGAATTTATTATTCTCATTGTATTTTGTTAATTTAATTATTTTTATAATTATTGGACCTTTTGCTCATAAATAAAAATTCAGCCCATAAATAAAAATATACTAAATTACAATAAAACCATTATTTAAAAGGTATTATGTAAATTTACTAAAAAACCATGACTAAAAGGGTATTTTAGTCAGAATTAGGTGATAAAATTTTAAAGCTCAATTCTCATTAACCGGGACTTACCCCTGAATTTTATTCAGGTTTATAATAGTAGAATAGATGAAAGAGAGAGCTAAATAAACCTGTTTGAGTTTGAGGTGTGTTCACATTATAGTTTAAAGTATAGATTAACAAGCTAGGAAGGAAGAGTTACAGAAGAATAAAACTACTAAGGCCCTGCTTGTTTGGGCCAGAAAAATTTGTTTGGAAAAAGTTTTGCAGCCCAGACAATTTTACAGGTGCTTGGTGGGTTTTGCTTATGATGGGCCCCTCTGCAAATATTTTGGGAAAGATACGAAAGAGGCCAGAGAACTTTGCCGTTTGAAAGTGACGAGAAAATTTTCTCAATTCTCACTCCGATGCTTTCTCTCTTCTATTTTTATCCTGCTTCTCGTTGTCTCTAATCTAGATTCTCTCACCGCACGTTTTCAATCTCTTTCTCTCACTCCCACCCCTCGAGCTCTTTACTCAATCGATACTAATTCTCATTCTCTTTCTACTCATTCTGCAATCAGATCCGTTGATTTTCTCATCGACAAGGTATGCTCTTTACTCAATAATCAAGTTGATTGGTTATGATTTCAAGTTTTTTTAAGTTGATTTTTGTTTGGTAGAGAAATTTCTAGTGAGTTTTGAATCTAAAAACTCTAGGTTAATAGTTTTAGATCTACAAATATTTATTTAAATAGATTTTGATCGATTAATTGTTGTCTATATTTAATTAATCGTTTTTTTAATTTTTTTAGTTTTAAATAAAACCAATGTTGATTTGGATTTAATCATTTGAAATAGGTAGTTGTGATAAAGGGGTTTTAGTTGTTTGTGAGTTATAAGATATTTGCAAGTTGATGCAAAATTTTTGAGCTTAATAAATGAAGTTGAATGTTAAAGTGGTAAACACAGAGTGATAAGGGCCCTCTTCTGTAGGATACTTGAAGTAGGTTGCAATTCCACATAAGGGTCTCAAGCTATGGTGAAATCAAAACTCCCAAGCTTCTGAAATTCTTCTCATAAGATAATAATAAATTTTCATGTACAGAAGCTCTTTCTCCTATACTGTCTCTTCATTTAAACATATGTTTGGAACATAAAAATTTGTTACTTCCCATCACATAATTCGTAGACTGCTCCATTGTGCCTTGCATTCACCAAATTTTGCTGCTCCTTCAATTGTTCTGTTTATTTATTAAGCTTATTTCGCGAGCTTGATTCTCATTTATACTGTACGAAAATCAAGGCTAGAGGTTACATTTTCCATATGAACTGTTGTATTGTTTAATGTTTGTAGTTGAAAAGTAGAGTATGAGTTGAATTGTTTTTGAACCTTTTAGCTGGATAAAGTTAGATGTTAACAATGAAGAAAAGAATAAGAGAACATTAGTATCGGCCTGTCCAACCTTTTATGGACGTATCTCATATGCTTGTTTGTTTTGGCTTGAAAGTTTTTTTCAAAGCTTGAGAATTGTATGTCTATATACCTGCTAAAAAATAGATCAGCACAAAGGGCTTAAGTCTTCATATGTCTATATAGCCATGATATAGCATAAATGATTTCGTCACATATGTATGTGACTGAACCTAGGAATGGTTGGCATCGGGAATAAATGGTTCGCAATCTAGCTTACCTTAAGGAGGTTATATTTGTAGTCAAGTTTAACAAGATGGAATTGTGATGATGATTCAATTTTTGTATTCAATTGAGGTTATATTTGTAGTCTCTAAGTTTAACAGTTGACCACTATTCTTCAGACTGCAAAATAGTTCCTTAAGTATGAAAACTTGCTGGTGATAGAGTACAATCATGTACTTAGGAACTTAAGTTGATAGAGTCCATAATATATATCCTTTTTTGTGTCCCTTAAGTATGAAAACTTGCTGGTGCAGACTAAAATTTGTGGTAAAACCCTTGACAAGAAGTGGTGCATTTGTAGTGTGACAAAACATAGATTTATTTTGTGGTAATACGCCCTACTGTATGTTCTTCCTAACTCATATTTGAATAATGCAGGTTCATACTCACTCAATGGTTTGGATGATGAAAAGGAGGATGTTCAAAAGGGGGGACAACCTGTGATACAGGTAGATGAATCGAAGAAAACATGTCTTCTGCCAGCACACAAAAAAAGACATGGTCCATCTGTGAAAAGACAACATGGGAAGAAGGTTCGGTTTATGGAAGATATGATGAATGGTATATTTGAAGGAGTTTATGAACGCCTTGGTAAACTTACAGATACAATACACCCTTTTAGTTTTGGAAAGCAATTGCGTCAAACTGTGATGGAAGTTCAAGGTTTTAATGAAAGGTTTTTGAATGCGGCTTTTAGATATCTTATGAAAGATCGTACTGAGGCAGAAATTTTTGTCTTAACCAATGTGGAAGGAAAGAGGGACATTTTAAATGATTTGTGTATGGGGATAATGAACTAATGAGAGAACAAGAGCTTGTGGTGTAATTAGTATTGTGGGTCAATCATATTGTTACTTACTTTGTGGTTAAAAACATAGTTCGATACTTTTGTTATAGGTTGTATCGAGAAAATGATGATGGATGTACTGAAGATAATTATTGTTCATTTGGTTCATATTTGAGAATGTGGTACGTTGTTTTGTTAAACTTTTATTAGAATTTGTTCCGAAAATGTATAATTAATGTACTTGGTATTGTTTTTAATTTTTGGTAAAAAATTGCATAGTTGCCATTTACCAAGCATATGTAAAGTTTGCAAATTTTTATTTAGCAAATTTTTGCAGTGTATCACCAAGCACATGGAAAATTTTGGTAAATATTTATTTAGCAAAGCTTTGCTTATGCAAAAATCTTCGAAGACAAAACTTTGCATATGTAAAGTTTTCTCGGGCTACCAAGCAGGGCCTTATGTAAAAGAAGATTAAGGATCTGGAATTTTCTGTTTTGGTACTTAGAATCTTTGGTTTGCGAATTTCTCGTTAGTAGCTCATTGCTATTGTATTTTCTTCGCGAAACGAGGTAAGTTGCATGATTTGATATCTTCTCTTGCTTCAGGAGATAGATGAGGTTAGTGGGTGTATGAGTATGTTATAGTTATACTCCAATTTCGGCTATGCGTATTAAACGAATTTGTTTGATTTTGATTTCATATAATTGATGTTATTGTTCAGTTATTATTGAAAAATTGATAGGAAAGCATGTTAGTGTGTTTATTTGATTCTAACATGATATTGATTGTCGTAAATCTTAATTGACGTTACAGTGAATTATTAGATTATTGGTGATATTATTCATGTATATTTTCATACTAAAGGTGAGAATGGATATTCTGAAATTTATGCGCATTAACAGTTAATTTGATGCATTTGATTTGAATGGATTGAATTGTGTTGAAAAGGGTTTTTGAGCCAGAGACTGTTTTGAACAGTCTGAATTTGGGGAGACGTCCCAGGAGTGTACGCTATTGCTCGGTGTCGCATACAGAAGTACACTCAGTGGTGTTATGTCACCAACCTTATGAGCCTGCAGAGAGTATGGCTCGATGTCGCATACAGATGCATGGTTGGGGTACTGCGGTACGAGATGATTTGATATCAGATGGATTGGCTTTTTGCCATCTGTGATGAATGACTTGTTTATATAAATGCTTGAATTGATCTGATCGATTATTATAATTGATACATATATTATTGTTATTATTGGGTGCGCTGATTCCGTCATTGGGATCAAGATCGGATATCAAGTTTTATAACTTGCTAGTGTTTAATCGCTTCTTTTCCCCCTCCTTTCAGAAAACAGGTAAAGCGATTCTCGGAGCATGGGAAGAGATCTAGTTGGAGATAGTTAGATAGGTAATGGTGCTATAAGTTGTAGTTAGTCTTTTGTTATCAGATGTAGCCCTTGGGGCAGGCAAATAGTCTTTATCCTTCTGGTTGTTTGAATTCATGTATATATATTTTAAACCAGGATTATAAATGATGAAAGTAAATAAAGAACAGAGCAAGAAAATAAACAGGTTCTAAAACAGAAAATTAAAACAGAAAATAAACAGAGTAGAAATTAAAATAAAAGAAGAGAAAACTTACAGAAGAAGCTTTATTCACATAAAAGTTGTACTGATTGTACAACTAAGTAGTAGATATACACCCCCTGAAGAAAGCTTCAGGTAAAAAGAAAGACCGAAAGATTGAAAGATTTACAAAAGAAAAGAAAAGATTACAAAAGAAGAGTAAAAGGAGAAGAAGAGAGAAGGATTGCTTCTGAGCGTTGCTGAAGCTTGTTAAGACTTCTGAACGTTGTGGAAGGCTTGTTCTTCTCTATGTACAAAAGGCCTCTTATATAGGCAAAGTGAGAGGTGGGCCCCATTGAGCATCTTATGAGTGGGTGGGCCCCATTGAGCACCATGTGGATTGTGGACCCCATTGAGCACCTTGTGAGTGTGTGGGCCCCATTGAGCACCATGTGAATTGTGGACCCCATTGAGCACCTTGTGATGTGTGGGCCTTATTGAGCACCTTGTGACGTGGTGGGCCCCATTGAGCACCTTGAATTGATCTGTGGACCCCATATTTTATGTCGGAGTCTGATAAATGGGCAGACATACTGTCCTGAAAAACTGTTTGGTGGTCCCAAAAGATTTACGGGATCTGATAAATAAGTCACAATAAGGGATATAATTTGCCGAATTCCAAAAGATGATTGATGGTTTTTAAAAGGAATTAGTAGATGGCTAGAACCAAAAGATTTGAATAATATATGGGTCATGAAAGGGAGAAAACCAAATTTAGTAGGCCTGTGAATTTAGATAATTTGCCATGATAAAGGATCGTGGTGAGCAGTAAGCTTTACCTTACTATCGGAATTTAATTTGAAATTGAAGTTTAGGACTGTTAATTTGGAGGCGATAAAATTTACGGCTGGGTCAAATTTAAACCACCAGTTATCAAACCAGGTGGGAACTGAGTTTCTATTCTTTTCAAAATTAGTGGAGAAGTAAAAAACCCAGAAATATTCTTTATCAGGGATTTGATGGAAGAAAGTATAAGTCCATGCATCCATATAGTCCCAGTAATTGAAGGTTTGGTTACTGAAGCTTTTAGCTCGAAAAAGGGGACCAATTAGGTTTCTGTTGTTGAGGGGATCACCACCCCATTCTTCTTGTTCCATTATATTATGGATATATGCTCTTCGAAAAGGCATAGGTAATTGGTCAATAGTAGTTGGAGAATTATCCAAAGAGACGGAATTAGTCTCAAGTAAAATAACTTCGTAGAAATTTCTACGATTATAAATTTGGGATGGACTATTAGTCCCCTGACCAAATTTCCCTGTACCGAGATAAATAGGCTTTTTTACCCATTTTTCATCTTCAGTAGTTAAGGAAAAAAGTAATTCATTGGAATCCTTAAGGAATAATCGGGTACCATTATCCCATATTGAGGGTTCACTGATTTTTCTTTTCCTGTCTTTTAAGACTGGAGAAAAAATCCCTAATTTGGGAGAGGGGGAGGAAGTTTTACCTTTTCCCTTATCAATGTCCGAATTAGGACCAGATCTCTGACTAGAAGAAGCCATTCCTGAAAAGACAATAATAATGTCCAATTGCTTAGAGAGCATTGATAATGATAATAATCATAATAATCGTATAACTTCTATTAGAAGTAAAAGATTATTGTACATAATTTTATCCTCTTTTGTAATTTTTTGACCTTAATTATGGTCTGGGCTAATTTTGACTATAAGTCAAGATTATACATTCAATATCTAATAAGATTTTATAAAATCGTTTCTGCCTTATAAGGCACTATGAATTAGTCCTTGTATTTGGACGGGAATATTGCAATTGTCTTATAAGACATAAAGTTCTCTTTGTCTATTAGACATCATCAATCCTTGAATTAGGATATAAAGCTGGCCCATTCATGGCTATAAGCCAAAAGTTCATTCAATATCTGATAAGATTTTGAAATTGTTGTCTATTAGACATCATGAATCAATCCTTGAATTAGGATGCAAAGCTGGCCCATTCATGGCTAT
Source organism: Aquilegia kansuensis (assembly GCA_020826895.1). Classification (NCBI taxonomy): domain Eukaryota; kingdom Viridiplantae; phylum Streptophyta; class Magnoliopsida; order Ranunculales; family Ranunculaceae; genus Aquilegia; species Aquilegia kansuensis. Next base: position 28,657,812 of record CM037007.1, read on the forward strand.
AAGCCAAAAGTTCTTTCAATATCTAATAAGATTTTGAAATTGTTGTCTATTAGACATCATGAACCAATCCTTGAATTAGGATGGAAATATTGCAAATATCGTCTCATAAGACAGTAGGAGTATTAGATTGTTCTTCATCAATCTGTTCGAAAATCATTTTTTCTTTTAATTGCTGTATATACCCATCATTGGGTTTAATGGTAAATTCGAAAATAATTTTATTTCCCAAAAGAGTAGTATGAATGCCTTCATCATCTACTCTTTCAATAGGCCAAATAAGGCTTAAAAAAGGTTTTCCTAAAATCACCATTTGAGATAAAGTATTAGATAGGACAAAAGGAGTTTTGATCCTAATAGTATTATTGCAAACTAGTACATTAGATAACTTATAATTTATCTTCATAGAGGAACCATTAGCCGTATTTAGGGCATAATGAATTTTTTCAAAATATTTAGAAGGTATTAATCCTTCTCTTATGCAATTAAGATCTGACCCACTGTCTATCAGGGCAATAGTATCTAAAATAAAATCATGACTAATAATAAGTCTAGTATTAATATACCATTTCTGATTAATATTGTGATTTAGAGATAATAAATCCCCAATTTCATCATTATTGATGGTAGGAGGAGGAAGAGTATTATTAGTTTCAAGTTGGGAAATTCTCAACCTCAGATTATCTATTTCAATTTTCAAATTATTCATTTCTCCTTTAAGGTCAGAAATAGTAGTTTCTTTGACTGTAGTTCTTGATTCAATCCTATCAAAAACCTCTTGTAAAGAATAAGGTTTTAAAATACTAGAATTAGTATTAGAAGAATTTTCCAAGTATTTTTCAATAGCTTGTCTTTTCTCAATAGGATCAGATATTTTATCAATAATATCAAGAATTAATTTCTGATTTTCAGATAGGACATTACTACTAAGTCCATTCATATCAATAATAGCTTTGTAATAGTCTTGGGAAGTCTTGCAATGAGTAGAACAACCTTTCCCTGACTGATTACTGCTACTAGAGTCACTATTAGTGAGTTCTTCTATTTCCATAATTTGATCAGAAGAATCTTCAGAGTAATAGCTACTAGAAGGTTCATAATTATCAAGAATTTGATTGATCTGTTTTTTAACATTATCATCAATGCTTAATTCATTGATTTGTTTACGAATATCAGTCTTAGAAGTACACCGATTAGCATAATGACCTTTATTACCACATTTATGGCAAATAATATTCTTTAAATTCTTAGAATCCCTCTTAGGGTAAGAATTGGATTTTTGTTTGGAAAAGACCTGGTCAGGTCTCTTATAAGTGTGATTAGACGATTTTCTACGAAAAGGTTTCTTAGAAACTCTCTTTTGAGATAAAACATTTTTATTTTTCTGTTTAGGTATATCATACCCAAATTGTTCACAAAATTGTCCTAATTCTTTTCTTCCAGTTAAATTCTGGGTCTTAAGCTGATTTTTGAGACAAATATCATTACAGAGGGCTAGCCCTTCAGAAGTACATTCACTAATAAGTTCACCATAAGTGTAAAAATCATAAGGGATCTAAATCCCATCATGCTTATTTTTAAGTCTATTTTTGACTTTTTCAGCAAATAGAAGAGGTAAACCAGAAATAAATTTTTCTTTCCAAAAAGCATTATTACCATCATGCCTATTATTGATTTTAGCCATGAAAACATCTTTATACCAACGAAAATGAGTTAACGTTGGACATTTTAAATTCATGAGCAAGTCTTTACCTCGTTCATGGACGGTCATAGTATTACCGATAAAATGTTTAATTATAGTTTGGACTAAAGTGTAAACAACATCCTCACTTTGAACAGTTTGTCCTAAGGTGCCAGGTTCTTGTTTTTTAGAAGTATAGATTTCTTCCTTTTGACTCAAGGTAAGAATATTGTCCCACCAACCTTTTAATTGCCCCGTAAATCCGGCAATAATACAGTTAGCAGTTTGTCTATCCGTATTATTAGAGTTTTTGCAAACAGTAGCAAACATAAGCATTCTATGTAAAGTGACATAAATTAAGTATTCAGATAAACTATCTATATTCCATTCGTAGATAGTTTTAGCACTGTAAGAAGTTTGAACAACAATATAATCCTCTTCATTAAGAAGGTCTGTAGGAGTGGGCCTAGGATAATAGGTCCGGGTAGGCGGTATTTTAGCTTTGTTAGACTTGCTAAAATCAAGTTCATTAACTTCTTGCTCCATATTGTGCAAAATATTTTGAAATTCTTCAATATTTTCATCCGATAAATTTTTGTTAACAAAGTTATCATTTTGTGATAAAACAGCAATATGATTATCGGTTAATTTTATTCCTTTTAATTTTTTAGTAAGTTCTTCGATAAAATCATTTTGACTTAATTTATTATTTCCCAGATTAAACTTCATATCAGGAGGAGGTTTAATATTAACAGGGAATATTTCTCCATTAGGTTCAGGTTTATTAACCGCGGTTTCAATACGGAGTAATTGTTTTCCGATAGTTTGTAAACATAAATTGGTATAATTGGATTGTTTAAAAACCTTATTTAAATCTGATTCTTCAGTGGAAGGTTGAACATAAGCAACAGTTTCAAGAGTGGTCGACTCATTAATTAATTTCAAAGGCTGGGTAGGGGGATGAATAGCCTTGATACTTCTACCATCAGTAGTAGTCCAACTTTTATAAAAGTCTTTAATTACGCATGATTCCAAAGTTCTATCCCATCTTAGCACATAGTGCGCAAAAGGAATAATACTTTTAGTCTCATCCAAATAATTATAATACTTTTCTTTAAGAAATTCATGTTGTCCTTTATTATAATGATCCCAATACCATTTTCGAAAGGCATCATACTTAGGACTTTTAAATTCATTATTAATCGCTATACGATCAACTTTAAATTTATTATTTAATTAAATTATATTAATAGAGAAATCCATCTCCGAAGGAGTAGGATTAAGAGCGGACGGCCTAGAATAAAGGCCATGAGGGATAGCATTATCAGATTCTTTTATACCTCTAATCTCAAAATCATTTTCTATTTTATGAGGAATACTAGAAGTGGAGGCTCTAGAAGGTTCCGGAGAATAGAAAGTTTTAATAGATCTGAGACGAGATATTCTGTTAGAAGAAAACCGGATCTCAATATCTCCTTCAAGAGTCTAAGTGATTTGATCCAGGTTTCTATTAATAGGTTGGGAAGGGATAATTCCATGATGATCCCAGTTTTCAGGATAACTAATTTGATCCCAAGGAATAACCTTATTACAGGCCATATTGGACTTTCCCAAATTAGTTTCAATAATTGTAGTATTTCCTTTATTACTAACTAGTTTAGCATTAGGACTTAAAGTGTTCATTACTTTAAATTGAATTCTATAAGCGACATTAAGAACCTCTGACCCAGTAAGAAATTCATATCCTTTAGTGTCAAGGTCCATCATTACGCTTTGCATAATATTATCATCAGATAAAGATAATTCCAGATTAGGATATATGTTACAGTAAACTGGTCCATTACTAGTAGTGGACTCCATAATACACATCAAGGATTTTTGATAGTTGGTACACCTAGCATCCCTAAGGGCTAGAAGAAAACAACAATCAATACCTTTCAGGTGTAAAGGTTTTACTGCAATTTGAATTAATCCTATATGGATGTAATGGTAATTTTGTCGATATCTAATAATATCATGTTCGGTTATCAAAGGAATAGACCTTTTGTTTCCATTAATTGGCATGGTATGTTCTACTGTTTTAATAGACATAGTAACTTTGTAATCAAAAGAACCAATATTATAAATTCTTTTTGGTTCAATCTTGGGCATATCCCAATTTAACAATTCATTTTCCATCTTCTCTATATTAGAGATTTCTATACATTCTTCATTTTTCAAAAATTTCTTTTTATTTTTAAACATATTAAACATCTTGAAATAATATTAAATAAAACTGGATAAAACGTGAGAGAAGATGTCAATAAGGTGTTAGGGATCATGCAGTTCTTAGGATAGAGATAATTACTCAGAAAGGAGAAGAACAGTAAATAACAATTCTATATCAATATTCATGATTAATGCTGACAGTCAACGATTTACGTCACAGCTAACAACCATTTCATATCTCAATACATGATTAATTCCAACAGTCAACAATTTACGTCACAACCAATAATAATTTCATATCCAGATTTATGATGAACTCCGACCATCACGAATTACGGACAAATGTCCCTAAACGCCTAACGGCCACCTGCCTGCGGCTAAACGGGTAGTCACCACATGACTATGCCTTCATTCATCATAAATCAGAACACATAACTATTACAGCCGGAGACTACAAGTAGTCCAACGCGACGAAGTCAAGATTAATCATGGACCAAAACACAGAATAATTACTAACCGGAGACTACAAGTAGTCCAACGCGACGAAGTCAAATGATTAATCATAAAATCAACAAAGAACTACTATCATACTATTGTTCACATTTTGAACAATTATCCTAATTAAGCAACTACATGTTCCCCAACAGTAATTTACGCTGACATGGCGCTGATACCAATTTTAAACCAGGATTATAAATGATGAAAGTAAATAAAGAACAAAGCAAGAAAATAAACAGGTTCTAAAACATAAAATTAAAACAGAAAATAAACAGAGTAGAAATTAAAATAAAAGAAGAGAAAACTTACAGAAGAAGCTTTATTCACATAAAAGTTGTACTGATTGTACATATATATATATATTTGGCTGGAATAAATTGTAACGCCCCAAAATCATAACACGAAACCCCATGATACAATGTCAGATCTCGAGGCATTAGAATAACTCGACCCATAATATTAATATAATAATACAAAGTTCTGAATGATATTCATAAATACAATTGTCATTAATACAAATAATTTAATAGAAATAGCTAAGAGTACACTTGCCTTTATATATATACACAATGAAACAATTACATAAATTATACAAAATGCATTGCACTCTGTAGTCTCTATATAACACTTATCTGCTCAATCAACATATCCCCGGACAACTGCTTATCTGAAAAGGGTTAATGATAGGGTGAGCATTTCCACTTGTTCAGTAGTGACTCACATTTCCAAAATACTACCTAATCATGCATTTTGATTAACCATACTAAACATTTGAAATAATGCAGGTTTTAACTGTAGTAATAAAATATGTAAATAATTTAATAAATAAATATTTTTAAACCAAATCTTTTACCTTTTATAGTAATCATACTAACCATGCATCCATATAATAAGTCGGGTAGCTGCATCCTATTAGAGTGGTGAGAATACGACTGGAACTCAACCCCAGCCCCAGGCAAATCATCTTGGTTCAGTACTTTTCAGTGTGAACCTGCACCGTTGTTTTTCTGATTATCCGGTCGGGTAGTGATTACCGTTTTGTGTCCGAAGACACTAACCCTCTTTTAGGGTTCAGGTGGGCCTTTTGACCACGCCTCCTGATACGAGGAGTTCCTAACTTACGGTGGTCAACCGTTTGACGACTGCAAACTGCACAAGGATCCTGACACACGTCTAGGAGTGGACTAACTCTCACACCTCGCGTCTAACCCTCCTCGAGGTAACATGTATCCCCACAACACACTAAGCACCAACAACGTACCACTAAAAGCATGGTAACCCAAGAAGGTAAAAGAGGAATTCCCGGAAACATCCAACACTGTTCGCCTCTAGAAAGTGCCCATTCACCATCTAAAGGTGAACAACGCGTAATCTTAGAAAGAACTGTCGTCTCCGGAATATGACAACAATTCCTTCTTTGTAGGAATTCACAGATCCCTTGCCAGACAGCCTCGTGATACAATATATATAATATATAAGTGTTTTTTAATAATAATTAATTAATCTGGCATGTGTTACAAGTCCCTGAATTTATCAACCATCAAACCAGTTCCCTATTCACGACTACTAGACACGGGCACTAGCTGAAGGAACTATCCCCTATTCACGGGTACCAAACACAGGCACTAGCCGAAGAGATTATAATCCGATATGTAATAATATGTTCGTGTAAGCACCCAGATCATTTTCCCAATTCAGGAATCTCACACCATACCAACATACAACTGGGATCTCACATCCCACATACAAAATCCATCTCCATTTTCCCATCCTGGAAAAGAGATGCAATAAAAACTTCAATAGCTTTTTCGTTTATAAAACCATTTCAATATACATATACTGCTTTAATAACTCCAGTATAAAACATGATAACTGTAACTAATCACTTTAATAGAAGGTATAATCGATAAACCACGAGTAATCTATATATACCAAACAAAATCATGCATGCATTTTATCATTCAAAATATATCAACTAATTTCCAACATTTAAAATATGATACATGAAAAGACAGTATAAAAGAAATGTAAGTCCCTACCTCTTGCTCTTGTTTGCTCGCGATCCATTACCACCAAAATCTCAAATGCGATACTAAGTTTAATTCTCATGCATCATTTTTTATACCACCCTTCTTTGAAAATCTAGCCATACACGCCAAGTTCAAATATAACCAAGCTATAAAATGTTCAAAAACTAAGTTAACCTAAGGGTAGTATCCCAAAAAAGCCCCATGTTTAGGTGCCTCTTCCCCAATAGACCCTGACATGGGGTCATCTTCTCAAACAAGCCCTTTGACTATTTCATAATTTTTAGCCGGTCAAAATTACCCTTGTATTATATCCTCTAAAATCCACTTTTTATCTTTTAAAGTCGGTACAAGACAAAAAAACTCAGAAAAAAATAAAAAACAGAAAAGGACAAAAAAACAGTTGGTGTATAACTTTTGGGTTTTAACATTTGAAAATCTTATAACTTGTGATTTAGAAATAGAAAATCAACATGGTGTATATGGTTGGAAAGATCTCGACGAGATCTTTTAAACGAGATCCCACATGACTGTAAGATTTTAAATTTAAAAAAATTCAAATTTTAAAAAAATTCAAATATTCATAAAAATTCAAAATTTCATATTTTTTTACTAAGAAGTTGGGTTTCGAAAAAAAAAACTCCGTATGATTTCATAAGGTTTTTCAGAATTACTCTAAAAATCTAAAAAAAATCACACATTACTACCAAATTCAGGAGTTTTTACTTTTGTCCTCTAAAAAAATGTTTTCCTATCTTCTAACACCAAATCAATATCCTCTAAATTATTGCTTGTTGTTCTGTAAGTTATAAAGACATGATATCTATACCATATTATTAATATATGTGGATTGTAGTCTGTAATTTGATGCATGAGATCAATGTCTCGACTGAGGACAAAACCCTTATAGTACAGACAAAAAAAAAATTGTAATTGCCATGAAAAGTTCATAAAAATGTTTAATGTACAGTTAACTTCATAAAAGACTATATTTTTTTTTAGGTTACAACCCAAAACATAAGAAACAAGAGAGAACGTAACACAGTGTAAACATAAATCCCTCATTTTGCCTGGTGTAATGCCACGAAGTTCATTAAATTTGTACTTCATTCTTCCTTCCCATCCTCCACACCAAAACAATATAATATCTCACATCTCTAACCATCATTTTTTTTTTTGTCAAACTGTGTTGAAGGCACCCCTTACCCCTTTAAATTACGTGAGGAAACTTATATCAAACAATTAGTTGCTGGCGTGTTTCGAACCAACGACCTCTCCACTTTGTGAGATGGATGCAATCGTTGAGCCACAAACTCATGTACTTTCTAACCATCATTGAAACTGATAATCTCAATTTGTTTAAACACTCCATGCATTCTTATTTTTCCACAAAATCCAAGTAATATGTATGGAACCATGACCAATATACTTTGATAACCTGCTTATATTCTAATTTTTCTCTTTTGTCTTTAGTACAAAGGGCATTTTAATAAAACAAAATAAAAGAAAGTGGGGTAAGAGCTTGTTTGAGAAGATGACCCCATATCAGGGCCTATTGGGGAAGAGGCACCTAAACATGGGGCTTTTTTGGGATATTACCCTTAACCTAAAGTCCAAAACCTATGAGCACAGCTTCAAAACAACTAAGGTTTCATAAAAATGTTCTATATATACTGGTTATTGCCATTTTTCTCTTCCATTAATCTTTAAGTATGAAAGCAACCACAAATACAAGTCCGCATGATGTGTGAATCCTAGTTCCTGGTTTTGCCAATACAAGCTCTTGAATGTCCCAATATACTTATATTGATACCTATAGAACAACTAATTGCTATTTGGTAAAACCCATACATATAATATACGCTGGAGTTTATAAATAGTCATCACCATATATATTAGACGGATTAGAATGCAGCCACTCAGTTCAGGTTACAATCTATTGTCAAGGGAAACATGAAATTGGCCTAGTTTGTGAGCTCATGGCATGTAAAGTAAACAAGGACATGAGACCAGTTCTTATAAAATCAACAATTGTTATCTAATCATATATATGAGAATTGCTTACCATGAAGAGTCCAATCATAGGAAGCTAGATATTAGGAACAGATCCTCAGCCACCATTCACCCACTGCCACTTTAACTATTTGATTTCCAACTTAACTTAGTTGACGGCGCGCGTCGCCTTTCAAATCTCACTTCCTGATCATGCCATAGTAATTAATCTTGTATCACCACCTTTAATTTATATAGACCCAATCATATCATGGCAGTCAGAAATTCATTATTTGCCAACACCCATAGCCATGAAAGAGTAATATACTCTTGATCTCCATCAAATTTAGTATTCAAGAGTTGTTTGCCATTTGCCCTTAAATAGCTCCCAAGTCATTACAGGCATAGTACAAAATATCGCAATATATCACGATATATTGCGATATTTATCGGTTTTCAAAGAAAACGATACGATATATTTCCGAAATATTCGCCTTAAAGTATCTGTAAAATATCGGCCGATATTTTTCGATATTTTCCGATATATTCGATATTTTCCGAAATTTTCTGGAAATATTATTTTTTTTCAAATTTTTTTTTTTTGGAAATAATTTGTTTATTCTATTTTTAGTAGATATGATGTTTTTTAGGTAAATACTATGAAAATATACTTCCAAATTTGATTTTATATATATTTTGTATAACAAATTGATATATTAATCGATACATTCCATGTAAAATATCCACCGATAGATTCCAATATATCCCGATATATCTATTTTTTGGAGATCGATACATTAGTCGATAACGATATTTTGTACTATGATTACAGGTTCCTCAACATGAAATATAAATCATGAATATTTTTACACCGATATGCTATACATCTTAACTAGTCCTTAGACCCTTCCTATACACGGGCTGGACTTGATTAATTTTGTGCTTACGTTGTGAGTTTTTTGTTGCTTTATGATCTTATTTTATTTAAGAAATAAGTTTTTTGTTTTGATTTTTCGCAAACTTTTGATTTTTATTTTTATTTTTTTTCCTAGATTTTTTTTTCTTTACCTTATCGTTATCCATCTCGTGTTGAGTATAATTTATATTTAGTACATAAATTAGTAAGTATACAATGCCTAAATGTTTCAATTAGACCTGTCAGTTATATCAATAATTTGCATATGAACTTCTTGAGGAAGTTGGAGACTTATTTTTTTATTTACTATGGTGATTCTTTTTTTTTTTTTTTTTTTGTTGGAAACAAATTTTATTGATAAGCTAGACGAATTACACAAAAGTAGAGGACAAACGCGCTACAAACTGCGCGGCAAGTCCTTTCTGGATAGCAAACCCGATTCTCCTAAATACATATTCGTTCGAACCCGCAGTCATCACGTTACTATCCATTACCTTCTGCACTTTCCTGAGGAGCTCAACTGCTTCTGAGCCTAGCAATCCAAATGTATCAAATGCAAAGGGGATGAAACTATGTTGGTTAGCCCTACAAGCCCCGTCATGTTTCTCCACTTTTGCCGCTGCTGCATTGCTAGCTGCTAGCCCCACCTCAAAAATCCCAGCACCCAGCCCAACCATCGGAGACGCCCCTGTAACATCAACACACGCATGTTTACCTTCAGACCAGTTGTAGACCAGAATATCAGCAGGGCGTAATGTCGATCTTCCTTCCTTAGGATCAGTAAGAAAGTTAACAGGAGCCTCCTTCTTAACCTGTACTCCAGCCCGCCAGAACACATCACACAAGATATCTCTAACGTGGTCATGCCTGTACTTGAAGCCGGGGTAATGCTTACAATGGGCCGCATGGTCCCCGAATGCATCAAGTCTGCTCTTCTTGCACACTGGACAAAGCTCACCATCTGAATATAAAGGGATCATCAATCGATAACGAAGAATGGCACGATATTCAAAAGGGCGTCATGCGTTGTCCAAGCCCTTCCATCGGGATAGCAAGGAGAAAATCTTTGGCATGTTCTGACTGCACACATCCAATCACGGCTTTTTGTCTAGCTGACAACTCAAATCCCCTCTCAATGCCAGAGCTAATCTTGTTGTAGTATGCTTCCGCCAAAACATGTTGGGGTCTGAAGGGGACGGTAGCAGTTGGAGCAAGATTACTGAGATCAAAATCAGGTATAGAAATATGTAAACTAGCAATGGCAGTATCGAAAACATTACCCATAGGTGTAGTCTCACAACCTCGAAGGATGTGGTCTTGGAGATTCTTGGTTTGCGTACGTGAAGCCACGAAAGCAAACTTCATAACATCACTAGCACAATAGATACCAAGTCCACCCATACGCAATGGGAGGGTTGCCATACGCCACTGTAAATCGCCAAAACCAGGTCCATAAGAAACCACAATATTCTGAAGGGCTGCACGAAGCTTGTGGTCAAACCATTCGGCTGCTTCCTGAACATAATCGGGGGCAAGTACGGAGAGCAAAGGTGAGCTTAAATATTCCCATACAAGAACGTAAAAGTGCCAGCTCACATTGCGGATCCTTTAGCTGTGGTAATAAATCCATAAGCTGAAGTGTCTTATCCACTCGTTGACGAACATTACCCATAATAAAAGATGCATCAACACTTACAGCCCCTCCAAGCAACTTAACCCCTCGCTGAGGACATGATATACCAACCGGAAAGATATCTGGATAGAAGCATACAGGATTAACAGAAGGCCAGAACAACTCTGTCTTAGACACATTAAGCACGAGCCCAAGAGATGGTCCTCTTTCCTGAATGATACGAATAGCTCTAGCCACATGTTCTGTACTACCAATTAGAGTACCATCATCTAAGTACCATGCCTGCAACTCCAAGTGGCATTCTGACTGAATGCGGTGTATCAATGGATGCAAGACCAAAGCAAAGAGAAGAGGCCCCAAAGGGTCCCCTTGCTGTATCCCAGCTGCTGACCAAATATGAGTAGACCCTAGATACAATCGAGCAGGTTGGCAATAGAGGTATTTGACCCATAGAGCAATAGATGGACAATGATTGCGTACCTCCCGTAGCATAGCAGACCGATCAACAAGGTTGAAGGCATTCTGAAAGTCCACAAGCAGCATAGAAAGCAATGTGTCATCCTTGTTGGCATAAACCAACCGATTAACAGCATGCAAAATTGCCTCTGCTCCACCAGGCACACCAACCCCAAACTGAAAATCCTCTAGATATGGGACAATATCCTTAGAAACTCCTCTCATGGCAATCTTAGACACCAGGCGACGCCAAACCATACCCACAGCTATTGGGTGAATGTCGTTACCTGGCTTAAGAAGTGGGGTGAGCGGTGCACTAGCTATGAACTCTGCCAAGACCCGTGGGCACCGACCTTGTAGCCATAAGTTCACAACCGGTGTCAAGGCCTCCATAAGATCTGTGGCTACAGCGGATGCAGCCCCACTCATAGCATCCAATAGGTGTTGGGCCCAGAGACCATCTCGCCCACAAGACGTCCCTTTGGGGAAGGACCTGATGCATGATAATAGCCCATCCCTCTCAACTGACAAAGGTGACTCAAGTAAAGGAATGTCGGGGACAAATGGTGGTGGATGCTTCGGGTGTTTATCCTCTAAAGCCAGCTGCGTCTCTGGGGGTTTTTTTTTTTTTTTTTTTAGCTTTGAGTGCCTTGTTTCCTTTCATCCTAGAAATTAAAAATAGTTATCAACGGTATTGAAAATATCATACCTTTGTATTGTCAATTATGTTTCATAGTGTGTTAAGGTGTTGATTTGTGTTTGTGAAATTGTTGCAGACATGCTGCAGTGATATTGATGATAGGAACGACACTAAAATTTGTGAAGAGCTTTTTGGGAGGTTAATATTCTCATAGTTTATGGTCTACTGGAGTAGATATAAACAGTTATACTGTAGTTAGTTACATGGCTCTACATGTCATTCTAGGAAATGTGGTGGATCGAGGATTATGAGCAGAGACTTAGATGTTGCTACTGGTGGTATTCTAGCAAATGTGAAGTTCGATTGTAAACCCCCTCTTTTATATTTTATGCTAATTTTAATTTGGAATTAAGAGTAATTGGGTACAAGTCCCTGGACCAAGGGTTTAAGCATAATTACTATAAAGTAGTGGACTATGGTTTAAATAACCCAAACTTGGAAAAAACATATCACGAACAGTTTGGTTTCCTCTTTGTTCGGAAACACGCCAACACGATCAAATTCGGATTAAGCATGAACCGTTAGATCAGCCGTCTAATTGCTCTATATAGAGGTTGAAACAATGGTTTGTTCGCATAGTTTTTTTTTTTAAAAAAAAGGGTTGTAGAGAGAGAGTGGCGGCGACCAGAATAGTAGAAGAAGAAGAAGAAGTTCAGTAACAGGTGAGTGGGTTTAACTTCATTAAACCATTACTTTTAAAATTCAAAACTATACAAATATATATGGAGAAGCTATGTTTCATGTTCGATATCTAATGATAATGGGTATGGGATATAACCAATTAATGGAGGTAGACTAGCTTAACACCATCTTGGCAGGCACGGGTTCTCTGTTTGCTCTGTTGTTTTCAAAGTATATACTAAGATGTTTTTTTTTCTTCTTCTCTCATGACCTGGACTTATTTTGATTTAGTAAAATGATTCTGATTTTTAAAATGGTTTTAATATATGTACCTGTGTATATCTAAAATTTTATGATGCCTTTACATCCATATGAATGGATCAGGCATAGTATATGAAATTTGAAAGCCTTGGGTTACAAAAGTGTGATTGGATTGTATTATTGTGCAGGTAGTCACCGTTTTGCCAGTTTTCGAGTCTTGTTAGATGCTATTATTCTATTTTAATTATTAATAAAGAAAAAAAAAGGATATTGTAGGGGTACTATATACAACATACATGTGGCACCATCTCTACCGTTCATCATGGTGCCACGTGTCAACATCTAATGGGCTCTCTCTTGATGACACAAGTTACAAAGTTAAGCCTCATTATTACAAAGATATTTCCCCCATCATTACCCTATTAATTGCTAAGAATGGAGTTACATTGTAGCCTATAAATATAAAGGCAAACTACTCATCTTCACATGGTCTCATGGTGAATCATACACAAGACCTTAACACTCTCTCATGAGACCTCACCACTCAGGTCTCATCTCTCTCTCGAGCTCTCTCTATTATCGAGCTCCCATTTTGTATCACCACTACTATAATAAACTTCTTTCTCCCTCTCCGTGGATGTAGGCACAATTGTCGAACCACGTATACAATGGTGTTCATGTCTCTACTTTATTATTATTGTTCATATCATTTACACATCATCTTTCATTAATGTATTGACCAACCTCACAAAAATGGTTAATACATTTGGCCCCGACTACAGGGACTTGGGATTTTCTCAAGCGAATTCCACCCACCAACCCCACCATTACACCATTGTTGTAAGGTTCTCAAAGTGGTGACTTCAAGTTCAAGAAATTCTATTTGGTAGAATTGCAATCGCAATTTCCAGTTGGGGGTTTACTTTCGGTTACCATTACTGTATGTGAAACTCGTCGAAAGCAAGGTCTTGCAGAGACCTCCTCACTTCATGCCAGGTCCTTCATGCCAGGTCCTTCATGCCAGGTCCTTCATGCCAGGTCCTTCATACCAGGTCCTTCATGCCAGGTCCTTCATCGCGACCTCACCAGGTCCTTCATGCCAGGTCTTTCATGCCAGGTCCTTCATCGAGACCTCACCAGGTCCTTCATCGCGACCTCACCAGGTCCTTCATCGCGACCAGGTCCTTCATCGCGACCTCACCAGGTCTATCAACGACCTCCTCAAATTACAGGTCTTTCAACGACCTCAAGAATATTTATGCCATACAGGGGGTTATTCTCACTTTATCTAATTCCTTTAACTTATTATTGGAACATATTAATGATATTTTTTGTAGCTCTCTCTATGTGCAGGTCACATGAACACGACCTCACTCCCCATGAGCTATTTTTGTACAAATGTGCCACATTGCTTTCACTGAACTCTTTACAAGTGAAATGCTTGATATACAATATGGCCACCCTCATTGACTAGTGAGTCACTCGTATGCGGGACGACCTCAACCACAATTCTCTAGCCACACGCCTGGTCGAACGCATTCACTCTCAACGCAATGCAAACCCACAAAGGCCACATGCCCGAGAATTGTCAAACAGGTCTCCACGCTGCGACCATTCACTAGATCGGGCACCAAAAGGTTCCAAGTAACTCTCAAAACACTTGGTCAACCAATGTTCTTTCTCAAACGAACTACATTTGCACTCAAAAGTACCACATCTATCGGAATGTCCAATCACAAGGCGACAAAGATAGTACATACAAAAGTCATAAGGAAGACATACAGTTCAGTGTAAGTCTTTTATTAAATTTTTTAATATTTCACATGCTAACATTATCAACAAGTATCAGGTCTATGCAACTCGACCACAAAAAGGCAACCACCCATGCATACAAGAAGACCCACTTCAGTACGACCTGCTTGCAGCCGTCCATCTCGTCTACATGCCTTCTGAACGAGCTACCAGGTCTCCCTGGAACTAACTAGCTCGCTATACACAAATTCATGATCGAGTTGCCATTACCACAAGGGACCTTCATCGCGTCCTACAAATCTCAATGATCAAGCTCATCAAAATTTGGGGCGAATCGACTTCGTTAAAGAACCCCATATTTCATTCATCTTGGGGGCTAGATTGGTTCGATTTCTTCTTTTCAGCCCGAACTCCGTTCAACCTAAAAAGAGGGGGCTTATGTAGGGGTACTATATACAACATACATGTGGCACCATCTCTACCGTTCATCATGGTGCCACGTGTCAACATCTAATGGGCTCTCTCTTGATGACACAAGTTAAAAAGTTAAGCCTCATTATTACAAAGATATTTCCCCCATCATTACCCTATTAATTGCTAAGAATGGAGTTACATTGTAGCCTATAAATATAAAGGCAAACTACTCATCTTCACATGGTCTCATGGTGAATCATACACAAGACCTCAACACTCTCTCATGAGACCTCACCACTCAGGTCTCATCTCTCTCTCGAGCTCTCTCTATTATCGAGCTCCCATTTTGTATCACCACTACTATAATAAACTTCTTTCTCCCTCTCCGTGGATGTAGGCACAATTGTCGAACCACGTATACAATGGTGTTCATGTCTCTACTTTATTATTATTGTTCATATCATTTACACATCATCTTTCATTAATGTATTGACCAACCTCACAAAAATGGTTAATACAGATATATATTTAAAGGGGTTTTGATATAAACTTAGAAGTGATAGTACAGTACAGTGTACCTTATGTGTTGTATTGTCGAACTTCTATTTTGTACTTGATAACATACAGTAAGTGTATTATTAGTTGCGATGGACCGATGTTAATATATGACTCTTCATATACTGATTAGAATAAAAATGTTGGAGACTCTGGACTTGAGAATTTAATTCATCATAAATGCCTTGGAATGGCTTTATATACCATGGACGGTATTTGATTAATCTAGAAAATGCGAAAGGAATACAAAAATGAATTTGATGTGAAGTTGATGTGTAATTTTATTGTCGAGTGTTACTTGATTGATTGATAGTTTAGATGTTTTGGTAGTCGCCCAAGCATTAGTACATTTGTCGCACCTGTGGAATTAGGATTAAGAAATTAATTAGCACCCTAGACGGCTTAGCCTGCGGGTTGACTCTTGGATTATATTTGGGTATTTCCTAGACGGCTTAGCCTGCGGAACTGACCCTTCAGACCTTCATAGCCTTCGGGGTTGGTCTGGGCGCCACATTAGAAAGCTCAAGGGAGCTACTAGAGATCATGAGTTAGGCATACGTCGAGGCTAGCCAAAGCTTGCAGGTGAGCACCCACTTGGGTTTTGGTTTCCGCGTAGAGGGTCTTAACCATGGTCAAGGCACACTGGTGCAGTGTGGGTATGGTAAATGTGTGGAGTGCATCCTGTGGGAGGTGTACTAGTGATTGGGTATAGGTTGTGAAGTGTTGTTTGGTTACAAACGATTGTTGGTAGTGATTGAGATTTAATGTTGAGACTTTGAGATGCCATGAATTATATATTATTGTACTAACACAGTTTTGCAGGAGGATAGGTCCATTAACATTTCTTGCAGGGCTCGACCTATCCTAATAGGAGGTGCAGCTCAAGTAACGTATTATGATAACATATAGTTTATTTACTTAGTAAACGAGATACACGTATAAAGACCGCGGAGTCTGTTATTTTATTATTTTGGGGAATGGAGTTCCCTACCCTTGTCTACTCATACCAGCATAATTTGCTGACCCATGTTGCTTGTTTTGCACGTGGGTACGTATCCTTATGGAGCGTAGGTGGAGGAGAGCAGCCAGTGGAGTACGATCGGGAGCAACACCAGGAGGCTCGTGTAGATCCAGTTGTTCGGGAAGGAGTTTGAGATCGTAGAAGTTATCTTTCTCAGTAGGTCTAGTTCTTTGTTTCCGCTTGTCATTTGATTAGTAGAGTTTATTATATTTAATGGGTTATTGTTGATTGGGGAAGACAATACCTCAGTAGAAGTTGTTGAATTTTATTATTGGAGTTGTTTAATTCAGTATTCGGAGTTTTGGATTATGGAAATTATTGGGAGTTCAAATTATTTGTGTTGAAGTATTTGTCTTTAATGGTTATGGATTTTACCTTGTGCAAATGTTTATTTAGATTACTGTCTTGATCCTTTTTCCTTTTATTGGCATCTTGAGGGAAATTTTGTAAATTCTGTCTCTTTTGCCAATTTTTGGATATTAGGGTCGTGACATCGATAGAGTGAGGATTTCTGGCAGAGTATTCAGGCTATTACTGGTGGGGTACAGGAATAGAAGAACATGTTGATATAGTTTTGGGATGATAGGAACCTTCCCCAAAAGCTTTGTCCAGTTAATAAAATTTGGGGAATCGTTATCTTCATGGCTATCTACTATTGGTGGAGTGAGATTGTTGGCAAAGAGTACTAACCCTTTGATTACTGCTGAATTTTTTTGCTGGCAGAGATGATAGGATGTTGAAAGCTCTGTGCAAAATTATGAAATGAAATGGAAATCTGTGTTGAAAGCTCTGTGCAACTTTCTGGGAAGGTTTGTGTCCTAATGGTGAGCGCTTCGGTATATGAATCGTTTCGCAAAGACTTGAATGCAAAATTATGAAAAGAGAAATGCTAGCGTTACTGCGGAGGTGATGCTCTAGGCTTACCTCCTCACCATATCTCGCCACGTACACCTTTTGAAATTGGTTAAGTTTTCAGCCGGTTTGCATATATATTAAGAATACAAAGAGATTTTAGGAGGGAGAAATAGTGGAGAAAAAATAGGAAAAAAATAAAAAAAGAATCCTAATAATTACAACAACTTCCTTCACTTACATGGTGATTTGTTTCCATTGAATTTCTTACATGGTGATTTATTTCCATTGAATTTCGAAGAGCACTAGATTAATAAAAAAAGATGAGACATGTGATAATTTTTCTAGTTTTTTTATTGTTTTATGTTCTACAGGAAGATTGAGATGAGTAGACGAACAGTCAAAGAAAAGTGAAGAAAGGGGAAGGAGGTTGTTGTAATTATTAGGATTTTTTATTTATTTTTTTCCTATTTTTTCTCTATTATTTCTCTCTCCTAAAATCTCTTTGTATTCTCGTATATATATACAAACCGGCTGAAAACTTAACCAATTTCAAAAGATATATGTGGCGAGATTTGCTGAGGAGGTAAGCCTAGAGCGTCACCTCTGTAGTAACGCTAGCATTTCTCTTATGAAAATATATAAAGAGGAAGAGACCAAAAGGAAGGTGAAAAAAAAAGCATGGAAATGAATGCAGGCCCCCATTAAGAGCCCAAAAAGCAACATTTTCCTATCTAAGGAACAAAATGTAAAAAAGGCCCCAAAATTGTGTTGAAACAAAGCATTGAGTTCTTGGCATAGTAAGCATTCATCTCTTGGCATAGTAAGCATTCCTCTTGGCATAGTAAGCATTCACCTCTTGGACTTTAAAATGAGGCCTTTTTTACATTTTGTTCCTTAGATAGGAAAATGTTGCTTTTTGGGCTCTTATGGGGGTCCATTTTTTTTTTCCCTGAAAAAAAAGGGAATTGAAAAAGTCATGGAAAGAGACAAAGAGTACTCCTCTTATTTAGCCAGGGTTTTTTTATTAATAGATATATGCTGATAGGGTAAGGTCTTACGATATTATATTTTAGGATTGTTGTAAAAATCTTGTTTCTCAGTAATTTTGGCAGAATTAAAAAAAAAACAGTGTTAATTATTGTCTTTACTTGTGCTGACTGAAACACTTCCTCTATCAACAATACAACTAAATATCAAGGGATCTGGAAACAGTTAATAAACAGTGTACATACAATACGACTCTTATTAATATCAACTTGATCCGTTGTTCGGATCTTTGCCAACAATAATCATTTTTATTGTGAAATAAACATTAATATAAAAAATATCAAGGGTGTTCTTCAACTAAGTTCTCTTTACCTGCAGACTCAAAGACATGGCTCGGGTAACAACAGATTCCATTTATACCCCCAAATTATTGAATTAGTATCAGTCCAACTCCAATCTAGTCATCAAAGATTATGATTCCATTGTGTTGTTAAGAAATATAAAAAATAATATCGCAAAGAAAATTATAAAATTTGGCACTGTTGCAAGCATATCAGGAACTCCATGCTAATGGAGGCAGCTGGAGAATTGTCATTGGCAGATTTGTTTTTTCATGGATTTAGCCCAATCAATCCATGAATCATCTTCCAACCTATACACTGCCTCATGAGTTTTGAATATCAAATAGTTGAATTCTTTAACTTTACACTGCCTCATGAGTTTTTATACCTATACTACAAAAGAAGAAGTGAATGTTAGGATTTGGCCGGCAGAAATGTCGTTGGATGAGCAAAAAAACCCTTGGTTAAATGGTCAAAGGATATGCATATGGAAAAAGCACCTGTATCCATTCCTTAACTTGTAAGGTCCTTAAGCAACAAATTAGCATAAGGTTGCAAATGTATATTAATTTAATTCTCGGCCACTTATGAAGTAACATGTTTAAGTAGTTTTTTTATTTGACATATTACATTTTATCTGCAAAATTACAAATTACAAAGAAGTGTTTATTATTCTGCTCCGAGCTATTTGACACATGTTTGTACTCTCTCGCACCAACATATAGAAAGTTTACAAACTATGATGCAGAGGCATCTACAATATTTTCATGAGATCATGATCGGGTTTAAACCATGCTGAATAAACTGAATTTTTGGGGAGAGAATTGACTGTACTTTGAAATATTGGAAACTTGGGTTTGATGTTATTGCCTTGGTAATGCTCTTAGCACTTAAAGACCGTTTGGGGATGAATTTGATCATTCCGCCGTTGGTGTGTGTAAGTGTATTCTCGGTTGTCTTCCAATGCCCATTGAACTTTCGTTGTTTCCATAACCTGAATAGAACTGATTGTTCTAAGTTGTTGGTATAGTATTGTTGGTTGAAAAGCCTACATTTGCCGGGGGATTATTTATTAAACTGAAAAGGTACCTACTATACAATGAACATGAGAGTATCTTTATCAAAAATAAATAAAATAAAATAACATGAGGATGTCGATTGATAGTCTCCAAAAGAAAAGGATCTAGAGTAAGTGTTGCATACATGCTTCCACAAGAATTGCAATTTCATTTTGCTCTTTCCACAATTACATAATTGATATCCCGGCCAGTTCGCAAGAATTTATAATCTTATTTCTTTTTCTCCAAAATACTATAAATTGATAATCAAAAATTTACAAACATTGTTACTGTAAATGTAGTGTAAATTTGAGATCGGAAAGTTGGGGAAGATGACCGGAAAAGGGAAGGTTTGAGTGAATCAAAGTGGCTAAACTATCTGAGCAGTGATAGCTGCCTACGTATCTGGAAGGGGTCGATCCAGAATCAAGCCTAACGTAGTTCCTTATATAGGTGGCTTAGGGTGTGGATCGAATTAATGACTCAACGTTCGGGTCATAAAGTGTGCGGATATTCAGGGATTCAATGAGAGAGATCCGTAACTATCATAAGATTTGGAGTTTGAATGTATCGAACTCGGTGTTTAAAGTGAGATAGCCCCAAGTCGGATGTGCATGGATATTTTATGAGATTAGGATTTGAACATAAGTGAATGAAACGTGGTTTAATATGAAGTCGGATGAAATAGGTGCAAGGTCGGTGTTTAGTATTCCGAGTTAGTGAGATTAGGATTTGAATGGAGATGAGTGAAGTGTGATTAGATACGGAGTCGGATGAAATGAGTTTGAAGTCAGTGTTTGGCATTCCGAGTAGGAGAACTCGGTAATGGGTATACACATAGCCCCTTTTCATTTGGGCTGTAGGTAGGTAACTGGCTTTAGGGTAAATGAAAATTAAGTCGGTTGTTAAGATATGTTCCATGGAGCGTCGAGAGGCAAAGATTCCGTTGTGTGCTGCTTTGATTGCTAGCTTAGATTTTCGAGGCTTAGGGCATGATTGTTCCTTGAGATACGTGTGTTGTCTGTACACGTGGAGGGTATTTACTGTTTTGAATTTGAAAGATCGAACGTGGTTTGGTGGGAGACTGAATGGTTGGACGGTTAGATTTAGAGATTAACATCTGACCGTTAATGTTCGAGGAGATGTGCGGCTGAGATCGTGCACATGTTTTTATAAAACACTTTGCTTGTAACTGCTGGAAAAAACCAAGGGTTTTCGCACTGGTTTTAAAGCTGCTGCTAAGTCTTTTCGAAGGTAATTTTATTTTTCCTCTCTTCTCCGTTTTCTGTCTTTCTCCTTGTAGTTCATGCCTGATTTGCTTTGAAACTTGTTGTTGTTTTTCCGTTCAAGTTGCCGGAGTTCGTTGCTTGAACTTATTTTTGGTGTTTGCATTTGCGTTTTCGTTCCTGTTTGTTGCTTTTCCTTTGATTTTCTATTTTGTTTTCTGTTTTCCGCCATTGTTGCTCTGCATCTGTTCTTCATTTCATTTGGTGAAGATGAGTAGTGGTAGTGAGCGAGTTAGCGAGAATAGTGGTGAGGGTGAGACGAGTACTAGCCGAGCTGGAGATGAGGAAGAGATACTTAGCCGACATGAGATAGATATCGAGAGAGCTCGGAAAGCCTACCCGAAGGTGAGAGCATCGTACGACATTAGGATCCGAGATCTGGAGATGTATAGGGTAGATAGTAGGCTTTTTGACCTTGCTGGGGATGACACCTCGACTTTGATTTGTGAGGGCCAACTGCGGGCCGGGATGCGACTTCCCTTCTTGAAGTTTGTTTGTGATATATTGAACCATTATGACAAGGCTCCCATTATGATGAATAGTAGTTTCTGGAGAGTCATGCTGATATTCGAGGAGTTGAATAAGCTCGAGTATGATATCTGCAAGGCCGATGTTGTGGCCTATTTTACTTGTGTGGAGGGTCGATCGGGCGACTTCTCTTTTTCGTTGAACAGGAGACCCGAACATGGTCCTCACGATCTCTTGAATGCACCGAGTTCCAATGATAATTGGAAGAAGTCGGCTTGTTATAGGATTAGGGGCTCCTTTTGCAAACCTAGTGCGTACCTCAGGCACTTGCGCATACCTAAGATAGGTAGTACGCTAGGTTGAATGATTTATTATTTTTATCCTTTATCTGCTTACCTGGCTACCTTCTAACTCGCTTTTGTTAGGTGATGTAGATTGTACCCGAGATTACAATCAAAAGATTGACGGGCGCCTCCTTCCGGGTAACATTCTCGAGTTTACAGAAGAGTCATGGGCACGTAAGCGTGAAATCCTGCCTCATCTTGCGCATCTGTTCAAGGATCCTCGCCCGAGGAAAGGTGGTGGTGGTGTGCGTACCGAGCCATCGGCCTCAAACGTAAATAGAGTTAAAAAGAAAAAGGATTTACCTACTGCTGTGGCAGTTGCCACAATTGCTTGTCCTCGACCCGGAGATCCACCCATTGAGATCCGAGCTGCTCTACCGATGGCCCCAAAGCCTATTCCTGGTCCACCACCTAGCCAGTTCGGTAGGGGGGATTTTGAGCTGGAGTCCTCGAAGAAGAGGAAAACTTCCAAGTCGGCGGGAGTGACCGTGGCTGCTCATGGCGCAACCATCTTGAACGACGCTGAGAGAGCCGGGAAAGAGAGGGAGGCTCAGCGAGCTCGTGTCCAGCGAGAGAAGCAGCAGAAAGGCAAGTCGGTCCAGCGTGATGATGAGGATCCTCCGACTCGCCCTGCTGATGGCCATTTTGCTCCTATCTTCCCTTACAAGGACACTTATGTGAAATTCAGTGATGCTGTCTGGGAAAACGAAGACATGTGTATCACCCTGATGGAACACATGGCTCTAGATGCTGACGGAGCTCGGGTTTGCGAGCGTTCGATCATGGACGACCTGAGGGACCTGAGTTCGTCTATGTACAAGGTAGATTCCATTCGTCTTTACTATTCCTTCCTTAATATTTTTCGTTGCCTGACCTCGGTTGGTCTCTTGTTTCAGATGAACGTTATTCATTGTAAGTCGATGGCTTTGCTCGAGAGAGCTAATGAGAAGGAAAGGGAGGCCAGGAAGGTTAAGGAGGCCCTTGTTGCCGAGCGCATCGAGTTGAAGAAGCTGCGCAGTCAGCTAGACAAGGAGGAGAAGAAAGTGAGGGCCCTCAACGACGAAGTGTTGGAGGCCAATAAGAAAAGTATCGAACTTGATACCGAGCTGAAGGCTACAAATGAAAGGTATGAGGCTGATAATGCCCGCTCGGTTGAAAGCATTACTGCTTGGCAGAAGATGGCTTACTATTGGCAGCGACGCGGAATTTGTCGTGAGTTGAAGCTTAAGGAAGTCATCCCCGACTTTGATCCCTTAGCCGATAATGCGCAGATTAATGCTGAAGCCCAAGCCCATTGTGATGCCGATCAACAAGTGGAGAGGGAGAGAGTTGCTAACCTGGCTAGCGAACTTGAGGGTGATGATGAAGAGGCCGAGGTCGGTGTACAGGTTAACGAGATCGGTGCGCAGGAGGGTCAGGAAGCTGAGGCCATGGATCATGAGGTTGTTGCCTAGCCCTTTTTTTTTTTTGAGAGGTGTGAGGTTTTTGTTCATTTCTGAAACAAGTATTTTGTTGTATGACACTAAAAGTGGTATAATCTCGACTCATGTCGGTTCTTCGAATATGAATAGTTTAAATATATCTCATGTTTTGAAGCAAGCTGTTTTATCTATGGAGATAGTGTTTTGCATGCCTGAAATATTCTAAGTATAGAATTGATGTCTTAGCTTGCAGTGCGTATTCTATGGAATGTACGCCTTAAGATATTTTCCATTCCATGGTCTATCGACTCGGTTTCCTTCATGATCAATTAATCTGTACGCTCCATTACCCAAGTCGGAATGAATAATGTAGGGCCCTTCCCAGTTGGGATTGAATTTTCCGTCACCCGCAATCTTGGTGTTCTGAAAAGTTTGTCTTAAGACCAGGCCTTCTAGTCGGAAAGTCCTTGGCCTTACTCTTTGATTGTAGCTCCTCCTTAATATTTGTTGGTAACGAGCTGTTTGAATGATAGCCTTATCTCGCCTTTCTTCCAACATGTCTACCTCATGTGCTAGGAGATTCTCGTTTTCAGCTGATTCTACCAACTCCGACCTTGTTGTTAAGTAGGTCAACTCGGTGGGTATAACAGCTTCAGTACCATAGCATAATGCGAACGGTGAAACGCCTGTTGAGGTGCGTGGAGTCGTTCTATAGGCCCATAGGACTCTATCTAGCTCCTCTATCCACTTATCTTTTTCCGCTTCTAATTTTTTCTTGAGTGTATTCATTATTGTCTTGTTAGTGGCTTCAGCTTGGCCACTACTTTGTGCGTACCGTGGTGTAGATAACGCGTGATTGATTCTCCAATCCGAGTAAAACTCCTTAATCGTGTTCCCACAAAATTGTTGGCCATTATCAGTGACCAATGTGTGTGGTAGGCCAAATCGGGTGATTATGTATTTCTAGATGAAATTCTTGACTTCTTGTTGTCTAATTTTCCGAAGTGGAATTGCCTCTACCCATTTAGTAAAGTAATCGGTGGCAACTAAGAGATATCGCTTTTTGTTCCTGTCCCTCGAAAACGGCCCCACTATATCGAGCCCCCACATGGCAAATGGCCATGGGCTAGATATTGTCTTGAGATCTCTCGAGGGTTGGTTTTTTAGAGGTGAGAAGTGTTGACATTTGTCACACTGCTGCACAAAGATTTCCGAGTCGGCCTGCATGTAAGGCCAGAAGTATCCCTGATTTCTTGCTTTCTGTGCTAGGGAACGAGCCCCGGCATGGTTTCCACATTCTCCTTGGTGAATTTTTGCTAGGATCATCTGAGCTTGTCTAGGTGGTAAGCATCTGAGGTAACGTCCTCGGACTGACTTCCTGTATAACCTTCCATCTAAGATTAAGTAACTCTTAGTTTTTCGTTCCAGCTTTCTGATTTCCGACTCGTCGTCTGGATAGACTCCCTTGATATAGTTCGTTATTGGACCCATCCAAGAGTCTTGGATCTCTTGTTCAGATATGTCAATGAAGTCTGAGATTGTATTGACATGGTGGATTTTATCTTCATATGCTGGGGTGTTCCTTATTTCGATTTGTATCTCCCTGGCTGTTTCCATGTGGACTTGGGATGCCAGGTAGGCAAGACTATCTGCGTGGCGGTTTTCATCCCGGGGAATATGTTGGATTTCCCATTTCTCAAAGTTTCTTAGCAAGCACTTCGCGTGTTGGAGATATAACTTGAGTGTTTCTGCTCTTGTTTGATAATCCCCAAGTAATTGACTTACCACTAACTGAGAGTCACTGTAAATCTTGATTTTTTGCAAGTTTATGTCCCTTGCCAGACGTAAGCCCATTACCAGGGCCTCGTACTCTGCATCATTATTCGAAGAGGTGAAGTTCAACAGTATTGACTTCTCGATTATTACATTCTCGGGGGATATGAGTGTCACACCTATCCCGATTCCGTTATTATTTTTGGATCCATCTACATATAGCTTCCACATGGGTTCTCCTTGTTGGGATTCGTCACGTGGTTCTGCCTCGGGTATCCAGGTGATATCCTCAATTGGGTAGTCAACAAGTAGGTCGGCTACAACCTGGCCTTTTTTACTGTTCCGAGGGGTGAAAATAAGTTCGTGATCCCCCAGCTCCCGGGCCCACTTAGCCATTCGACTTGACTTATTCTTACTTTCCAATACTTGCCTCAATGGGGCATCAGTTAAAACTCTAATTTTGTGCGACTGAAAATATGGTTTCAGCTTCCTAGAGGCGAACAATAGGGCTAATCCTACTTTCTCGAGGCTAGAGTACCTGAGTTCAGATTGTAGTAGAGTTTTACTAATGAAGTAAATAGGTCGTTCGTTACCTTGTTCGTCTCTGAAGAGGACAGCGCTGATTGCATGTTCAGAGCTGCCGAGGTATAACCCGAGTACGTCCTCCGGCTGGGGTACTGTTATAACTGGTGGAGTTGCCAAGTAAAGCTTAAGTTCGTCGAATGCCTGTTGGCATTCTGTCGTCCACTCGTATTTGGAACCTTTCTTGAGTAGCTGTAACAATGGTCTTTGCTTGTCGGATGCACGAGCAATGAACCTGTTTAGTGCGGCTAACATTCCATTTAACTTTTGGACTTGCTTCTTCGTCGAAGGACTCGGCATATCCAATATTGCCCTGATTTTCTCGGGGTTAGCCTCTATTCCTCGTTGCGTAATGAGATAACCCAAAAATTTGCCTGATGCGACTCCGAATAGGCATTTTTGTCGGTTTAGCTTCATGTTGAAGTCATGGAGCCTTTTGAAGGTCTTCTCCAGGTCGGATATGTGGGATGACTTGAGTTTGCTTTTTACAATCATATCATCCACGTATACCTCCATGTTGTCACCTATCATGTCCTCGAACATTCGTGTCGCAAGTCGTTGATAGGTAGCCCCTGCATTGCGTAGTCCGAAGGGCATGACGGTGTAACAATAAGTTCCTCGTTCCGTGATGAAGGCAGTTTTTTCTTGATCTTCTTCGGCAAGTTTAATTTGGTTGTATCCTGAATAACCATCCATCATTGAGAGGAGCTCGTGGCCTGCTGTGGCGTCGACGAGCTTATCCATCCTTGGCAGAGGGAAGCTGTCTTTTGGACATTCTTTGTTTAAGTCGGTAAAGTCTATGCATACTCGAATTTTGCCGTTTGGTTTCACGACGGCGACTATGTTTGAGAGCCAGTCAGGATATTTGACTTCCCTTATGAACTTGGCCTCGATGAGTTTTTGGACCTCGGTGTTGACGGCCTTAGCTAAGTGTGGTGCCAATTTCCGTGCCTTTTGTTTTACTGGTTTTTTTGTTGGATCGACATGAAGTTTGTGGCATGCAATATTAACATCTATTCCAGGCATGTCAATATACGACCAAGCAAAAATATTCTTATTCATTTTCAAAGTTGCAATGAGTTGTTCTTTTACAATAGGGTCTAAATTAGCTCCTACATATACAACTCTAGGTTCGGCTTCAGTGCCTATGTTGACTGGCTCACCCTTCTCGATGGTTGGGGAGTCGGTAACAAGCTTGCCTTCAGGGGCATCAGTGAGTGGCTCAGAAATGGCCTTGCCGTCAGTGGCTTCAGAAGTTGGTTCAGTGCTGGCCTTGCCGTCAGTGGCTTCAGAAGTCGGCTCAGTACTGGCCTTGCCGTCAGTGGCTTCAGAGATTGGCTCAACAGTGGCCATGCCGTCAGTGGCTTCAGAGATTGGCTCAACAGTGGCCATGCCGTCAGTGGCTTCAGAAATTTGGTTGACAGTGAGCTTTTCAGAGCTAACGACTGCCACCTTTGTTATTTCCTTGTTGGGGAGGGGTATGACCTCAGGAATGGCGTGGCAGCCATGTGCCTCGATTTGGTCACCCCGAAGTTCCATTATATCATTAGGTCCAGGGAATTTGATAACCTGGTGGTAAGTCGATGGAACAGCTCACATTTTGTGAATCCATTTCCGACCCAATATAGCGTTGAATTGCGTGGGGACATCGAGGACATAAAAGAGTCATTCGACTATGACTTCATCCTCATTTTCCCCAGTAGCGACAGGTAGGGTTAGCTGACCTTTTGCCGTTGTCTCTGTC
The DNA here is from genome assembly GCA_020826895.1 of Aquilegia kansuensis. Taxonomy (NCBI): domain Eukaryota; kingdom Viridiplantae; phylum Streptophyta; class Magnoliopsida; order Ranunculales; family Ranunculaceae; genus Aquilegia; species Aquilegia kansuensis. The sequence goes on from CM037007.1 coordinate 28,685,403, forward strand.
GAGTTGAAAGTGAAGAGAGTGACATTGGGAGTCTGCAAGACTGAGTCGGGCATAAGCATCTGAGCGAAAGCTTTGTTAAACAAGACGTCACAAGAGCTTCCTGGGTCTATCAGCACTCTCTTAATGGTCCATCCACCAAGTCGGATATGGACGACGAGTGCGTCATTGTGTGGCAAACACACCTTCTTCAAGTCATGGTCAGAAAAGATCAGTGCATTCTTTCCTTGCACCTGCTTGGCTATTTTTGCCTGATGAGTGAGCTGAAATATGTGGTGAATATGATTCACCTTCTGTCGCTTAGCTCGGGATGTCCATTCAGGTGGACGTGTATCCATGATCATGTTTATTGTTCCTTTTGCCTGTGAAGCGTTGTCCGTTCTCTTGCGTTTGTCATTAATCTTTTGGCGGAGGTCGTCTGACTCTTCTGCCAAGAAATCATTCAAGTGTCCATCCATCTTGAGCTGGTGGCAATAAGTTCGGAGATACCGACAGTCTTCAGTTGCATGATGTCGGCAATTATGCAACTTGCAGTACGGGTTTTCTTCAATAGGTTCAAGCTCGTGAATTGTTGGCTTGAAGTAGTCTTCTTCTTTGATTAATTCATATAGTTGTGTATATGAACATTTGAACGGGTTAGGAAACCTGTGTTTAACCGAGCTGTTAGGTTGCTTTCCTCGGTAGGTGCTCTTTGTTGTTTTCGGCTCGGGAGGTTTGGACTTGACCATCTGTACGGCAGATACATGTTCTCTCGTTTTTGCCAGTGTCTCTTCAAGTTTAATGTACTTATCAGCGCGGACATATAGGTCCTCCAGTGTCTGTGGTGCGTCTAAGGTGAGATTTTTTCCCAAGGCGGTTTCGGGGTGAACCGCCGAGATAAATGTTAATAGGCATGCGTTCTCATCTGGGCTATCTGCCTTGAGGCACTCCTTCTTAAAGCGAGCCATGATTTTTTTGGTTGTTTCTGTGTCACTCTGCTTAAGTCGGAATAGTGCAATTACCTCAATTTTTCGCCGCTTGTTGTGGATATATTGGGTGACGAAGAGTGCTTCGAGCTGGTCGTACGACGTGATTGAGTGTTCTAGAAGTCGGTGGTACCAGTCGATAGCACTACCTCGGAGTGAGGCAGAAAAGAGTCTGCAGAAGATGTCCTTGTACTTGGGCCACAGTGCCATGCTAGTTTTGAACTGTAGGACATGGTCCATGGGGTCACCACTTCCATCATAGGTTGTGAATTTGGGGGGAATGAAGTGTGGGGGTGGTTCCTGGTGCAGAAGGTCATCGTGCAAGGGCTCTGTCCTATACTTCTCAAGAGTGGTGTTGGCCATTTTTTGGGCGGTGTTGGCTTTAACGGACTCCTGATGGTTCTTGTCTAATTTGGCTGAGAGTTGCAGGAGGCGATTGTGTGTTTCCTGCATTTCAGCCATGGTGGGGGCGGTGGTGTTGCTGGAAGTGGGGATAATGGGGTTGTTGGTGTTGATTTCATCAGTGGTGTGACCATTTGCCGGTGGAATGGTGGTGCTTTTGAGTTGAACATTTTCTGCCAGTAACTTGTTTATCTGTTCTTGCTGATCGCTGAGTTGCTTTTGGATTGTTTCGAACTGTTCTTGTGTGATTCCAGCCATGGTCTCTGTCAGGTTATGTTCGTTCACAGTCAGTCGGCGCCAATGTAAATGTAGTGTAAATTTGAGATCGGAAAGTTGGGGAAGATGACCGGAAAAGGGAAGGTTTGAGTGAATCAAAGTGGCTGAACTATCTGAGCAGTGATAGCTGCCTACGTATCTGGAAGGGGTCGATCCATAATCAAGCCTAACGTAGTTCCTTATATAGGTGGCTTAGGGTGTGGATCGAATTAATGACTCAACGTTCGGGTCATAAAGTGTGCGGATATTCAGGGATTCAATGAGAGAGATCCGTAACTGTCATAAGATTTGGAGTTTGAATGTATCGAACTCGGTGTTTAAAGTGAGATAGCCCCAAGTCGGATGTGCTCGGATATTTTATGAGATTAGGATTTGAACATAAGTGAATGAAACGTGGTTTAATATGAAGTCGGATGAAATAGGTGCAAGGTCGGTGTTTAGTATTCCGAGTTAGTGAGATTAGGATTTGAATGGAGATGAGTGAAGTGTGATTAGATACGGAGTCGGATGAAATGAGTTTGAAGTCAGTGTTTGGCATTCCGAGTAGGAGAACTCGGTAATGGGTATACACAGTTACCTTCAATAACAAAAAAGGTCCAAAAAATTATACATAAAAACACCCATAAAAAATTTTCCCCTAAAACACCATCATCCACTTCTTACTGATCAAACATTTTCAACAAAAAAATTTACGATAACTCTCAACATACAAATAAATACCCATTAAAAAGCTCTCCCTTCAGAAGAGCATAAATTGATAACATAGCTAACACGATTAGTAAAGGGGTTTTAGACTTTCGTCCACCTAATTAATACCTATTTAGGTAATGAGATGCTTTTAATTGGTATTTAGAGTATGGAACACAACAACACAAATATGTGTACACACCAAGTATGGAGTACAGTACACACCAAAAATATACTGATCTGTTTCAATACCACCCTTCAAAATTTTATAAGTCTGTTTAGTCCACTTTTTATCACCTTGTTTCCAGAACAGAAAAAAAATTCTTCCCCCAGAACAAACCATATAATCTGAATTGCTTGAAGGAAACAATAAGATGCAGCTGCTTTCCTTTATATCTTGAAAGTCCTTCCAAATTTTGTGAGTAATAGGATTTTAAGAAAAGGTTGTGCAGGAGATTAGGTGATTATATAGAATATGAAGATAGGAATTTTCCTTAATTTAATGGTTCATATCAAGTGGGAAGATTGAAGGATGATTCATACAAAGAAACCAAAGTCAATGTTTGGAAGGATGATTCACATATAAAAAGAACATATATATGCCCCAATATGCGGGGGAAAATGAATGCCGATACTAAATAACAACACAAAATCACATACAAAATTTTTTTTATACCTGCTTCACGTACATGTTGATTCAACTGTGTATCGATAATACTCGAGGGCAGGGATTCCTTTTGATTTCTTTTATCCATATTTCCTCCATTGGCATCCATCATTCATTTGCAAGTTTAAACAAAAAACCATAACAATAGATGTAGCTATTAAAATTATTATTTAAACTACACATTATTCCATGATGACATATTGCATAACCATATACAAACATTAAAGACTGAAAAGAATATTTGCATCCTTTGTTGTTGTTGTTTTTTTTCTTGTTTTTTTCTTATGGTTAGGT
>CM037007.1:29298235-29540475 GCA_020826895.1 Aquilegia kansuensis
TTTTCAAGTTTTCAATGTTTTATCAACCAAAATATCGGATTCTTTCTTCTTTTCCAGAGGTTTTTCTCTTTTTTAATTTCTAACTGAAAATAATTATCTTGATTTCCATCAAAATAATCATTTTCATAAACGGGGCGATTTTTATCGTATGTCTCTTTAAAGTGAAAGTCGAATTCATCCTTTTTTTTTTCCTTTCCATTCCAATTCACTTGGATCTCTTCCGTTTCATCTATTTTGTCCGGATCCTCCTTTTCTTCCGAACAAAGGGAAGGGGAAGGGTCTTCTATGTATGTTGTTATGGGATACACGAGGCAAGGTGCTTGCCGGTTGCCACGTGTAATATGTTCCTAACTGGAATTTGGGCCACCTTGGACAACATAGGTCCTAGGATAAACACTGAAAACATTAATATTTTACAATACTAGGCTTGGACCAACCTTATTTGGTTTTCGGCTCCACACACACATCTCTAAATAGTTGATAAATAGAATTCTCTTGGCTTAGTTAATGGAAATGTGCACATTTCAAGGAGGTACATGGCTCATTTCCATACACAACTCTCTACCCTGATTTTTGCCATTGAAAAGAATTTTGCAACATAATTATACATTCGCTAGGGGATTTTACAACATTAATGGGGTTTCATATATCCATTAAGGAAAACTGTTTGTTCATTTTCTTTCTGGCTTAAGATTGGATGCAAAATGTTGAGCTTGTTAAAATGATAAATCTTAGAGGGAAACAAATTTACACAGCTTGGAAATGTACTTGTGGGGTGGTCTATAGAAAATTAATAAACTTATCAAATACAATAGTGAACAAACACTGCAAATTTATTCTGTAAGATTTTTTTTTTTTTTTTTTATTTTAATCTTACTATATCAAAGTTCATAGAGTTGTATCAATAATTTGCAACACATTCGTAGGAAATTAGTAGACAATCACACGAAGCTTGTTTGTTCATCTTTGAGGATTTCTACCAGACTATTGAATTCTCTCTCAAGTCTTAACTCTCCCTACCTTTTTGATATTGAGATGTTTTTCATAGTTTTCGTCACTCTACTAAGGTTTGACATTGAAAATATGACATGTTCGTAGGTCCTAGAGCCAGCCCAGATTTCCAAGATTTATCATTTGCTCCCTAGCTTCTAAAGAGTCTTAAAATGGTGTAAAACCAATAATCATGTTTTGGTTTTTGTTTTATGTTATTTCTTTTTCTTTTCCTGGAAGTTATCAAAAGTGTTGTAGATATGGTATCAATTTCTTTTTCCTCCTTCTCTTTCAGATTGATGATGAAGTACGTCTGGTGGAGATCATCAAGCAAGCTGCCAAAGAAGGTGCGATGCTCATCTATACTTTAGCTGATCACTCCATGGCAGAGTCCGCTAAGCAAGCCTGCACGCTGTGGGGTGTACCATCGTCCGATATATTAAGCCCCATCACGGAGGCCATTGCAGCCCATATTGGCGTTTCTCCATCGGGACTTCCCCGTGGTGCTCCAGGACGCAAACTTCCTCTTGGTGAAGAATACTTCCGCCGGATTGAAGCAATTGAATTCACCATCAAACAAGATGATGGAGCTTTACCACAAAATTTGCACAATGCTGACATTGTACTTGTTGGAGTGTCTCGCACTGGAAAGACACCATTATCAATTTATTTGGCACAGAAAGGATACAAAGTAGCAAATGTTCCAATTGTGATGGGTGTAAACTTACCAAAGACTCTATTTGAGATTGATCCAGAAAAGGTTTTTGGATTAACAATTAATCCTCTGGTTTTGCAAACGATCAGAAGAGCTAGAGCTAAAAGTCTAGGCTTTAGCAATGACATGAAGAGTACATATTCCGAGATGGATCATGTGAGAAAGGAATTGGAGGTCGCTGCTAAAATATATGCACTAAATCCAGTGTGGCCAGTAATAGGTAAGATTAATGAGATTTTATCATCTGAAGCATGTTTTTTTTTTTTGGTGGAATCATCTGAAGCATCTACATTTGCCTCTACAGTACCTTTTTTTTAGTTATCAATTTAAACAAGATGAACAAATCAGCTTGATAGTATGGATGATTAGAATCTTAGAAAGTAACTTACTAATCAGAATCACACATCCAAATGTTCTTTGAAAGATGGAGAATGAAATTACTTGTTTGTTTTAACTAAATTGCGGCCACCTGTGAATGCAGAAGTGACGGGGAAAGCAATTGAAGAAACAGCAGCAGTAGTGTTGAGACTTTACCATGACAAAAAGCAGAAGTGTCTAATGCCCCGAATCTCAAAACGCTACTAGAATCTGTAAGTCTTTTACACCATGTGTGGTTTTGGTGCGTGAACAGAAATTACTCTTGTTCAAACGAATTTTTGAATGAAACCTTGTAGAATTATGTTCTCGACAGAGTAATCACGAATTCACGATGGATTAGTGTCATAATTTCATAAAGAAATTTTTTGCAGAATTGCTATGCTCTATATAACACATCAGCACTATACATATGTGATGCAGGTGTCAGACCCCAACTTTGCAGATGCTATGATGCAGGATAGGGTGCTGTCTCATGTTAACTTGTTCAATTACCATCACGAACACTGAGTTTGGTTGGATGACTACGACCAACCATTAAGGGATCTCATATGTTTGAATTATAGGTGGATTCTATACCCATAGCCTGGTGTCTGACTATATCATTATCCAGTTTTTCATTGTACAGAACAGAGGTAAGGCATTCGTTCTAGCATTGTATAATATAAAAATTGTAAACATTTGTACAGAAAAAGAGAAAAAGAAATGAAACCCTGCAATTAATAGAATATATATGTTGTTGGACATTTTGATCGGTTTTTTCTCTGCACTTCTGGTAAATTTATAAACCTTTGATTGTGTCTCAATGCGGGTAATAGGGATTTTTGCCCTACTGAATACCATCCAGTGTTTAATTATTGTCGATGTTCATACCTTATCTTCTGCATGCCCCTAATTATGTAGCACTAGGCAACACCCTGGGTTAACGATGGGGAACATACCAGCCCCGGTCCACCTTTTTCAGCTGATGGTATGTTGGGACTTTTATGTCTATAACGCTAGCTTTCTGTTATAGAATGGGGGCTAGCGGTTGTTTAATTTGTTCATGTGAGGAATTTTAGTTTGAGAATTTAAGGAATCCTGTTGAACTTAGCAGAGTGATTGAGAGATTGGTCGTTAGCATATCTTGATTGAAATCAATAAGTAGACTGTCGCAGCCCTTTGGAGTACCCATTGTGAAACACTGAAAGTGGTCCTGTTGACTATCTGTTACACTTATTATTTTGCATCTTGTTTTGTTCTTGGTGAGGACTTCATATGGTCACAATGACCCTAATGTTCAAAGAGATCATACTTAATTATACAGTTAAGGCTACATGATAGAGAAACCAATACATTATACTACTTTGCAAACGGTAATTAGTCATATCCATCTTGTATTTGTTCTACTGTGATGTGTTTCTTTTTCCTAAGAAATATCAGCAAATTTTAGTAGAACTTTCGTTCGCAGAGATCATTTTTTTTTTGTTGGCAAAGATCATTATGTCTAGGAGAACTCATTGTAGCAAACTTGCAACCATGTACCTGGAATTTGTTAAATATACAAGGATCTTTGCTTTGCAATAAACACGCGGAGCCTTAAAATGCAAGGCTTCAATCCTTCCTGCAAACTTTAAGAATGATTCTGGTCATGAACACACCTCACCATAGTAATATTGTTGAGTATTAGTGAATCTTCTGTGCTGAAAAGAACATGATCATCTTATGCTTAATGGTTTGCACAATGCATATTTGTTAATTTGTTGAGGAACACCTATCAGAATTGGAATCTTTCTTATAATTTACTTCTAATTGCAGGTTGGTAACAGGGACCCCATAAAATGATCAAAATAGAAATAGCGGCTGGTGGAGGATGGTTGGACGGCTGAAGGCAAAAGATAAAAAAGCAATTCAAAGATAAGTAATGAAAGCAAAACCAACTGCTCCTTGTCCATTACGGCATGTCTTGAGAATTCTTGAAAAAGTTGTACACATCACACTAGCACTCACCATAGGGATACGGTGACTCTTCTAACATATTTACATGGCGCTCTTTATCTGTCATCACCTCATGGTCCTCACCCACCATATGTAGCAAGAAAAGGGAGAAAAAAAAAACGGAAAAATGAAAAAGGATGGGTTGATGTATAGGAAATTAGGAAGTAATTCAAAGGTGTCAAACTTGCTGGTCTTCCTTCTCCTAGAGTGCACTAGCAAATATTCTTCTTAGATGACATTGTATCTATCTGTATGTTTGTGTGTCACATCTGTAAGAACTGTAATTCTCTTCGTTTTTGGGGAATGTTTAAGGTTCTGTTGCTTACTGTTGAGCTTGAGTGCTGTTGTTGTCCCCACTGAATTTGCCGATGGAAAGAGTGAAGTATAGAAGTATAATTGTTCCCATGCTTGACCTACAAAAAGCAAGAAACACACACCATTGCAAATTTTTAATATCTTGACAAAGCATCCTCTGCTTCAGAGAAAACATATACCCACGCCCACAAATGGTACTGTCAACAAAAAGTTTCCTCTGTTCTGTACTTGTGTGTTCTTAAAATAAACAAAGGAGAAGAAACATGGGCTAATGCCATATTAAATATTCGTTAGTGGTGTATATATGGTCCAACTATACCACACCACAAACATTACTGTAAGGCGGTGCACTATGCAGTTAAACTGGATCGTGGTATTCATGTGCCCATTTGATGCCAACAAGACAGATACAGAACACTCTTTTCTGATCTGGGTATCAACTGTCTTCTCAACCACGACTTAATCATTTTCCGCATGTTTAGAGTATTTAAACACTTTTGTTTCTCAATAGAGCTGCTACTTGCAAAAGCTTGCAGGGAAAACAGATGTTTAGTGGTTCAAAAAGACTTCGATATGAAACACAAAATGGGACTACAGGTCATTACAGCTGCGAACTAATAAAATGTTACGTAATCTGAAAGTAAGATAGCAGAAGACTTACAAGGTGGCGAAGAAGAAAAGGACCCGTCTAGGATCGATACAGGAAGATGTGCGCTGCTTGAAATATCTCCTGCCGCTGCTGCATCTGTTTTCTGCTGTGATTGTGATGGTCTGCTGTGGTTGTTTGTTAATCTGCTCTTTTGGCTCTAAGCTCACCTTCGGGGATAAGATGGATGTATCAGAATCACATCCCCCAGCAGTCAAGCAAGCTGCAAGTTAACTTACTATCATCATCACCATCATCACCATAAAACTAACTTTCTACTGAAGACACCATAATTTTTTGTAGTAACCGAAAAAGAATTTAACATTTCCATTTTCACCAAATGTCAGTATTCATCAGGTTGTTCAGTTTGTTAAAAGGAACTATAAATTGTGCATCATTCAAAAATAGTAAGAAATACGGGATATGGCACCATGAATCCATGATTCAATAATATAGGTGTATATTATTAGTGAACTCCACTTAAACTTTAAAAGCTATCAGAGATTACTATTGAAGACTTGTATTCTACGTGTATCTCCACTAACAAAACCTCAATCCCGTACGAGGTAGCATGACAAAATTAGAAATACACACATTTAACACAAAATGATTAAAAGAAAATCTTTATTAGTATGCAAGTGACTATTAAGCTTTTGCAGAGGCGACAAAGAAAAATGAAAAAAACGTAAGCACTAAAAGCGCACCCACACACGGGTAACACACACAATGCAAATGTGCAATCCAAAGTCTGAAACACAAAAAGTTCATGACAAAGCTTAATCTAGCAAAAACCAACTTTTATAAAAGTGTTAAACACTATTATTTTCATTAAGCCGTGACTGTGAGTCGGCAAGAAATGGACAATATGTAATTTTGGACTCAGGTATAAGCATTTTATCTTTATTCAAAATTTGTCCAAATTTGAGTATGACTCCGAATATCTCATCATCTACCTATTCATATAGAAGATCAATTCACCAACCAAACCTGATGAAGAAGCCAAGATTGTTATTCTTTTCCATCCTATCTAACAAAGATGAAGTTCTGTTCTTAATATCTATAACTTTAATTATCACTTATCACAAGATAGACTTTGTAATAAGATGAATATAAGGTAAAGTAAAATGTACCATTTGAAGTTCCATCTGTAACCCCACTAGAAGCTAAAGTAGTTTTGTTTTTTTCCCCTCTTTGTGATCCTTTTCTGGAAAGGTTCCTCTGCAACTTTACCTCCACAATACCAAAAAAAATAAATAACCCAATTCAGTAATAAGAATAATCATCAAAATCAACATCAAAAGCCTAAAACTGTAGTCTTCCTTAGAACTAAAGAAAACCTATATAACTCTCTTTTGCTTTTCATATATATATATATAGAAGGGTATTAGAACACAACCACTTTTTTCTTTTTGAATTTTTTTCCCAAATTAGAATTCTCATCATAATCAAAAAAAAAAAATATTCTTACAGAAATTCTTGAATTTGCAGAAATATCTTTAACAGAGCCAATTGACAAGTTTTCGATATCGACAATGAAGCTATCAGACATCTCTGTTGTTCCCAAAGAATTATCATCTTGATCAGAAATTGCAATTTTTTGAATACCCATATCTCCAAATTGAATCTCAGTCATAGAAACAGAATCACCCATCTACAACAACAAGAAGAAAAATAAAACAGAGAAAGAAAAAGAGTAGTGGAATGAGTTAGAACAAAGTTCCACCAAATCTTAATTGATACATGCATTAAATGCAGAGATACTACTATGAAAGTCTATAAGTCCAAAACCAATAAAACAGTTACCAATTTGAAACAGTTAGTATTTCAAAGTAAACAAAACTAAAATTCTTCAAAACAATAACAACTCACCAACTTTGGAATTTCCGCCATGTTTTGATCAACTGTTTCAAGAATAAAGATAACCCAAGAGTAAGAATTGAGTAACACAAAAGGATTTCTTTGGATAAAATCAAACAGATTAAAGAAATAAAAGTAAACTTTTGATTACTTTCAATATAGTTTTCCTTCACAACTTGCTCTGTTTTATAACAAAAGAAAAGGAAATGAAATGATGATGAAGATTGAAGAAGAAGAAGAAGAAAACTTTCTTATGATACTTTGATGAATGAATGAATATAATGGTATTTATAAACAAGTAAAATCTTAAAAACTAACCTGTTAACTGTTAACTTTTTTTTCTATGTATAACTGAAGTACTTGTGTTTATGTTGTCTTTTTATTAAAAAAAATATTTATTTTATTGTTGAATTGAAAGAGAAGAAGAACAAGAAAGTAGTAGAAGGAGAAGAAACAAGAATTTCTTGGGAAAGAAAGAGAAAAAACAAAGTGACAAAAAACTGTGTAAAAAGGATTAGTTAAGTTTAAGTCGGTTTTTATATATATTGAGTGAGAGAAGAAGCAAACGTGCTTTGTTTGTTTCTTTTCTTGATGAGAAATTGGGATTTTATGGAGTAGTTCTGTCCTATAATAATAAATAAGATTCATATGTGGCCTACCAACTTGGTGGTCCAATTTGAACCTGATTCAACAATATCACAAATTTTAAAAACCAACACATTTTCCCCCCTATGAAATGGCTGATTTTTATGTAGACCAAGACCACGACCGCGACCTGACCCCAAAGGCAAAAACAAACTAGGTCTGGTCTGTTGAGACTTTGAGAGCATAGTTCAAAAAATCATCAAATGTCACGGAAATTTTATTGATGTACTGTGATCAATTTGTTTAGAAATTCGGGCGTCATAATTTTTATAAAATTTTACTGTCCACTCCACTCAGAATATTCTTGATATTTAATGATGAATCAGTGTTGAAATCTTGGAATATTTTCTCGTTTTTTATAAAATCAAAATATTATTGGAATTGCCATTTTCAACTATGGTTGAGCAACCACTAACCAGTATTCTTCTGATCTTAAGTAGTCATGCCATTTGTGTTGAGTACTTGTGTTTACTGCACATATGGCTCCACTGTGCATGAAAAAAAAATTGTATTAGAGTATTAGACTAGAGTAGATTGTTGGTTAAGTCAAATTGTACAATTCAGGCGTGCCAATGGATATATAGATATGGCCTTCCGCACCAAAATGGTCCAAAGTCCAAAATATGACATATGATGTTGTATGGAGTATGGACTTTGTGAAATCTACATATTGTATTTTTTTTTTTGTTGCAGTTGAATTTGACATTGATGGTTTAAGACTTTAAATTTAGTAGGTAAACTAAATCAACATATCTTCTAACATAGCTTCTTCTTGACAATTGACATGGTAACATAATTGACATTTATGTACACAATCATATTGATCGAACCAGATTAGTTTGTTGTACTGTGAACTAATAAAAAAAAGTTCAAAAATTTAGACTAAACCACTTAGATAATGGACGTCTTTTGATTAAACCCACATATATTAGAAAATGAGGGGCACTTAGAAAAGTAAGAATATAATTTGGATGGAAAACTAGATGGAAATAAACGTTGGGTGCAAAGTCAAACTTTTCATATACGTAGGGGTTTAATCAAAAGAGGTCCATTATTTAGGGGGTTAAGTCTAAATTTTTCCCAAAAATTGTATTTCCACAAAAAAAACTAAAAAGTTATATAGTGCTTCTAGCTAGCTAGGGGGAGGTCTCCTTAAGCCTAGCAGTACAAAATGGCCCAGGCCTTCCTTTTTTACATACACATACAGCAAGAATACTGATGTAACATTTCAGAAATAATTTTGCGGTATATCTAATTGCACTTTTGTTCTTGTGTGTATTGTGTACTATTGTTCAACTTATTCATCAGTATCCACTAGAAGCTGACGAGACGAAGGGGGTCGAAGAGGAGATTGAAAATTTGTCTCTTTAGTCTTTACATGAGGAGGAGACTGGAGAGAAGTGGTGGTGGGTCTTTGGATTTACAACTCTCATGCACCATCGCTATAACCAATTAATACGTACACAAAAAGATGAGATCATTTCTAAAAACAAGTTATATAGGTGGTGACGCTTTCGTGTGTATTTAAACTTTGAATGTTATTAAGCATTGAAACCATAGAAAATACATATACAAGGATAATTGGTACACTAGCTAGCTTACCAATAGCATGACGAATCCAGAAAAACTGTTTTAAGTGTTGGTTTAATTTGTGCTCAATTTGTAATGTAGTAGTAGTCACGCTTATGGGCTATGATAGCAAAAACTTTAATGTAGAGCTTACAGGCATATATGAACTATATCATAAAACAAGATCAGATGTACATGCCAATCTAGTATTAGGAGAATATGGCAATCTAGTTAGAAAATGATTCATAATTGACTCCTATTAAGGGTAGCTAGCAAAGGAGCACTCACTTTAATCAGCATTACATCATAGGTGTGCCAAATATTGGGGTTTTTACTTATCATTTCTATATGAAAAGGGAAGGCATGATTGATGATTTGTTCATAATATGCTTTTGCTAATAAACTTTAAACTTTACAGAATATATAAGTTCCAAAAAAATATATGGATAACTTAGTACATGAATGTTTAAAATCCGGCTCTAAGCTGTGGGTATGATTATTTTTCAATTTTTTGTTGACACAAAGTTTTTTAATTTCCTTTAATTGCTTGTCACGGTTATGATTTACTTTTTCTCCAAATTTATATATAGGGATATGTTATAGGGTAATATCCCCAAAAAGCCCTATGTTTAGGTGTCTCTTCCCCCAATAGACCCTGACATGGGTCTATTGGGGAAGAGGCACCTAAACATGGGTTTTTTTTGGGAAATTACCCTATATTATATGATGCATGTCAAATAGGTGGAATTCTATTTGGCTCTAGATTTTGCCAAGGGTCAAATTTGATCTTGTCAATGATTAATTACTAAAGTGACTGATTTGCCCTCGGATCACTATTCTAAGATATAATATTTTTTTTTTAAAAAAGAAAAATAAATGTTAAATTGAATTTTTATTAATTCTTGTAGGCGACACTCTTCCTTCTCCCACCACGTCAATAAATAACACTGAAAGAATGTGTAGTGGTTTTTCGGATGGTGATCACGAACCTAATTTAGCTTGTTATTATTTAATGATTTATTGACCATTATTAAATATTTTTTTAAAAAATATTATAAGATGGTACACAATTATAATTATGTAAAAATTTCATAAAGATTCAATTTTTGGATTTAAAATCTTTTATCAAGATTTTATTAGAAATTTATACCCAAATACAAACTGTATTTTATAGGGCAAATTAGACTTACCCCACAGATTTATCAATTTAATTAGACTTACCCCACAGATTTCAACTTATTTAGAGAAACCCCACAGATTTATAACAACTGTTAGTCAACCGTCAGCTGACCCAGTCAAATTCAGATTTGACTTGTATTTTAACATTAAGTACCTAAAATACCCCTAAACTATTTTACATAGACAAGAAACTCACTTGGTTTTGCAACCCTTAGATTAAGTTAAATTTGATTTCTTATCCAAAGGTGGAGATGTAACCCTACATTCCAAACCAATAAAATATAGATTGTTGATGAAACAAGATGAAAAAAGTACCAAGGCATGTAGCATATCTAACACTTCAAGTAAAATCAAGTAAATTAAATTAGGGTTTTAAGTACCAATTTTTTTTTTTTATGTGATGGGTCAACATATTAATTGTTTGGTATCATAAATTCCTTTGTACAAGATGCACAAAACCAATTTTGGGGAAGAAGAAGATGAGTAGCAATGGAATGGTGGGTGAATAAGTTTAAGGGTATTTAGGGTAGTTTGTGTCAAAATACATGTCAAATATGGGTTTGACTTGGTCAACTAATGGTTGACTAACATCTGTTATAAATCTGTGGGGTTTCTCTAAATAAGTTGAAATCTGTGGGGTAAGTCTAATTAAATTAATAAATCTGTGGGGTAAGTCTAATTTGCCCTATTTTATATAGTAAAAAAATTAAGAGTAATAGAGTCATTTTGGTAATTAACCATTGGCAAGATATTTTTGTCCTTGGCAAAATCCAAAGCCTATTGAGTATTCGGCTCTGGTTTTTGATAAACATTTGATAAAATGTAGAAGTATTATAAATCAAGCAAACCATATTACTCTGAGAGAAATACTTTCTTGTATATGTGATCTATTCTTATATTATGCATGTGAGTTTCTCTACCCATGCTTTTGTTTATATTTAAACCAAAAATATCTTTGATTCCCGTTGAAAATTCATGCAGAAGATAATTAGATATCGATGTCGACTAACAAGAGAAGGTGGGCTTGGTTGTGACAACTCTGTGCCATTTGATCAGTATTTATTTTTTTTCCAGAAAAGTAGTCCAAAAATACAGTAGCTGACATATATCTTTCTGTATAATGTACATTATTTCATCATTGATCATGGCACCATATACGTAAATCCATTTATCGTAGGACCTGATACGACACTAATTTGTTTTCCTGACATTTCATCACGATTATTGATCTATAAATTCAATCACATACAATTCTATTTTGTGATGGATCTTTGGACGTATTAACGATACATGAAGAATGTAGGGTGGTATGTTCCAAAATATTCAATTAATATCATTTGTTTTGGTCTCAGAAAAAAATCATAGAGCTTTGTTTCTAACAAGAATTCCCCTGCCCTACCTTGACCATAACATGTCGCACAAGATCATTGCGTGGAGCGGTCTTTTTCACAGAAATCGGTTAAAATTTGGTTGATAAGATTTTCATATACACGGGTTCGAAATTGAAAGATTTTAAAGTTATTTAACCACATCTGGAAAATATACACATTTTGTCAAATATGGTAATGTGATTGAATAGTGCCTTCTATGGCACATTGCAGATACTTAAACACCCTTGAAGCTTTTAGCTCAATTCTTGTCCATCTCTCCCACAGAGGGGGTTTGTGTGTTCACACTCTTACTAGCATCTCTTCAATTCCCAGTTGGTCCAAAGTGAGTGAAAATCTCCATCAGTCACCTAAACATGGTGTGAATATTGTCATACAAAGCTATGAGTTTGCCAACAACCCCATTGCTAATCTGATGAAGAGAACACACCACTTTATATGTCTTATCATGCCTAGTGACACTTAAATGCATTTCCCGTGCTAATTCAGTTTAGGAGCAAAACTTGCAAGAAACATGAAAACATAAAAACATTCTAATTTAAACATGATGTGTGTTGTTGCTAGGCAAAATGGCAAATCTATGAAAACTGTAGATGTTGACTTTAACTGAGTAAGGCTAAGGTAGTACTCCTTTTTAGAAAATGAATAGTACTTCTGCACGTATAGGCCAAGTAAAAACAGGCCACATGCAATTAACTTTCTTGGAGTATCTGATCAATAGGAATGACTTTACTGCTAGATTATTGGTCTTAAGTCATCTAAGCCAAAGAAGAGTGCAGGTTGATACTTTAGTACGTATCTCTTGCTTTTATGATCGAGAGATTCATATAAATCCTGCATGTGAATTTCTTGTACTCATGCGCTGTTTTTCTTTGAGAAGAAAAACATATCCTTGCATCCATAATTCATTAAGAAGATTGGAATCCTTATTAGTCCCTACTATATATGTTGTCTAGCTTGATGACAACTCAATATCAACCTAGCTATCATCTAACTGCCATTCCAAGAAATGCAAATTATGTCTCACATACATTGCATTACTTTAGCCTTAAGGGTAGGTCCTCATCTTTCTCTTTGGTTTGTTAATATGCACGATTGGTATATTTATTGCTACACACTAGCTATAACTTTATAATATTAAGATGAATGTCCCAATTCAAGAGGTTTTTTTTTTTTTAAATGGTCATGATAATTTGAGGATTCAAGAGGTAGGTGATGATAATTTGAGGATTCATACACTTATTCCAGCTCGCTACTTGTTGACAAATAATAAGTTAGTAGTGTTGATGAATAATCATATACTCGTATATAGGAATAGGAAAGGAATTGTTGTTTTTAGCTCTTCGACAGGATATCCTAGTGTTGTGATGCCGGCCCTACAAGAATGTCTTTGGCCATTGTGACCCTATGTCCTACTTGTTCAGAATAAGGTCCAACCCCGTTGTGAAAACCAATTAGTGTAAGAGTCTGATTAGGAATCAGAGTTAGATTTCTATTTAGAAATCTATTTAGTTGGCAGCAACATGTGTCCTTAAAAGACTTGAATTAGTTTCATAACTGGTTTCCAGGCACAATCTTCGTCAACATATCTGCAGGATTATCTTTGGTATCAATCTTCTCCAATAAGATGTCACCTTCGTCAATGATCTCACGCACAAAGTGAAAACGAACATCAATGTGCTTCGTACGTGCATGATGAACGGAATTAGTTTCTAATGTGGAATTCGATTCCATTAGAAACTGTGTATAACCTTTTGGGTTATAAATAGGGAATGTGGCTATGGGTAAAACATACCAGAAAATTGTGAAGAATATGACAAATTCTGCAGATTCAAGTTCAAATTCTAAGGTGGCTACAGTTGGGAAATTCGACGTCGAAAAGTTCAATGGCAAGAACAATTTCGGCATGTGGTAATGCGAAGTTATGGATGTATTAGCTAAAGAAAATTACGTGGTTCGGCGTTTGCCTACGTCCACAGAACAAAGTGAAGATATCTTTATTGATGTTTGAGAAGATGAAGAACAATTATACACGAAAACCGTAATATCGGTTTTCCACTACACATATCTGAATCTCACATATATCTAATCTCTTTTTCTGTGTATGTTTTACCCATAGCCACACTCCCTATTTATAACCCAAAAGGTTATACACAGTTTCTAATGGAATTGAATTCCACATTAGAAACTAATTCAAGTCCTTTAAAGACACATGTTGCTGCCAACTAAATAGATTTCTAAATAGAAATCTAACTCTGATTCCTAATCAGACTCTTACACTAATTGGTTTCCACAACGGGCTTGGGCCTTATTCTCAACACTACTACTTAATCATATATTTTGGTGTAAAGCTGCACATTAATTAGTTTTGCACATTAGTTTTTGATAATTAGAGGAACTGATGTAGATTTGATTGAGATTATATATTATTGCTAAGTAATTACAATGTGGAGGATTCCTTTATATCTGTATGGTTCATGCATTCATGGAATTTGGATTTCATGAAAACTAAAGACAATTTCCTATTTAAAAGGGACTGGTAGAGAGGTGAGATCCTTATATATATTATTACATGTTTCTGTTCAAATACAAATTTAGCTGAGGTGGGGAACTATTGATTTTCGTCCACCCACCAAACAAAAATCAACTGATAACATATATACAAAATATAGCAATTACAGTACATTTAATATTGTAATACAATTCCAGCCCCAAAGTATATTTCATTGAAACACATGTTTTTCTCCTTTTTTGCTTGGTTAGTTTTTATTGGAAGTTGATGATCTTCACATCCAATAAGAATGGCTATATTTAATTTGGTTACACAATTGCATAATATATATATAGGAAAATGATAAGAAGTTGGCAAATGGGACGGTATTATCACCGGCCCACTAAAAAGCACCTCTCATTGATCATGACCTGTAAGTTGTTCGGATAAGAAGAAGATTAACATGAAGAGAGTTACTTAATTAATCAAATGTGTTTGTTGGTGGATTTCTAATCATGAAAATTGTATTAGTGGGTCCTAATCAATTTTGTTAGTAGTACATAAATAATGTACCAATATATAATTGATCTATATTTCCATTCTGGCCTGGCCGGTAATTATCATGGTTAATTTGAATTACATACAAATTTACCTACTGTACATGTTCACTCCAAGGCCAAGCCCTAAAAGCCTAGTATTTATTATCATTGGCCAAATCGTGTATTGCCAATAAAAAAAAAAAAAAAAAATGAAAATAGAGAATACATGTGTGATAAGGATAATTTCTTTCACAGTGGAACTGAAGTGCTTTGAGATGTCATGAAACCACATGTTAACCCAAAATAGTCCATTGCTTAGTAGCCCATATAATAGCCCAATAGTTAATATGGGCGTGTACAGTTCAGTTCATTTCATATTCAAAAATTTAATCCCTTACAAAAGCCCAACAATTTGATCCACTACATATTTCCATTCTGGTACAATTATCTTGGCTAATCCATTACCATTTAAGGCATCCCTAATGGACCACCAAACCTAGTATCAAATTCGAATTTGGTAAAAAAAACAAAAAAAACTCATCTCTAATGGACCATCAAATTTGAGTGGGTAGCAAATTTTTATCAAATTTTCATCAAATTTGGTGTTTTTGAAGAAATTTGATACCACACTTGAGCGGGCAAGAGAGAACCGCTCAAGTTAAGTAGCTCATGAACACCCGCTTTGAGCGGTCCTTTATTACCCGCTCAAGTTCAAACTAACTTCAGCGGCTCTTGGTTGCCCGCTCAAGTTCAACTTAACCAAACGTTACGTTGAGCGGCACCCCATTACTCGCCCCATAACATGATTTTTTTTACTAAGAATATAGGCGGCTCTCTTTTGCCTGCCCCGTAACATGCAAGCGGGTGTTAAAAGCCCGCCCCAAAGAAACAGGTTTTAAATGACCGCTTAACCAAAACGGTTCTCTGTTGCCCGCTCAAGTTTGAGGAACCATTAGAGAAAATGATTTTTGGTAGCAAATAAAACACAAAATGAGTATAAATGTGCTTAGGTGAACCACCAAAACAAAAAAACCATTAGGGATGCCCTTAGAATAGTTTACCGAGAACATGTTTACCACGTGGTATCCTTGAATGATAAACTCTAGTCCAACAAGTTAACGAACCATATTTTTCCTGGAGCATGCAGAAAAATGTTATTTCTGTTGATTTTGTACTAAATACAAGAGTCACTGATGGCTTCTCACTACTCCACATTAGATAATATAATCAATATATTCATTGACTGGCCGGCTTAATTAACCTAAACAGAAATTAAACTTGAGTCTTGACTTAAACATTAAGAGTTAAAACTTTTAATTAGAAATATTGATCTCATGCCATGGCCTGACTATCCTAAACAATTTAGATCCATGGCCCTGGTACACATTTAATTTGTTTGTCCAACACTCCAACTAAACAATTAGTAATTTAATCTTAACTTAATGTGTCAATTGAGATTGTTATACTGTTTTATAGTTAATTGTAAATTGAGATTTTTAAAGGTTTTTTTTTTAGGATAGTCAAGGGATGAGGATTTAATATGAACCAAAAGCCATGTAGATTCATTACATTACCATGAATCCGTATAATAAACTGATAATGGGTGGTTTCAAATAGGCACATAGCTATTGTTGTAAAAAACAACATTCAAATACTAATTTTCAGATCTTCCCTTACTTGTTTTGTGTAGGACTCTAAGGGTGAAGCCAAACTGATTAGCAACCTAGGAACAAATTAAAAAATAATTAGGTAATTAGTATTACAGCAGCCCATATGTTAATTGGTATGCTTAATGATTTTGATCACAAGTTTTCTTCTCAAAACTTCTATATAAAGCAAATTTACTTTAAGCTAAGTACCAACAAACTAAGTATACATTAAGGAAGTTCACAAGTCTTAACATATCGTAGATATCATAATGGGAAAGAAGAGTTGTTTTGGGAAAATAATTTTGTGTGTTCTGGGTTTTTTAATTGGTTCAACAGTTGCTGATTTGAAGATGGGTTTTTATGATAAAAATTGCCCAAATGCTGAAAAGATTGTGTTGGGCTACGTAAAAAAGCATATTTCAAATGTCCCAAGTTTGGCTGCACCATTACTTAGAATGGCCTTCCATGACTGCTTTGTGAGGGTTAGTATATATATGTTTCTCTTTATACTGACTACTTGAGACATGGATATACCGCACGACTGGATAATATATTGTTTTCTTCTCTTTTCTCTTTTACGAGCTTTTCATAAAACTTTTAGTTATATATTTTCTTCTATTTGTTTAAAAGAAGAGAATTATATCTTGCGTTCTAAACATATAAGACTAGCCTTTATAACAAATTATGGGATTGCATCACTGTCGTGTTATCAGTTATCACTAAGAAGCATATACGTATAACTTGATATCAACCTATGAGAAAAAAAAATACATCTTTTTGGGTTTACCGGTCTTGTAATGGATTGTGTTTATTTGGGTAATATATTTGCTCTTCATTATTCTAAATCATTCTAATTCATTTATTCGGGTTTGAAGCTCAATTATTCTAAATCATCGTTGTTCGAGGTGGGTGAGGTTCCTAATGTGATTGGTTTGGCAAATTTGCTTGGGTGCGGAGTCGGGAAACTTCCCACTAAATACTTAGGACTACCACTTGGGGCTAAGTATAAAAGTGTGGAAGTGTGGACCCCGGTAATTGAATCGTTCCAAAGGCGGCTCAATGGATGGGGTAGGAAGCTATTATCCAAGGGAGATAGACTTATTCTTGTTAAAAGTACATTGGCGAGCCTTGCAATTTATCATCTATCCCTCCTCACTATCCCGAAGAGTATTGGTAAGAAAATTGATAAAATTGTTAGAGACTTTCTTTGGGGAACTAAGGAAGAGAAAAGAAAAATCCATCTTGTGGCTTGGGATGTAGTTTGCTCTCCGATGAATGAAGGGGGACTTGGCATTCGAAAGACGAGTTTCATGAATCAAGCTTTACTCTCTAAATGGATATGGAGATATGGCAAAGAGAAGGACGCCTTATGGAGGAAAGTGATTGATGCAAAATATGGCCACTGTGACAATGGCGGAGAACCGAGGAAAGCCACACAACCACACGGATGTAGCTTATGGCGAGGCATTCAAGTAGCTCAAGAAGAGTTTTTTGAAGGGATTACCAAAGTTGTGAAAAGAGGTGACCGAATAAGGTTTTGGCAAGATACATGGTTAGGCGAGGAACCGTTCAATAGGAAATTTCCTAGAATCTATAGATATGCATCTATGAAGGAGGGCACCGTAAAAGATCATAAGGGTGATGATTGTGTTTGGCATCTCCACCTTAGAAGAACGCTTTTTCGTCAAAGTGAGCAAGCTCAACTCGATTCACTTATGCAATTGATGGGAGAGGTGGTTCTAGTGGATGAGGAGGATGAATGGGAGTGGAAATGGAAGAAGAACAAACTGTTCACCGTGAAATCTTGCTATCGCTACTTGGTGTCAAGGGTGTGCACTAGGGATGTGGAAGCAATATCGTTTCCATATAAATACACTTGGGAGCCACGTATTCCGACAAATGTCAAGTTCTTTGTATGGAGCTTACATTGGGATAGAATACTTACGGTGGATAAACTACAAAGGAGAGGTCTTATATTGGCAAATAGGTGTGCTTTGTGCAAATGTGCGGAAGAGAACATTGAACATCTACTTTTCAAGTGTAGGGTGGCGAATCAAGTATGGACTGAGCTGACAGGATTCAACAGCACAGTGAATAGTAGGATTCCAGCCTGGTCTTCTCTGAAACTAGCCATGACACAGTGGCCCGCCAAGCAGGGGGATAACATCCAGGCAAGGATGTGGGCTGTATTACCTTATGCAGTGGTCTGGTGCATTTGGAATCTTCGAAATAATGTAATTTTCAGAGATCAGAATGTTGTGGTGGATAAGGAAATTAAAAAAATTAAGGGGACAGTGTGGCTGTGGATGAACATGGACAAGAAAGCTCTTGAACTCAGGGAACAGATTAAATTTGCAGAACTGTTATTCAACTGACAAGAAACTATGTACATTGGTACAGGCTGATCAAGCTTGTATATGTTTATGGTTTGGTTGATATATAAAATTTTAACTTTTATCAAAAAAAAAAAAAATATTTGCTCTTCATTTATGCTTTGTTTTCAATCTATAAATGTATGATATTTCGTAAATAACAAATTCTTGTTAAATGTAGGGTTGCGATGCCTCAGTTCTCCTGAACGCTACTTTAAACAACCAAGCTGCAGAGAAGGATGCTCGTCCAAATCTATCCCTTCGAGGATTTGATTTCATCGATGAAGTGAAGAGTTTATTAGAAGCTGAATGTCCAGGCATTGTTTCATGTGCAGACATTATCTCTTTGGTTGCAAGAGATTCAGTTGTCACTATAGTAAGGATAATTAATCTAAGTGAATATATATATATATATATATATTATTTTATTTTTCATTACTTCAATAAATCTATAGCAAAATAAAATTTTAAACATGCATTGTGAATTTAAATCAATAGGGAGGTCCATATTGGAAAGTCCCAACGGGTCGTAGAGATGGGACTATATCTAGAGCCTCAGAAGCCTTGAGCAATCTCCCTGGAGCAAATGAAAACTTCAATGCCCTCCAGACAAAATTTGAGCTCAAAGGACTCAACATAAAAGATCTTGTTCTATTGTCTGGTATTTTTTATAAAAATCTACTCATACATTATTTCTCTCTTTTAATGATTTCTATCCAGAAATTTTGTTTATAACTAACACCTTTCTTCAATATGATTATGTCTCCGTAGGTGCTCACACAATTGGGATCGCTCACTGCAGTCCATTTTCGAATCGTATATACAATTTTACAGGGGTAGGAGATCAAGATCCTACTTTGGACAAGGATTATGCTATAAATTTGAGAGCAAATAAGTGTAAAACTCCTACTGATACCACGACCATAGTTGAGATGGATCCAGGCAGTTCAAAGAATTTCGACCTTAGCTATTACAAACTCTTAGTTAAAAAACGAGGTCTATTTCAATCAGATGCAACTCTTACCACTGACTCTAGTTCAATAGCTGTTATCAACCAACTTCTTGAGAAATCACCATTATATTTCTTTGCGGAGTTTGCTAAATCGATGGAAAAGATGGGTGATGTTGGTGTAAAGACTGGAACAGATGGTCAGATAAGGAAACATTGCGCACTGGTGAATGGATAAATTCTTCACGTACTTTGTCTGATTTTTATTTTGTTGGTGGTGATTTCGTTATAAAACTTTTGAAATCCAAACAATTCTACATTTTAAATTTGTTTGAAATAAAAGACTATTTTTTTTTCTTTTTGGAGTTTACATTGTTCCTTCTAAAGTTATGAAATAATAAAGCTTGAATTTTATGTGTACTACATAGATACTTCTACAACCTACATGGCTACACCCATGTTAAATGAATATAAGTTTTCTGGTGACGTAGGGAGCATATATCAAAGAAAATCATTAATTACTCGAGAAAAGAATTTTAAGTACAGATCTAGATATATAAGATGATAATTCAATAAATTACTCTAAATATACAAAAAAAAAATATCGTGGATAACAAAAGAGTACTATGACATTATCCAACAAAAAAAGTATCACGCTGATTTAGTAAGAAAAAAAAAAATAGATCCCCTTGAATTAGATAATATTGCTAGTTACGTTAGATCCATGCTATGGGGTTCCTAGACTTACATTTTTTATATGTCTCACATCACACTTTAAAATGTCAACATGCAAAACTATGATTAGAGCAAATAAAAAGATATTTTAGTCAATGAATATTAGTCTACTAAGCCAATTACCAATTTTATCAAATAATTAAGGTTTGAGCAATATTTTCATCCTTGATCCCAATATGGTTTCATACAAAACTATCACTCTTTTATTGTTCACACAAATTGTCCACACATACTAAAGATGTTATCTCAATTACACAGAAAGCACAATTGCAACTATCAAACATTTCAAAGTCTTCCGATCGAATTCCCACAAACAACCATAGTCTGTAGTGCGGTGCCATCAAAACCTAATAAATACATATTGCTATTGATCAACCATTAATACAAAGCTAATACTGTACATCATATTTCCAATCTCTCCAACAAAGGAAACATCACCTAAAGATGTAGCAAAACAAGTACCCTATATAGATATTTTACTTGACTCGTACCTCTGTATGAAGTTGTTTTGTCATGAACGTCAAAGTTTAAATATATACCAGGACAATGTAGCAGATGGTTACTCACAAAGCCAGCTCAATCCAGTTTTTACAATTTCAAACAGTTATCTGCTTCACCTCTTCAAAGTCCACATATACTATAGATGCTGTATGCATAATGCACCCACATTTTTTTTGAAACTAAAATGAGTAAAGAGTTTATATAACTTAACTGCTCTAAGAAGACAAGAAATTTTCAAATTTTAGATACATGATTAACCTATTCACCCATAATTACAATGGAACATTATTTCTTTAGGAATATCATAAATGAGATGAAAGTGGTTATTATTATTTAGGAAAAGGGATGAGGAAGAATATCATGAGATAAGGGCAATATATAAGGACCACATAGTCCTGGTATTTTATTATTTTTGGGAATAGAGTTCCCTACCCTTGTCTACTCATACCATCATTATTTGCTGACCCATGTTGTTTGTTTTGCACTTGGGTACATATCCTTATAGAGCGTTGGGGGAGGAGGGCAACGAGTTGAGCACGATAGAGAGCAACACCAGGAGGCTCATGTGGATTCAGTCAGTGGCGGATCCAGGAGGTTAGCTAAGGGGGCTTAAGCCCCCACTGAATTTTCAAGAAAACATAATTAAATATGTATTATTACACTTTTAAAACCCCCAAAAGGACAAGCCCACTTGCAACAAAATTGTTATCTTAAAGAGAAATACTCTTGTATGTATATTCTTCAAATATATTTTTCCCAAAATTGATTGTTAAAACTTAAAACATACATTCTCTTGGCATTTATGAATTTTGTGTTAATACCACAATATTATTTTTCAAAAACTGGTTTTATTATTTCTCCAAATGAACCACAGTAATCTAAAGTTTGGAAGTAGTCTCAATTTCCAATTTGTTAGCCACATTTTAATGAACTCATTTCTCGATTTACTACTTTAATTTTCAACTTTTATCATTAGTATATTTACATGGTTGTATTTCAATACTAGGCAGTCTAGCGGGTCATTTCTTCTCAATTGGGATTGGTGTATTAATAAAATTTGATTCTTAAGTTTTAATCATAAATATATGATGTTTGGGTGGTTAATTATTTTGTTTAATAAGTTTCCCTAAAAAATTTAAGCCCTCCCCCATCTGTAATTCCTGGATCCGCCGCTGGATCCAGTGGTAGGAGGCTCGTGTGGATCCAGTGGTTCGAGAAGGACCTTATTGAAATCTTAGTTGTTATCTTTTATTATAGGTTTATACCTCATTGATCCGCTTGTCATTTGATTACTCTAGTTTATTTCATTTCATAGATTATTATTGATTGGGGAATACAGTACCTACGTATGAGTTGTTGAATTTTATTATTTTGAGTATTTGGCTTTATGTATGGAAATTATTGGGAGTTCAATTATTTATGTTGAAGAATTTTGGGTCAATTTGCCAATACACCCCTTTTTTGTCACGAGTTTGGCCAATACAGCCCATAAGTCAAAATATTAGGTTTTCCACCCCTTTAACACCTTTGACTCTGTTAAAAGAAATAGTCAACTATCTTTGACTCAATCAAACCCCTGAAGTTACCTATATACCCTCATCTTTTAAAAAAAATACCTAAGTTACCCCAACTTAATCTGAACCGTCAATCCAAACTTTTATTTTAGATCTATTCTTAGCCGTTGATTCTTTCATAGGAATAAACTAAGTTACCCTTCTCTTACAAAACACATTCCTTGAATTAATAATGTATGACGTATTAAAAAAAAAACTTAAGATTTTTATTTAATTGGTTCAATCAAAGGAGTTTGAATTTAAAATTTGAACTTAAATTCTTGCTTGTGGGTTTATTAAAATTGATTTGCAAGTAGCACATTTGATGAATCTTTGTGAAATTGATTAAATTGTGATGGAATTTAGGTAAAATTTCATTTGGGGTTCATATTGGGTTAAGAGGGATGTAGGTTGAACAATGGATGAGATGAGAGAAAGAGAAGAAAGAATAATAACGAAAATTCCATGAAACCCTTCTCAATACACTCATCATCATCATCATCCCAACTCCTTTTTTTCTCGTTCTTCCCCTCACTTGTAAGTAACTCTCTTCAATTTTCTTTCAATTCTCTAGTATTTGATATTGTTACTTTCTCTAATTAAACTTAACAAACAAACAAGAAGAAGATTTTTGTGAAGAAGAACCACCATCATCACTAGCACATGAAATTATGAAAAAGATTTGTGCATAAATACTACCATTTTATTAAGTGATGATTTCTTTAGCTAATTGGGTTTCTCATTTTTTATTAACTTTGTTGAAAAATCAACGATTTAGATTAGATCTAAAAGAAAGAATTGGATTGACGGTTTAGATTAGACAAGAGTAACCTACGTATTTTAAAACTTGAGGACAAAATTGTAACTTCAAGGGTTTAATTGGGTCAAAAAAAGTTGACTGTTTCTTTTAACAGATTCAAACTGTTAAATGGGTGAAAACCTAATTTTTCGACTTATGGGTTGTACTGGCCAAACTCATGACAAAAGGGGGTGTATTGGCAAATTAACCCAAGAATTTTTATTTAATGATTATGGATTATTTACCTTGTGCATATGTTGTCTAGATTACTCTATCTTGAGGGTAGTTATGTAAATTCTCTATTTTGCCAATTTTTGGATATTAGGGTCGTGACACAGTAGATAAAATTTTTAGCGCAAATAATTTACAACGAGCTTGAATTTGTTAGCTAATACAGACCTAGCTACTTTTAAGACCTTATGATAGAAACTAGGAGTGCTGACTTATAACTGTTCCCCGGACCTGCCCCGATCCCTGCCCCGAAATTAATACTACCCGCCCCGGCCTGCCCCAACTAACAGCCTGCCCTGTCCCTGGCCCAAGTAGTAGCAGTGCAGGGTTGGGCTTCAGTCTCTATAACCAAGCCCTGCCCCGGCCTGCCCCGAATTCCCTGCCCCAATCCCAGCCTTCTCTACCCGATCAGATCTAATATGCTTCTGACTCTGAGAGATGGAAATATGAGTGGATCTTTATAATTTTGTATATACAACCTATGCTGTCAAGGGCGGAGCGAAGCGCCAGGCGCTGAGATTTCTGGGAACCGCCTCCACCGCTCAGGCGGCGCTCCGATCAGACCCCTTAATAATATTTCTTGTACAGTAAATTTCTGAATATATTCAAATATGAACAGTTAACACTTAACAGTAATACAGTACAGTTCTTGATATATTCAATTGCGAGCAGTTAACACTTAACACTTCAATTGAAGTTAAATTAAAAAAAAAAAAAAAGATTTGAATTTGATTAGATTTCAATTTGATTTAGGAAGATTAGAATAAGATTACAAAAAACTTAGAAGATTAGAAACTAAAACTTGAGATATGAAAGAAGTAGCAGCAAAGATGAATGAGGCAGAGAGATGAAACCAGAGAGGCAGAGAGAGAACGTGTGTGAGAGAGAACGTGAGATTTTTTTTTTTTTTTAGTTTAACTTTTATATGGGCTTTTGTTAGGTTTGGGCCGCCCTGAACGCGTTTGTATGGGCCGCTCTGAGCAGAGCGCTGGACCTGAGCGCCGCCCAGGTGGCCCAAGGCGTTTTAGGCGCTGTTTTTGCCCAGCGGAGCGGCCTCTTCTAGAAATAGCGCCTAGGCGGCGCCCCTGACAGCATAACATACAACTATAGGAGGCATTTCTTTTGTGAAGATTTGGTTTCCATATCTGTCTTTGTGTTATTCTACAAGATTAATCAAAGCATAGCCCGCTTTTACCAGAAATAAATTTAAAGCCAAAATTTTAAATAGAAGTTCTTGTATTTATTGTACTGCTTCTCTCGATCTCCCATCTCTCGATCTCCCATCTCCAACGGCTCTCTCACCGGATTTCTCTCCATCAGATCTCTCTCACCGGATCTCTCTCAACGTCTCTCTATCTATCTCTAATTCTCTATTATAAATTAACAAACTTTTCACTAATCTTTACCACTACAAAATTATTTCAATCTACTCTTCATTAAATCTTTCAATAAGTCAATCTCCAGACTCTTTCACCTCCATTACAAAATAATTTTTCTTATCAATCATCCTCCACCAACTGAATAAATTTTTTTTTTTTTGACAAAGTATGATATATGAAATTTGTATTTGTTTTTATTGAAGAATATATTATTATTATTTTTTATGTTTTAATACTTTGGTTGTTATATTATTTTTCAGGTTTGTTGGTGTTTGAGAAATAGAAATTTATATATCATAGTTGAGTTGAAGTGGAGAACAGTTTAGCTTGTTCTAAATTGGTTTGATTCTTGCTCACTTTTCTAATTTTTTGTCAAATTATATAGGGACAATTATATATTTAGTTGTGATTGATAATGTCTACCCACATGTTAGCCATGATAGTGATCCCATATCGTTTGCTCCTGCTGTAGAAAATAATCATGATCATAGTCCAGAAGAGGAAGAGAAATTAAGAAAACTAAAAAAGTCTAGAAAAGCGGATGTTTGGGAACACTTTACTACTTTTTTGGTCCTCATCCTAAAACGGGTGCGCGTGTTCTTAGAGCCGCATGTAAAATTTGTCAAGCATCTTTAGGGGCTACGGCTAATGATGGCACACGACATCTTAATGACCATCTCAAGAGTTGTGTTAATAAACGTAGGAGAGATGCAGGTCAGCCAACCTTGTCTCAAGATGGGATTGGAAATATTATTGCCTTTACTTATAGTCAAAATGTTGGTCGCAAAAGACTTGTTAAATATATAATAAAAAAAGAGTTGTCGTTTAATCATATTGAGGATCCTGAGTTTGAATCAATGGTTAAAGAGTCATTTTGTCCTCAATTTGTTACTTTTTCACGACATACAATTAGAAGTGATATAATAAAGGTTTTTAAGGATGAAAAGACAAAATTAAAACAAATTTTATTTGAATTTGATGGGAAAGTATGCTTAACATCTGATTTGTGGACTTCTAATCAAAACCTTGGATATTGTTCAATTACTGCTCATTATGTTGATAAATATTGGAAATTACAAAAACGAATTGTTACATTTGCTAATATAGATTCTCCGCATACCGGTGATGCTATTGCTAGTTTTATTACTGAAAAAGTCCAAAAACTGGGTATTTACGAAAAAATATTTTCAATTTCATTAGATAATGCTAGTTCTAATAACACTGCTTTTGGTATTTTAAAGACCACTTTACCAGGTCTTTCCTTAAATGGTAGATTGTCTCATATTCGTTGTTGTTGTCATATTCTAAATTTGATTGTGAAAGATGGCTTAAGTGATGATGGGTTTAAAGGATCTATTTTTCGTATTAAAGAAAATCTTGGTTTTATTTTTAATTCAACACAAAGATATCAACATTTTAGAGAAGCATGTACTGCTGCTGGTTTAACACCTAGGAGACTACCTACTAATGTTAAACATAGATGGAATTCTACTTATACCATGTTAGATGAAGCACTTCCTTACTATAATATTATTAAAGCTTATCTTAAAGATAAAACATGTCCTGAACCTGTACTTGATTCTGATTGGCTACTAGCTGGAATGTTACGAGATTTTTTGCATGTTTTTATTGAAGCTACAGAATATTTTTCTGGAGCTTATTATACAACTTCAAATTCTGTTATAAATCATTTGTATGCAATTAGTGTGATATTTCAAAAGTATCGATATGTTGAACAATTTATGGGTCTTCTTAAATCAATGGAAACAAAATTTTTGAAATATTGGGGAAAAACTCCCACAGTATTTGGTATTGCATATATTCTTGATCCTAGAGCTAAATATACTGCATTAGACATCATGTTAAAGAATATTTCTGATAACTTTGAGTATAGTATTTCTGGTATAAAATGCGTAGATACTAGTCAGTTTGTTCATAATGAAATATTTAGGCTTTATGATGAATATGTTGTGATTTCACAAAATAATGTTGTTGACACACCTAATAGTTGTAGTGGAGATAATGTTGCTACACCAAGTACAAGTGGTCACAACAGTGCATGGGCTTTTTTACAAACTCAAATAAATAATGTTACTGGGACCGGATCAAATGAGCTACAAAGGTATCTTTTTAAACCTATTTTTACCGATTTTACTAAAGATTTTGATGTTTTAGCATGGTGGAGAGCAAACAAACAAAGATTTCCCATTCTTTCTATGATGGCTCGGGATGTACTAGTGGTTCCCGTCTCTACAGTTGCATCAAAATCTGCATTTTCAGCGGGTAGACGAGTATTATCTGATTATCGAAGTAGATTAGTGCCTCCTTTGGTTGAAGCCTCTGTGTGTTTGAAAGATTGGTTTGTGGCCGAGGACCGCAATATTGCAATCCAAAAGGAAGAAGAAATTATTGGATTAGAAATGGAATTTTTAAGTTTAGATTATTTTTATTCCCACTTTTGTAAAAAAAAAAATTATTTCATCACACTTTTGTAATTTACATTTATATATGAATTATGAAGTGGTATTATTCAAAAATAATTGTATAGATAGCTTGATATTAAATTATTAATGAAGTGATATTATTCAAATTTTTGTTTCTAAATTTTTGTGAAATAATGTACTATTGGTTTTCTTTGTGATTTTGTGATACTGTATATTGATTGTAGGGGTACTACATACTCCAACCAATCAAAAGCAGCCACGTGGCATAGTCATCCATCCACCAGGTCGCTACAATCCCGACCTGCATGCAGCTCGACCACAACAACTCGATTACATAATCATCAGCGGCCTGCTCATACACACGTGTCCTTAATCAATGCACATAGTGTCCTCGCCCGTTGCACAATCAATACACAGAGAATATTCTCGCACGTTACATAATCAATGCCATGATTATGCTCTCATTATGATGTCGGAGAATCTGCAAGATCCCACGATCTACGCCCTTTCATCTTCTATATAAACAGAACTACGATGGCTTGATCTCTAAGTTCAATTCCCACGAGCTAGAGTACGTAGGCAATCTCGATCTCAACGAGGTGCAGCCACCCCGATCTACAACTTTCCCCCCTTTGGCCAAGTCTCCTAGCGACCTGACCCGGTTAATGCATTAATCTAGAAATAGGTTAATACATTGATGGTTTTGAGATTTGAAATAGACTTTAAATTTAACTCAACAGAGATCTGATGGCTATTTCAATTATTTGGAAATTAATTACACTAAAAATTAACAAACATGCATGAATCAGTTGATCAGCATAATCATGGGCCTTTTTCCCTGCCCCTGCCCCTTCCCCGCCCCATTCCCCATTCCCCCGACATGTACAGGGCAGGGATGGGGAGCCTAGCTTCTTAACTATTTGTCCTGCCCTGGCCCGTCCCGCTTAGATGATTGGGCTTTAGATCTCCTGCCCCGGCCCACCCCAGCCCCGACTACTATTCCCCCGTCCCGTCCTTCCCCGCCCCAATCAACACCCCTAATAGAAACAGTAAACAATAATAGGATGGCTAATAATATTTTGGAGACTTGGAAAACATAGTTGTTTAATACCCGTACATATTGGTCCACATGCTATATAGTACTAAAACACATAATAATTAAACTCTCAAAATTTCCTTTAGAAATAGGGGGATTTAGAGATACCCCCCCAGAAAAGTTTACACTCTTTGAGATACCCCCAGATTTGAAAATCATTAGAGATGCCCCCTATTTTCTCATTTGAAGCTGGTCAACCAAGTTGTTGACCATGGTTTGACCGGTCTTTAAAGATTTAAGACTAAAATACCCCTCTACCTAGATTTAATCTCTTTAATAACTAATTATTAAACATCCACCATCTCTAACCCAAAGCCCACAATCTCTACACACACAACTCACCACCACCACCCATTCACCTCCATCATTAGCATACTAAAACCACTAACATTTGTGTTATTAATGATAATGAATTTTTTTTTTTTTTTAAAACAATTAAAGTATGTTGAAAATGTTAAGAAGAAAATGGTGGAGATGGGATTTGGGTTTGAAAGAGATGTTGATGGGGTGTGAAGATTCATGTAATGATGATGGAATGAGAAGAATGTGAGATGATATTAATGATATGGTGTAAAAATTAATGTTGATGGGGTGTGATAGTGTGAAGATGGTGGCGGTGAAATTTTGGAGATGGTGTAATAAAGGTATATATAGTTGGTGGTAGTGGTGGGGTTGGTAATGGAGTGTTAAGGGTTGATATAGTGGCGGCGGTTGGGTTGTGGAAGTGGTGGAGTTAAGGTAATTGGAGATGGTGGTAGTTAAGGATAGAGGTGGTGGTTGTTTAGAAAAGGAAGATGGAAGAAAGTTATGATCTAGACCATCGATTTTGGATGGCTAAAGATAAATCTAGCTTTTGGATGGTGGAGATTAATTCAATTAATAATGGGTGACATGTTATTTTTATGATGAAGGGTATTCTTGCCAATATGAAAGAAACACTGGTCAATGGCTAGGTTGACCGACTTCAAATAAGAAAATGGGGGGTATCTCTAATGATTTTCAAATCTAGGGGTATTTCAAAGAATGCAAACTTTTTCGGGGGGTATTTCTAAATCCACCTAAGAAATATGTGCATATCATGAGAATGTCATGGCAGTGGTGGTTAAGGAAATTAGTCAATTACAATGCATATCTATACTACTATTATAAATCTGAATAAAATTCTGGGGATTATTAAGGAAATTAGTCAATTACAATGCATATCTATACTACTATTATAAATCTGAATAAAATTCGTGGGTAAGTCCCGGTTACTTAGAATTGAGCTTTAGAGTTTTGTCATCTTAATCTGACTAAAATTACGTTGTAAAATTACATAATACCCTTTAATTAATGGTCTTATCGTAATTTAATATATTTTTATTTATGGGTTGGATTTTTATTTATGAGTAAAATGCCCAATAATTAAAAAGATAATCAAAATAACAAATATTATGAGAATGACATTTTTTAATGGTAAACTCATATAAAATTATTAAAAAATTATCAAAACTAATAATTTTTAATAATGAACTCCGATCCTATAAAATATTACTAAAAGGAACTACTCAATTTTGTTTCAGAAATACTGGGTAAGTTCTGGTTAATGAGAATTGAGCTTTAGAATTTTGTTATCTTACTATGACTAAAATACCCTTTTAGTCATGGTTTTTGGTAAATTTACGTAATGTCCTTTAAGTAATGGTCTTATCGTAATTTAACATATTTTTATTTATGGGTTGGATTTTTATTTATGACTAAAAGGCCCAATAATTAAAAATATAATCAAATTAACAAATATTATGAGAATGCTATTTTTTTAGTGGGTAAACTCTTATAAAAATTATGAAATTAATAATTTCTAATAATGATTCCTATAAAATATTATTAAAAGGAAGGGAGATTTAGAGATACCCCCGGAAAAGTTTGCACTCTTTGAGATAGCCCCCAGATTTGAAAATCATTAGAGATACCCCCCATTTTTTCATTTGAACCCGGCAACCAAGCTGTTGACCATGGCCGTCTGACCAGTTTTTAAATATTTATGACTGAAATACCCCTCCACCTAGATTTAATTTTATTAATTAATAATTATTAAACATCCACCATCTCTAACCCAAATCCTACAATCCCTAACACACAACCCACCACCACCACTACCACCACCACCACCCATTCACCTCCACCATTAGCATACTAAAATCATGCTTGTGCCCGGGCTTGAAAACTTCATCACAATTGAAACATAACCCTTTGCGGCGACGTTCTTGTTGTTCATCCCAGGATAAATGACGAACCTTTGGTGTAGATGATGCTTGTTTCGGAGAGCTATTCGAAGATTTGACAATTGAAGAACTCACAAAATTTTGTTTTGAGAATTCTTAGATAACACTAAATTCTTCCTTTTTAGCAAGAGCCATATCAAAAGCCTCTATTAACATAGTAGGTCGAAGAGTACGCAAACCCGCTTTAATATCATCACGCAACCCAGATATAAACATATTAATCAGATGTGCTTCTGGAAGACCAGGAACCAGATTGGCAAGTCGCTCAAAATCTCGTTGAAAATCACGAACATAACCTGTTTGTTCAAGTTTGGAAAGAGAGCCACAAGGATCTCGATGTTCACACGATCCAAAACGAATACAAAGAGCCAATCTTCTGGATCAACACCCTCAAATTTTGGAAAATCAATGCGAAGCGTCCTTCCTTGAAATTGTACTCCAGGATGTGCTACTCGACATTGTTGAACCAAATTGGGTTGTTGAATAACTGGAGGCAATAAAGCAGGACCAAGAGGTTGTTCTGGACGTGGAGGATCACGCGGAGCCACATTGGTAGTTGGAGCAACATCGGTTTGGTTTGGAAGATTCGACAAAATAAGATTTTTCATTTTAACGATACTAGCATCGAGTTTATCAAACAATTCACGTTTAAGAGTTGTTGTAGCTTCGTCAAGACGTGTTTCAAGAGCATCAACTCGATCACTAACTTCCTTAGTATTAACCATGATTGATGATGCACAAATAAATTTGCGAAATATCGGTTTTACAGATGTGGACAATTGAACGAATCAAAATTTGACGTGGACGGTTATGTTGAGATGGACAGGTCAACAAAGGAATTGAATGGGTGATTTAAATAAAAGTGATTAAGAGAAGGGATGTATGCTGCTGAACGTGAACTTATGAATGGTTACTAAGGCAATAATAGATGCAGTTACTGTTGAGAAGGATTTAATGGGTTGATATGGTACTGAATGTGGACTCAATAACAAAGAAATCAACTGGTTGTAAATCGCACAAACCAAGGAGGCAAGCATGTTGTTTGGTTTTGTTTGTAATATAACTAGAGCTGTAAATCTTGGCGCTAGGCCCTCAACCCGACCCGACCCAGCCCTAAAAAAAAAACACATTTGGCCCTTACAACTCGGCCCTCACAGATTTTAGAGTCGAGCCGGCCCGACCTTTTAGAATTTAAGGGCCGGGCTAGGGTTTTGATATTGATGCATTAACCCGGCCCTAAGCTCGACCCTTGTTAGGCCCTATAAAAGCCCTTATTTGGCCCTAAAACTTGTTAAGTATTTTTTTTATTTATATAAATTTATTATTATTCTTCTTAGAATTTTTATACATAAAATAAAAAATAAAAGGTATAATTATATTTATAATTATATTTTTAAATATAAAATCCTCAAATAAACTCTAGGGTTCTTTTTATCTTCTAAACTTCATAAACCTCGTTGGCGTGAAATCTATGAGATGTTAAGGTACTATGTGTTCCTGAATCAAACGTATGGACTAATCAAACAACTCTACTATAACAAACAATTATATACGTGGCTTCAAAAGTTATTTTTGCCATGTTAAATTAATTTCATATATATTATACTTGTGTGTTTTTTCGATATAAAGTTATGATATTATAAACCAATTTATTATAATTGAGAGGATTTTATCAATGTTATAAATAAAAATCAATGTTATAAATAAATAAATTTACCAAAAACAAAATCAATGTTATAAATAAAAAATATTTAAAGTTCAAATATTCAAGCTTGGCCTCAAGCGCGACCCTTAGGCCCGACCCTTTGAGCCCTATGTTTAAAGGGCCGAGGGGCGGGCTAAGACTTAAGATATTAGGCATTAGCCCTAACTGACTTTGCCCCTATGCAAATGTTAAGGCCAGCTGGCCCGACCGTAAAGTCTTTAGGGCTTTGTCACTTAAGGGCCGGGTCAGCCCGGCCCGGCTCGTTTTACAGCTCTAAATATAACACACGCAAAGATCGAAATCTGAGATGAGAGATACTAGCAAACGGGTGGGTGTGATGGGTATGCCTGAAACGATTATAATAATAAGGGAAAAAAATTTACGACGGATCGAAACCGCTTTGATTAGGAAAAAAAAAATTTGCCTTAGGGTCGAACTGCTCTGATAACAGATGATAGGATCCTATACCAAAATTGATAAAGAACCCTAAGATTGATCTTTTGATTGGAGATCAAACCACCTTCTTGATCTTTTGTTTAGAGACCGAACTACCTAAATCTTCATATTATATTACTTAACTTTATAAATCAATTACAATAATACTCTTTATATATAGGAGAAAGCAATGAGAAACTACAAATAGTGCTTATACAATAATAGAATAATCAACCAATCAAACAATACGCATAAAGTAAAGAACACACAGAAATTTTTTTAACGTGGTAAAACCCAATAAGGGAAACGTCCACGGTTGTCCTCGCGACAACAAATAATCCACTAGATGAAAAGAGATGTACAAACCTACCAACTACCTGCACTCACTGCGAGTTGATACTCCTGGTTATCTCTAACACCTTGACTTCACCAGAGCACCTTGATGTACGCACAAGACACTCGACTTCTTGATGAACACACAAGAAGACTCGAAGCCGAAATCACAATCAAACTTGGAAGATCACAAAGTTATGAATTGAGAGAAGGGGGAAGAAAGGGAATTGAGTTCAATAGCCACAAACACTTTCAATATCAAAACCTAAACCAAAACACCAAAACAAGAAGAACAATGGACGGCCGAAGAACTGTCCTGTTGTTTGGAAGAGAAACCCTATTTATACTTAGGGTTGAAAACAAAGGAAAATGGGCCGAAATAGGGAAAAACCATTTTGGACGTACGTACGTCGATATGACGTTCGTACGTCTCCACTCGATACAAACCCTGCTGACTACTTGGACGTACGAACGTCTTGAGAAGGTACGTACGTCCTGACCAAACAAACTTTCTGCTGACTGCTTGGACGTACGAACGTCTTGAGAAGGTACGTACGTCCTGAACCAAAAACCACACTTTAGACACACGACACGAAGACAAGGACACCGGACGACGTGCGTACAACTAGGTTTTCTTAACAACGAACTCAAGGCGAAATAACCATGGACACTATGTCACAAAATTGATGTCAAACCACTTAATGCCGGTTTCAATCTCCCCCTTTGACATTGATTTTGTGACAAAAAAACCTATGACTCTAATAGCACTTATAAAATGTGCTTACAAACCCAAACCATGGCATTTATAAATCATGCCTACAAAATCACTCAAGGTAGAACACATACCAAGTCACCAATTCTTGATATCCAGCTTGATCAAGACGCTTCAACCAATTCTTGATATCCAGCTTGAACGCTTCAACCATCAGAGATCGAACGGAAGCAACTAAGAATTTCCGAAGTAACAGAAGTTCCTTCGAGCAACTCCCCCATACTTCATGAGCTCCAAAATTTTGACACTTGAGCTCCCCCATAACTGTACAATCTTCTAAAAACATCAACACGTTCACTCCCCCATACTTGTAGCATACCTGAAACATGACCCAAGAATACCCTAACAACAAAGAGACAATTGTTAGTAATTAGAGTCATAAATCTCCCCCTTTTTGTCACAACAAGTGAACCAATAACAATAAACAGAAGAACCAATAAACAAAAAGAACCAGAAAGAGAAATCAAAACCAAACAATTAAGACAAAACAGATAAAAGTATAAATCCTATCCCAAATCTTAAGGTTCATGAAAGCAACTCCTAACCAAACTTAATAATTCATAAACATAAGAAACAAGAAAAAAATATAAAGCTCAAGTTAACGAATTCGAAAAACTCGTTCCCAATGGCCGAGAGGAAACTGGGAGAAATAAGCTTCCGCACGAGCCGAAGGTCTATTCCACCGAGCTATCACATGCTCATCATAATCCTCCATCCATTCACTCTTACAAAATAACTCCTCAATCCTGCTGTCCAGACCACAGTCGGTGAGAGGAGCAGCAAGTCGTGGAACCTTCGGGTATCCAACCAACTCCAAGATGTGATTTTGAAGATGTCCCGGCAGTCTCTCCCAATGATTGACATGAACCAAACATGGATTAAGGAAAGGTTTATGAATATAGTCATACCCATGGGGAACACGACACAAACGACAAACCTTTGCATTGTTTTTGTACTCCATCACCATAAACGACACATAACCAACAGCCGGAACAAAAACCCCATGAAGTTCATATTCTGCCATTGAGTAATTCTGAAGAACAAAAAAAGAACTAGAAGGAGGTAAGAAAGCACAATAGGAGGAAAAGATGAGAAGACTCCCCTATATATAGAAAAACAAAAATAACCCTAACATGGGCCCAAATAGACAGGTCCATTACCTAATTAGCAAGAATTTACTGCAAAACAGAAAGAATCTAGAACGAATATTAAAATAGCAATATCCAATAACATGCTCAACATCTAAAAATAGAAGCAAAACGATATAACAAAAGAGCAATGTTAAGTACAAAAATATGGAGTGTAAACCAAAACAAGAACTACTCGGACTCCGAGTCACCATCAATGTGTTCACCATCACCATCGTCCTCACTCTCTCCAACAGTCATCATCATCACTGTCAGCTGGAACTGGAGGTACCTCTTCCGGAAATGGAGGTAAGTCAATGGGAGTGAAGTCGAGCTGAAGATGACGCATCTGAGCAACGTTCATCCTATGAAGATCTCGGAGCATAGCATCATGCTGAGAGAGGATGACTTCAAAACGATCTAACCTAGAACCCATGTGATCCTGACGACGCCGAATAGAAGAAACCCGAGCGTCAACTGCTGCAACTGCCCGATTGCCCCTAGCGGAGGCGGAGACGGGGCGTCCAGGGGTCAGAGCCTGATCAAAATCATCATCACGAACAAGAGCCCGACCTCCCCATATTAGGTGATGCGTCAGACGCGCACCCACGGACTCAAAAGCAGCCTTTCTCGACTGGCAGCCCTTCTTGATGGCATTGACCCAGTCATGGCCAACAAACCTAGGAGGGCTCACCTCCACATATCGTCCCTGAAATCCCAAGTGCTTAAGAATGGTCATTATAAAACTAGGGAAAGGAAGAGTACCCTTAGCAGCATCGATTTGAAGCATCCGTGTGTAGATGACTTCAGAGAAATGGAGATGGTGCACCGACATACAAATTATCAATTTGACCATGTCGTCGGTCTGATGATCTTGTTGCCTTTGGTGGGGTAGATGTTGGAATGGGCAACCATATGCAGAAGAATGGCGCTGTAGAACTTGGCGTGGTATCTCTCCGTGACACCGTCGATGAACATTTTTTGTACTTGATCGACAAAATCAATTTGAATTGCCTCCGGAATGGGCCACCTAACATGAATAACCTCCTCAGGGAGAAGATCATCATCAATCCCCAACGCCTCTCGAATCACCTTCGGAGAGACGGTATATCTCCGACCTTCAATCAAAACCGAGAAACTCGATCGATTCTGGGAGGGTGTCTTTGTCTCATAAAAAGCAATCGTATGCTCAACCGAATACTTGGTGATTGGTTGAGCCACCCTTAGCCAATTCCGAGTCTTAAAGAAAAGAGCTATGTTGCCAAGTTGGGAAGCCCCTAAGGGGGTGACAGCAATGTCACCCAAGTCGAAGAACCGCTCGGGAACAATAGCCTTGGCTCGAGGATGAGCACCAAGGGATGTGGGATGAGACGACAATGCCGGAGTGGAACCTCGACCCCTTGGAGCGCGAGAAGAGGATGTCGTGGTGGTGGGAGTGGTGCGTGCGCGCTTTGAAGCCATTGTCTACACAAGCACAACAGGAAACAACCAAAAATGTAAGAAAATCGACACAAAAACCAATAGCAAGTTCATTCAGACATTTTAACAAACACTTGATGTGCAGAAATTTGATATATGCTATTGACAACATTGTAGCAATGGCAAACACCCCAAACACCAAACAAACCATAACCAATAAGAGAGGAAGCAACAACACATTAATATAAACAAACCATCCACCAATTTCAAGTAATGAAATGGAACACCAACCAAAACAAACAAAAGAAAGAACAAAACAAAAACTAAAAGAACCTGTAGAAAACAGCCATATAATCCAACAATACTAAGAGAATAAGTAGAAGAAGAAGAAGAAGAATAGAGGAAGAATCCGAATTCACTTACTTGAGTAAGAACAAAGTATACACCAAAAAGAGAAAATGCTTGAGATGAGCAAGAAACAACCACCAAAGAAGAAGAACAAACAGCAAGCAAGAGAGAAGAGGAAAATCTCCTAAAACGAGCAAGGGGACCAAAATGGTAACTGCTTGTAGTGTGCCAAAGAAGAGGGAACACGATTGATGTAACAGTTGGCCTTTGGTTTAACAAAAATTTGAATTTAAACAGCAAATGGGCCGGACTGTATCAGGGACGTTCGTACGTCCTAAAGACGTTCGTACGTCGGGGCTTCGAAAAAAAAACATCTGACAGACTCAACGTTCGTACGTTCTAATAACGTTCGTACGTTGTAAACAGATCTGCCCACCTCAACGTTCGAACGTCATGACAGCGTTCGTACGACCCCTTTTTTTTTTTTTTTTTTTTTTTTTTTTAAAAAAAAAAATTGAGAGACCAACCTAAGAAACAGAAAACAACCCGAACAGCAACCCAAACAAATATTGAGAGACATCACAAAGAAACAATTCGACTTATTGTAGGGATTCCAAATGTAGACAATTACAAGTTAAACTAATCTCAACCACAAGTAAATGCAAGAACGAAGAGCTACATCATACACCAAACCATGGTACTTCCTAGAGTGATGCAAGCATGCAGAAGAACCTAATATACCAAAACCAACCTCCGGAAACACCCTAAAAACATGATAATTGAATATATTGAAAGTCTGTTGCAACCACACCAATGAGAAAGAGAACCTTACCACAACAAAACCAAGGAAACACAGAACATTGCTTATCTTCTTGTCTTTCAACCAGACCATTTATCAATCATTCATTTTTTTTTTTTTTTTTTTTTTTTTTTTGTTTAAAAAAAAATTTGAAACATACTGCCATTCCCGTGTGGGAGTATATAATATCTCCATCTTTTATCAGAACACGAGGGTAGGGTGTAGCCTACATCTTTTCGGCAAAAACACACTCAAGAAGTGCAATACCATGGTAACGTGCAACACAAGAACTAACATCTCCTGAGTGCATCCGTCAGAGCAAGACCCTCACAGCCCCAACGGGTTCTTAGCCAAATGAGCATGCTCTTAAGACATTCAAATGGCTGGGGATTTTGTGAGTCATTGACCACTTACAAGAGGTATATAAATATAAACGACGACGATGACCATGAATGAGAAACATATAAGGCTGGAGATATACAATTATTTAAAATGACAATCCAACTACATGTAAATGCATCATGTAAGAAACTACCAAGATGAGAGAGTATGATGTAACCCTACAACTATGCATGACAGAAAACCACAGTTGAGGACGCCAAACTAGAAACATCTGTAAAATGGAATCCACACAATAGAGAAAGTAGTATGTCCTCAATACCAACAACAAACTAAACAAAACAAAAGAATAACCATCCCTAAACATCCTAAACACAAGCAATTCCAACGGACAAATTAGGTATATATATGCGGAAGGGGTGTAGTGACAATGAAACAGTTATCAGATGAACGACTACCAGTTAACACCAAAACATGATTGGAATAAAAAACATCACACTTATCATCCTCAAACACAACCTTAAACTTAGCATCACATAACTGACTAATACTCAATAGATTGGACTTAAGACCCTTAACAAAAAGAAGCTCATGACTATTGAGCGATCCAACCTCAGAAAAGTTACCTTTACCTTCAACCGGAAGCATTTTACCATTTCCAAAACTAACCTTACCTCCATAACCAAGAGTCAGATTATCAATTAGAGTCTTATCACCTGTCATGTGACGCGAACAACCGCTGTCAAGATACCAAGATGAAGGCATTGGTTCAACTAACCGAGCCATGTGTGATACCATTTTCCTGGATGCATCCATACTCCTATCCCAGAAATGTGGTGGTGGAGTAGGCATGGGTGTTGCTTGAGGACGATTTCCATAAGGAGAAGTTCTGGGTAAGCCCCACGGAGCATAGCCATTCCACATGTATGGAGCCTGCATGGAGAAAGTGGAAGACTTGTTCCAATATGAATTACCTGCAAAAGAAGGATGATGAGCAGGATACAAATTATTCCAACAAAAAGCAGAGGTGTGACCCATGCGACCACAGGTTAGACATTTAAAGCCTTTGTGTCTAAAATTCTTTTTCGAGACATGCTTTACACGTGTGACCTTGGGTGGGGAACCCACACCAGACACCTGCACAGGAGCAGGAGGAGCGATACCTGTTGGTCTGACAAAAATAGTACGGGAGGTGCTAGCAGTAGAAATAGGAACAGATGTGTCATAACCTAAGCCAGATTTATCTGAATGGGATTTACCAATTCCCAGTAGAGAGTTTAGATTATCACTAGCTTTACCAAACCCGACCAATTGTTTGTTAGCAGCAAACAACTCAGCCTTTACTTTCTCATGTTCCAATACAAGAGATCGATACCGTGTCTCCAGTTCATTGTTCAGTTTTTCCAGAGTGGCAATACGCACTTGGAAATCCTCCTTTTCCTTCACAAATTTTTCTTTCAACATGTTGGAGTCACCTGCAAGATTGCAAATATTCTGTCCAAGACTATCTACCTGTTCCTGTAAGACAGTGTTAGATTTTTCAAGCAACTTTACTTGTTGCATGGAAAACTTATACATATCACATAATTCACTAGTAGTAGCATGAACACCTGAATCAGAAACATTAATATCATCAGTAGAGGATACAATACCTCCTGGATGCTCATCCAGGGATGCACTGAAGACCACATAGTTGGAGACAACATTTGAGGGATTGCCATCATCATCTTCATCTGAATCATCCCATGTCACTGTGAGATTCCCTTTGGAATTATCACCAGGTTTGCGATCCACCTTCTTGTCACATTCATTTGCAAAGTGTCCATATTCACGACACTTGTAACATTGGACATCTTTACGATCAACTCGAGCTCTTCTCCCATCCACAGAGAAACG
Source organism: Aquilegia kansuensis (assembly GCA_020826895.1). Taxonomy (NCBI): domain Eukaryota; kingdom Viridiplantae; phylum Streptophyta; class Magnoliopsida; order Ranunculales; family Ranunculaceae; genus Aquilegia; species Aquilegia kansuensis. Next base: position 29,338,067 of record CM037007.1, read on the forward strand.
CTCAAAACCACGACTCCTAGGAGCATTTGAGGAGTCAGGAAATCGCTTTCGAGGATCTCGATTCTGTTGATATTTCAGAATCTTCTGAAAGCTACGTGACAGAAACGCATAGTTATCATCCACATCCTGTTCTTCATCATCAGAAGGTCCTGTAGAAGTTTCGTTAGACGATGTAGCTTTGAATGCCACAGACTTGTTCTTCAAGGGTTCTTCCAAGGCCTGTTCCATCTCACATGTCCTTAGTTTCCCAGCAAGTGTCTCAATGGACATGTTCTTGATCACATTACTTTCAGTAATGGCATCCTTACGAGAACGAAACCGAGGAGGCAAAGCACGCAGTATCTTCCGTACCACTTGTGTGTCAGTATATGCATGACCTATAGCAGCACTGCAGTTTATGATGTCTTGAAGACGAATAAAGAAATCATCAAATGTCTCAGAATTATCCATCCGTAGATTCTCAAACTGAGATGTCAACAGTTCCAGCTTGCTTTCTTTTACAGTTTCGTCACCTTCATGTGTACAGATAAGCTTGTTCCATGCATCTTTAGCCTCTTCACAGCCTTGCACACGACGAAACTCACTGGCATTTAATGCCATGAAAATAGCATTGAGTGCCTTGTTGTTATAATTTGCCAACAACTTCTGTTCAGGCGTCCACTTTTCGCGTGGCGTCAGTGATGTAACAGCAGTATCATCAGTACCTGTAGTAGTCATTGGTTCTTTCCACCCTGTGACAACAGAAAGCCAGACTTCTTCTCCTAATGCTTGGAGATAAGCTCGCATCCGTACTTTCCAATGACCAAATTCTTTTCCACTAAATTGTGGAGGAAGACTTGAAGTAGCAAACTTGTGAGGTTCCATAAAGCACTATTGATCGATAGCGTGAGCCTTTATGCTCCTTAACCAGCCCCCAGCGACTGATACCAATTGAGAAACTACAAATAGTGCTTATACAATAATAGAATAATCAACCAATCAAACAATACGCATAAAGTAAAGAACACACAGAAATTTTTTTAACGTGGTAAAACCCAATAAGGGAAACGTCCACGGTTGTCCTCGCGACAACAAATAATCCACTAGATGAAAAGAGATGTACAAACCTACCAACTACCTGCACTCACTGCGAGTTGATACTCCTGGTTATCTCTAACACCTTGACTTCACCAGAGCACCTTGATGTACGCACAAGACACTCGACTTCTTGATGAACACACAAGAAGACTCGAAGCCGAAATCACAATCAAACTTGGAAGATCACAAAGTTATGAATTGAGAGAAGGGGGAAGAAAGGGAATTGAGTTCAATAGCCACAAACACTTTCAATATCAAAACCTAAACCAAAACACCAAAACAAGAAGAACAATGGACGGCCGAAGAACTGTCCTGTTGTTTGGAAGAGAAACCCTATTTATACTTAGGGTTGAAAACAAAGGAAAATGGGCCGAAATAGGGAAAAACCATTTTGGACGTACGTACGTCGATATGACGTTCGTACGTCTCCACTCGATACAAACCCTGCTGACTACTTGGACGTACGAACGTCTTGAGAAGGTACGTACGTCCTGACCAAACAAACTTTCTGCTGACTGCTTGGACGTACGAACGTCTTGAGAAGGTACGTACGTCCTGAACCAAAAACCACACTTTAGACACACGACGCGAAGACAAGGACACCGGACGACGTGCGTACAACTAGGTTTTCTTAACAACGAACTCAAGGCGAAATAACCATGGACACTATGTCACAAAATTGATGTCAAACCACTTAATGCCGGTTTCAAGCAAGACTCCTACTTAACCTTAACTTCCTAATTAAATAAATAACAACTTAGAAATAAATAATAATCCTAGCCTAAACTAAATAGAAATATAGTACTAGTTTCCTAACATTCAACCACTGGGTAACTGGTTCGACCAGTCAAACATTTATGATGTTTTATTAATTGCTCTTCACAAAATTATAAGGTATAGTATTGTATACGTAAATATAAATTTATATATAAAAAACACTTGGGTGTTGTGGTGGTCATAAAGCTCACACTAATTGCAATTAGGTTATTGCCGATAAAAGGGAAGACATACTTTAAAAATAAAACCAATTGTTTAATGAAAAAAAAATAAGAATAAAAGAAATTGAAAAAAGAGTGTACATGTAACATGGGTGATAAGGAGAATGTCTTTCACAGTGGAACTGAAGTGTTTTGAGATGAAACCACATGTAAACCCGAGATAAAATTTGCTCTTGGCTCTTTGCCTCATTGCCCAATAAAATTATAATATGTGGCATATAATATAATGAGTCAGCGAGTCCGTTAACGGCAAATAGAAAATCAAACCGAGATACAAACAGACGAACAAATGAACAATTGGTTCTCCTCTTTCAGTAATTTTTTCTGATTCCTCTTAATTCTCCATTCTCTTATCGCAAAAGTGAAATCCATCTAATATTCTCTGTTATGATTTTTAAAAACTGTAGCGACCTGACCTATATCACCACCGATATTGTCTCCACTTAGCCACTGCGGTCATCTGACACTGTGGGGTTTTATAGGCAGCAACCTGCTTCCCAGAAGGTCACCCATCCTGAGACTACTCCCACCCGAGCATGCTTAACTCCGGAGTTCTTTCGAACTCTGGAGCCAAGTGAGCCCAAAAGGCCTTGGTGATAATATTTGACGGATCTATACCTATATTCCAATGTCAGGACATCCCCGTCTTATGTGTCGTAGGACGCATCCCCTCGACAAACCACCTGCCGACCCGGAGTGTTATAATCCCACCACCTTAGAGAAGAGACGTCCTCGGCTCTGGAATATACAACCCCAAATTTCCGACGTTCCCTGCCCCTCACGAGACGAGTACCCGACGCAACCGTCACCCCTTCCTGGGCTAGGCGCCTTTCCAGCATACTCTCCCATCATCGATAGGAGAACCGTCGTCGGCTCTGATACCATTTGTAGCGACCAATCACCACCGATATTGTCCCCACTTAGCCACTGCGGTCATCCGACGGTGTGGGGTTTTATGGGCAGCAGCTTGCTTCCCAGGAGGTTACCCATCCTGAGACTACTCTCACCCGAGCACGCTTAACTCCAGAGTTCGAAAGCCAAGTGACCCCAAAAGGCCTCAGTGATAATATTTGACGGATGTATATCTATATTCCAATGTCAGGACACCCCCCTCTCATGTGCCATAGGACCCACCCCCTCGGCAAACCACCTGCCGACCCGAAGTGTTACAAAAACTATAAAGAATAACCTCTTGATTCCTCTTGTTCTCTGCTATGATTTTTAAAAACTATGATTTTTCTGATTCCTTTTGTTTTCTATTACTAATTAATCCCTAAAAACCTGGAATAACCTTTGAAAGAGATGTGCATATGCTTTCATGTCTGCTAAATATTAAAAGATTGGTGTTATGCTTGTTTATTCATGATCGAATGTAATACCCGGTATTTCTTAATAGAAATTGGATTTCAATTTGGACTTCTTTGACTATATAAATAGGTTTTATTAATGGGATTAGTATTATGCCTTTGGGCTTTATTTTAAACTCATCTTTAGGTCCACATAAATAAATATTAGTATATATAATATTCTTAGTTATTAAATCAAAAAGAAAAACCCTAGATCTTAAACTTGAAGAGAAATATATGGATTCCCGTTTTTGATAACACCCTGTTAGTATTTCGGCCATAACTCTCTCTACAGAACTCGGAATGACATGAATCTTACGTCATTAGAACCCTATTGAAAATACGCATCTGAGCATATAAAGTAGAGTATGTGAATCTTCCGGACGTGATCTGTACAACTGATTCTTTGGAGGTCAGAAAATCTGTGACTGGATTGCAGTATGGTGGTTTTGAGTTGTGTTCTTCGTATATTTGGTATTTGGTGGTCTTCTTATGAGGCAAGTTATATTACTTGATGTTTTCTCTTAATTTTCAGATTAGGTTGAAGTGTTAGTTTGGTTAGCATGTTTAGATAATAGAATTATAATTGATTCCCATAAAAATACATGTTTTAATAATTAGAATTTGATAAATATGCAAACTTGTTAATATTTAGTTATTAATATTGCTGAAATTTATCTTGGGATCATGTTAGTATTTTAATGTGTGGAATTGAATCATGTGTATTAAATTAGAATGTTCTGTGACATATCAGATAGTTTATTTGTTTAATTAGAATTAGAAGAAGTGAATTGAACATATGCTTATGTGTACTTACTGTTAAAAGTTAATTCATAATTTGGGTTGGTTTATAATGTTTCTTTGAATGAATTAGAAAGAATGAAACACTGTTGAGTGTATGGCGATGATGCGTACGACTCGGTGCTACTGCACAATTTTATATATGAATTTCATGTGAGTGTATGGCGATGATGCGTACGACTCGGTGCTACTGCACAACTTTATATATGAATTTCATGTGAGTGTATGGCGATGATGCGTACGACTCGGTGCTACTGCACAACTTTATATATGAATTTCATGTGAGTGTATGGCGATGATGCGTACGACTCGGTGCTACTGCACAACTTTATATATGAATTTCATGGATTGAAATTGATGGATTTGGATGGTTTGATGATTTGGTTTGAGATTGAAATTGATAAATTTGATTGATTAGATTGATTTGGGCGTGTTAGTTATACTAACACAGGACCTGTGGATTTTGGGCGTGTTAATTATTATAACACAGGACCCGTTGGGAGACGTCCCTAAGTTACGTCAAATGACATAACTTGATGAGTGTATGGTTGTGATGCGTACGACTCGGTGCTACTGCACAACTTGGCACTTGATGCATGGATTTGGATTGATGTAATATGATGGATTGGAATTACTGGATAAGGACTTGATCTGATACTGCAGATTGGTTAATTGATTGATTAATTGAAATAGATTTTGGTTATTTGATTATTGGAACTGGAAACATGATTGACATTGCGGATTACCAGGGAATGATCTTGTTGATTTATTTATCATTGTGTTAAATGTTAAAATAAATTAATTATTATTTATAATTGTTTATCTTTAGGATGCGCGGATTCCTTTTCTGGGAATTAAGATCGAACCTCAAGTTCTGTAACTTGCTGGCGTTTAACGTCTTCCCTTTTCCCTTTTCAGGATACAAGTGTTTTAGAGATGAAGTATTCGATAAGAGCTTGGTGGAGGTTGTCTTGGGTTGCTCATATGTCTAGTTGGAGTTTGATGAGTTGTAACCTTCGGGCATGACTCTGATGTATATTTATATTTATATAGTTTGTATTTTATTTAGTCTTCCGCTGTTAATTTAGTATTTGTTGTTTATTTTATTATGTTCTTCTGTGGCCTAGAGGTGTGATATCACGTGACAGTAGTGTGACCCTACGGTCCATGGAGGACATATGGAGATCATTATGACTCTGTTACCCGATTTTGGCCTGGCCAGCTAGGATCGGATTTCAGGGGCGTTACATCGAACATCCAGGTCTAAAGTATTTGGTGCTTCAATTCATTATTTCAATGTCATTTGTTTCTTAGATTTTTAATTATCTCAAAGATTAAAACATTAAAATGGAGGTACCATTTTAAAATTCAATTGCTAATTGTAAGTATACATGCATGACAATATTAGATACCTGCTGTACGACTTGAAAGAGAAGCTAAGATAAAGAAACGATCGAAAAAATCAAATATTTATATGTTACCGTCATATCTCCATTAATTCGAAAATAAATTATAAAAATTAGATGCCACGTGTTTTAATATTATTGGGCAATGAGGCCAGGAGCAAATACTGTCAGGAGCAAAAATAATTTCTCATGTAAACCCAATATAGTCGAATAGTTAATATGGTCGTGTACAGTTCAGCCCATTTTATAGAGTCAAAAATTTAATCTATTACAATTTAGCATTCATGGCTAATCCATTACCATTTAGTAGGGGTGAGCAAAAAAACCGGTAAATCGAGAAACCGAACCGAACCGGTACATGCGGTTCGGTTTTCAACGGTTTTTAGAAGTGTCGGTTCGCTTTGCGGTTTTAAAAATTATAAAACCGGTACTTACGGTTCGGTTTACGGTTTCTTTCTACAAAATTTTCGGTTAACCGAACCGAACCGAAAATAGTAGTTAACATGTTAATATACGTTGGCCCAATGGATTTTTTGGATTTAATATTAAGTAAAGTCCGAAAGCCCACAATATATTAAAGTTGTAGGCCCAAAATCTTAAAAAGCCCAAACCGTAGAACCGAATCGAACCGAACCATGACAATCGGTTCGGTTTATGACCGGTTCCTAAATTGTACAGTTCGGTTTCGGTTCTAAAAAATTAGAAACCGTGTTCCACGGTTCGGTTCCCGGTTTCACCTAAATGTGACCGGTTCCGAACCGAACTCACCCCTACCATTTAGCATAGTTTACCAAGAACATGTACCACGTGGTATCCTTGAATGATAAACTCTAGTCTAACAAGTTAACGAACCAGATTTTGTACTCTGTACAAGAGTCACTGATGGCTTCTCACTACTCTACAATCCACATATAATATACAACCCATATATTCAATGGCTGGCTTAATTAATCTAACCTGAAATAAAACTTGAGTCTTGACTTAAACATTAATTAGAAATGATCTCATGCCATGGCCTGACTATCCTATACAGGGGGGTACAACATGGATATTGGATGGAGTCATCGATAAAGCCCAAAGATGTAGCAATTTAGATCCATGGCCCTGGTACAAATTTAGTTTGTTTGTCTAACTAAGTAATTAATAATTTAATCTTAACTTAATGTGTTAATTGAGATTGTTATACTGTTTTATAGTTAATTGAAAATTGAGATTTTTAAAGGTTTTTTTTTTAGCATAGTCAAGGGATGAGGATTTAATATGAACCAAAAGCCAAGCCATGTAGATTCATTACATTACCATGAATCCGTATAATAAACTGAAAATGTGTGGTTGCAAATAGGCACATAGCTATTGTTGTAAAAAAACAACATTCAAATACTATTTTTCAGATCTTCCATTACTTGTTTTGTCTAGGACTCTAAGGGTGAAGCCAAATTGATTAGCAACCTAGGAACAAATTAAAAAATAAATAGACAATTAGTAGTACAGCAGCCCATATGTTGATTGGTATGTTTAATGATTTTGATCACAAGTTTTCTTCTCAAAACTTCTATATAAAGCAAACTTACTTTAAGCTAAGTACCAACCAACTAAGTATACATTAAGGAAGTTCACAAGTCTTAACATATCGTATCATAATGGGAAAGAAGAGTTGTTTTGTGAAAATAATTTTGTGTGTTCTGGGTTTTTTAATTGGTTCAACAGTTGCTGATTTGAAGATGGGGTTTTATGATAAAAATTGCCCAAATGCTGAAAAGATTGTGTTGGCCTACGTAAAAAAGCATATTTCAACTGTCCCAAGTTTGGCTGCACCGTTACTTAGAATGGCCTTCAATGACTGCTTTGTGAGGGTTAGTATATATATGTTTCTCTTTATACTGGCTACTTGAGACATGGATATACCGCACCACTGGATAATATATTGTTTTCTTCTCTTTTCTCTTTTACGAGCTTTTCATAAAACTTTTAGTTATATATTTTCTTCTATTTGTTTAAAAGAAGAGAATTATATCTTGTGTTCTGAACATATAAGACTAGCCTCTATAACAGATTATGGGATTGCATCACTGTCGTATTATCAGTTATCACTAAGAAGCATATACGTATAACTTGATATCAACCTATTGGAAAAAAAAATACATCCTTTTGGGATTACCGGTCTTGTAATGGATTGTGTTTATTTGGGTAATATATTTGCTCTTCATTTATGCTTTGTTTTCAATCTATAAATGTATGATATTTCGTAAATAACAAATTCTTGTTAAATGTAGGGTTGTGATGCCTCAGTTCTCCTGAACGCTACTTTAAACAAACAAGCTGCAGAGAAGGATTCTCGTCCAAATCTATCCCTTCGAGGATTTGATTTCATCGATGAAGTGAAGAGTTTATTAGAAGCTGAATGTCCAAGCATTGTTTCATGTGCAGACATTATCTCTTTGGTTGCAAGAGATTCAGTTGTCACTATGGTAAGGATAATTAATCTAAGTGAATATATATTGTTTTATCTTTCATTACTTCAATAAATCTATAGCAAAATAAAATTTTAAACATGCATTGTGAATTTAAATCAATAGGGAGGTCCATATTGGAAAGTCCCAACGGGTCGTAGAGATGGGACTATATCAAGAGCCTCGGAAGCCTTGAGCAATCTCCCTGGAGCAAATGAAAACTTCAATGCCCTCCTAACAAAATTTGAGCTCAAAGGACTCAACATAAAAGATCTTGTTCTATTGTCTGGTATTTTTTTTATAACAATCTACTCATACATTATTTCTCTCTTTTAATGATTTCTATCCAAAAATTTTGTTTATAACTAACACCTTTCTTCAATATGATTATGTCTCCGTAGGTGCTCACACAATTGGGATCGCTCATTGCAGTCCATTTTCGAATCGTATATACAATTTTACAGGGGTAGGAGATCAAGATCCTGCTTTGGACAATGATTATGCTATAAATTTGAGAGCAAATAAGTGTAAAACTCCTACTGATACCACAACCATAGTTGAGATGGATCCAGGCAGTTCAAAAAAATTCGACCTTAGCTATTACAAACTCTTAGTTAAAAAGCGAGGTCTATTTCAATCAGATGCAACTCTTACCACTGACTCTAGTTCAATAGCTGTTATCAACCAACTTCTCGAGAAATCACCATTATATTTCTTTGCGGAGTTTGCTAAATCGATGGAGAAGATGGGTGATGTTGGTGTAAAAACTGGAACAGATGGTACGATAAGGAAACATTGCGCACTGGTGAATGGATAAATTCTTCACGTACTTTGTCTGGTTTTTATTTTGTTGGTGGTGATTTCGTTATTAAACTTTTGAAATCCAAACAATTCTACATTTTAAATTTGTTTGAAATAAAAGACTATTTTTTTTTTCTTTTTGGAGTTTACATTGTTCCTTCTAAAGTTATGAAATAATAAAGCTTGAATTTTGTGTGTACTACATAGATACTTCTACAACCTACATGGCTACACCCATGTTAAATGAATATAAGTTTTCTGTTGACGTAGGGAGCATATATCAAAGAAAATCATTACTCAAGAAAAGAATTTTAAGTACAGATCTAGATATATAAGAAGATAATTCAATAAATTACTCTAAATATACAAAGAAGAAATATCGTGGATAACAAAAGAGTACTATGACATTATCCAACAAAAAAAGTATCATGCTGATTCAGTAAGAAAAAAAAAATAGATCCCCTTGAATTAGACAATATTGCTAGTTACGTTACATCCATGCTATGGGCTTCCTAGACTTACATTTTTTATATGTCTCACATCACACTTTAAAATGTCGACATACAAAACTATGATTAGAGCAAATAAAAAGATATTTTAGCCAATGAATATTAGTCTACTAAGCCAATTACCAATTTTATCAAATAATTAAGGTTTGAGCAATATTTTCATCCTTGATCCCAATATGGTTTCATACAAAACTATCACTCTTTTATTGCTCACACAAATTGTCCACACATACTAAAGATGTTATCTCAATTACACAGAAAGCACAATTGCAACTATCAAACATTTCAAAGTCTTCCGATCGGATTCCCACAAACAACCATAGTCTGTAGTGGGGTGCCATCAAAACCTAATAAATACATATTGCTATTGATCAACCATTAAGACAAAGCTAATACTGTACATCATGTTTCCAATCTCTCCAAAAAAGGAAACATCACCTAAAGATGTAGCAAAACACGTACCCTATATAGATATTTTACTTGACTCGTACCTCTGTATGAAGTTGTTTTGTCATGAACGTCAAAGTTTAAATATATACCAAGACAATGTAGCAGATGGTTACTCACAAAGCCAGCTCAATCCAGTTTTTACAATTTCAAACAGTTATCTGTTTCAACTCTTCAAAGTCCACATATACTATAGATGCTTTATCCATAATGCACCCACATTTTTTTGAAACTAAAATGAGTAAAGAGATTATGAGTTTATATAACTTAACTGCTCTAAGAAGACAAGAAATTTTCAAATTTTAGATACATGATTAACCTATTCACCCATAATTACAATGGAACATTATTTCTTTAGGAATATCATAAATGAGATGACAGTGGTTATTATTATTTAGGAAAAGGGATGAGGAAGAATATCACGAGATAAGGGCAATATATAAGGACCACATAGTCCTGGTATTTTATTATTTTGGGGAATAGAGTTCCCTACCCTTGTCTACTCATACCATCATTATTTGCTGACCCATGTTGTTTGTTTTGCACTTGGGTACATATCCTTATAGAGCGTTGGGGGAGGAGGGCAGCGAGTTGAGCACGATAGAGAGCAACACCAGGAGGCTCATGTGGATCCAATCAGTGGCGGATCCAGTAGGTTAGCTAAGGGGGCTTAAGCCCCCACTGAATTTTCAAGAAAACATAATTAAATATGTATTATTACACCTTTAGAACCCCCAAAAGAGCAAGCCCACTTGCAACAAAATTGTTATCTTATAGAGAAATACTCTCGTATGTATATTCTTCAAATATATTTTTCCCAAAATTGATTGTTAAAACTTGAAACATACATTCTCTTGGCATTTCTGAATTTTGTGTTAATACCACAATATTATTTTTCAAAAACTGGTTTTATTATTTCTCCAAATGAACCACAGTAATGTAAAGTTTGGAAGTAGTCTCAATTTCCAATTTGTTAGCCACATTTTAATGAACTCATTTCTTGATTTGCTACTTTAATTTTTAACTTTTGTCATTAGTATATTTACATGGTTGTATTTCAATACTAGGCAGTCTAGCGGGTCATTTCTTCTCAATATTGGGATTGGTGTATTAATAAAATTTGATTTCTTAAGTTTTAATCATAAATATATGATGTTTGGGTGGTTAATTATTTTGTTTAATAAGTTCCCCTAAAACATTTAAGCCCCCCTATCTGTAATTCCTGGATCCGCCACTGGATCCAGTGGTAGGAGGCTCGTGTGGATCCAGTTGTTCGGGAAGGACCTTATTGAAATCCTAGTTGTTATCTTTTATTATAGGTTTACCTCATTCATCCGCTTGTCATTTGATTACTTTAGTTTATTTCATTTCATAGATTATTATTGATTGGGGAATACAGTACCTACGTATGAGTTGTTGAATTTTATTATTCTGAGTATTTGGATTTATGTATGGAAATTATTGGGAGTTCAATTATTTATGTTGAAGAATTTTGGGTCAATTTGCAAATACACCCCCTTTTTGTCACGAGTTTGGACAATACAGCCCATAAGTTAAAATATTAGGTTTTCCACCCCTTTAACACCTTTGGCTCTGTTAAAAGAAATAGTCAACTATATCTTTGACTCAATCAAACCCCTGAAGTTACCTATATACCATCATCTTTTAAAAAAAGACCTAAGTTACCCCAACTTATCTAAACCGTAAATCCAACTTACCTATATACCCTTATCTTTTAATTAGAAATGATCTCATGCCATGGCCTGACTATCCCATACAGGGGGTACAACATGGATATTGGATGGAGTCATCGATAAAGCCCAAAGATGTAGCAAAGATCCATGGCCCTGGTACACATTTAGTTTGTTTGTCCAACTAAGCAATTAATAATTTAATCTTAACTTAATGTCTTAATTGAGATTGTTATACTGTTTTATAGTTAATTGAAAATTGAGATTTTTAAAGGTTTTTTTTTTTTTAGCATAGTCAAGGGATGAGGATTTAATATGAACCAAAAGCCATGTAGAGTCATTACATTACCATGAATCCATATAATAAACTGAAAATGTGTGGTTGCAAATAGGCACATCAGGGAAAAAAAAAATGGACCCCCATAAGAGCCCAAAAAGCAACATTTTCCTATCTAAGGAACAAAATGTAAAAAAAGCCCCATTTTAAAGTCCAAGAGGTGAATGCTTACTATGCCAAGAGGAATGCTTACTATGCCAAGAGATGAATGCTTACTATGCCAAGAACTCAATGCTTTGTTTCAACACAATTTTGGGGCCTTTTTTACATTTTGTTCCTTAGATAGGAAAATGTTGCTTTTTGGGCTCTTAATGGGGGCCTGCATTCATTTCCATGTAGGCACATAGCTATTGTTGTAAAAAACAACATTCAAATACTATTTTTCAGATCTTCCATTACTTGTTTTGTGTAGGACTCTAAGGGTGAAGCCAAACTGATTAGCAACCTAGGAACAAATTAAAAAATAAATAGATAATTAGTAGTACAACAGCCCATATGTTGATTGGTATGTTTAGTGTTTTTGATTACAAGTTTTCTTCTCAAAACTTCTATAGAAAGCAAACTTACTTTAAGCTAAGGACCAACAAACTAAGTATACATTAAAGAAGTTCATAAGTCTTAACATATCATATCATAATGGGAAGGAAGAGTTGTTTTGGGAAAATAATTTTGTGTGTTCTGGGTTTTTTAATTGGTTCAACAGTTGCTGATTTGAAGATGGGTTTTTATGATAAAAATTGCCCAAATGCTGAAAAGATTGTGTTGGCCTACGTAAAGAAGCATATTTCAAATATCCCAAGTTTGGCTGCACCGTTACTTAGAATGGCCTTCCATGACTGCTTTGTGAGGGTTAGTATATGTTTCTCTTTATACTGGGTATTTGAGACATGGATATACCGACCAGATAATATATTGTTTTCTTCTCTTTTCTCTTTTACGAGCTTTTCGTAAAATCTTAGGTTATATATTTTCTTTTATTTGTTTAAAAGAACAGAATTATATCTTGTGTTTTGAATATATAAGACTAGCCTTTATAACAGAAAATTATGGGATTGCATCATTGTCGTGTTATCAGTTATTATTAAGAAGCATATACGTATAACTTGATCTCAACTTATGGGGAAAAAAAAACATCTTTTTGGATTTACCGGTCTTGTAATGGATTGTGTTTATTTGGGTAATATATTTGCTCTTCATTTATGCTTTGTTTTCATTCTATAAATGTATGATATTTCGTAAAAAATAAATTCTTGTTAAATGTAGGGTTGCGATGCCTCAGTTCTCCTGAACGCTACTTTAAACAACCAAGCTGCAGAGAAGGATGCTCGTCCAAATCTATCCCTTCGAGGATTTGATTTCATCAATGAAGTGAAGAGTTTATTAGAAGCTGAATGTCCAGGGATTGTTTCGTGTGCAGATATTATCTCTTTGGTTGCAAGAGATTCAATTGTCGCTATAGTAAGGATAATTAATCTAAGTGAATATATATATATATATATATTAGTTTTATCTCTCATTACTTCAATAAATCTATAGCAAAATAAAATTTTAAACATGCATTGTGAAACTAAATCAATAGGGAGGTCCATATTGGAAAGTCGCAACAGAGCGTAGAGATGGGACTATATCAAAAGCCTCAGAAGCCTTGAGCAATCTCCCTGGAGCAAATGAAACCTTCAATGCCCTCCAGACAAAATTTGAACTCAAAAGTATAAGTATAATAACACTATCAATAAACAATAAGGATCATGAATCATATAATTAATCACTACACATACCTTTATCCATAGCTATTGATGATCTGAGAAGCTGCACAAGATTTAGGCTTCTCTCTCCTTGCCTCTTAAACCTTAATATGTGTTGTAATAGTAAGTGTATGAGGATGAAGATCATACACCTATTTATAGAGGTGGAAAGAGGACCTAAATCTACAAAACCTAAACCCATAAGATCTAGACCATCCATCACAGTTAAGATCTACGGTAGATATGACTTCCACATAACCTATTACTAATTAGCTTATTTCTATATTAAACCAATGTTAAAGATACATGAACCATATTATGGGTTGGGCTTTTATAAGTGGAAATTCCAACAGTCTCCCACTTGGTCCATAGTAAACTCTCATATACGGTTTAATGTAGAATACATAAGGCGCGCAATAAGAGCTAAATTAGTTTTCAAAATGGTTATCATAATACCATCATTAATCAAACCATTAACATGAGTCATGGCGGTTCCACATCGCATAAATGACATGGTTCCTTCCATGTACTACGATATCAACAATTTAATTAACTAGGTCTATAAGCAGAAGTATCAATAATGGTCCAATAATGTCTTTATAAGACTATTTCTTTCAACAATTATCCATTCACATACATGTACATAAACAATGGAGGACAGAAAAAAATGTTCAGAACTTAATTAATAATAATGAGCTCAAAATAATGTCAAAAATAAGCACTAAACAATCCACAAATTATCAAGTTACGGGTTACATTCAATACCCATCTTGTCAACATGTTGCAAAAATATGTTTAGCTTCAAACCTTTAGTTAGTGGATCTGCTATATTAACATTTGTACTAATGTGTTCAATTGACACTCGCTTGTTCCGAACTTCTTCTTTAACTGACAAGTATTTCATATCCATGTGCTTATTAGCTTTAGAATACCTATCATGCTTAGAGAAGAATACAACTGAGGCATTATCACAATGAATTTTCAGCGGCCTAGATATGGAGTCAATAACTCTAAGTCCTGAAATAAAATTTCTCAGCCATAATGCCTAATTTTTAGCTTCAAAGCAAGCTACAAATTCGGCTTCTATAGAGGACCCAACAATGATGCTCTCTTTACCACTCTTCCAAGAAATGGCTCCCCCAGAGAGCATAAACACATAGCCAAAAGTGTTTTTCCTACTGTCCACACATCCATTGTAATCCGAATCTGTGTAACCAATCACCTCAAGATGATCAGTTCTTCTAAATGTGAGCATGTGATCTTTGGTCTCTTGTAGATACCTTAGCACTTTCTTAGCAGTTGCCCAATAAGCAGGTCCTGGATTGCTTTGATATCTACCTAATACTCTGAGAGGAAAACTAATGTCTGGTCTGGTGCAAACTTGTGCATACATCATACTCCCTACCATAGAAGCATAAGGTCTTTCTTTCATTTGTTCTCGTTCCAATTCATTCTTAGGACATTGACTTAATTCAAAATGATCCCCCTTCTGAATTGGAACAACATCTGAATTACACATTGACATATTAAATCTATCCAAAACTTTATTAATGTAAGCTTTCTGAGAAAATCCTAACAATCTATCCCGAAATATTTCTATTCCTATCACATAGGATGCCTCCCCCATATCCTTCATCTCAAAGTGTGGAAAGAAATTCTTTAGTGTCATGTAATAAACCAAAGTCGCTGCTGGCAAGTAATATATCATCAACATACAGAACCAGGAAAATAAACTTACTCCCACTGAACTTCAAGTATATACACTGATCAACAGTGTTTTCAGTAAACCCAAAGGAAGTAATGATACCATGAAACTTTAGGTACCATTGTCGGAAAGATTGTCTAAGTCCATATATTGACTTCTTTAACAAACAGACCATGTGTTCTTGTCCTTCTTTTATGAAGCCCTTTGGCTGTGCCATATAAACTTCTTCATCCAAACTTCCATTCAGAAATGTCGTTTTCACATCCATTTGATGCAACTCCAAGTCAAAATGAGTTACCAATGCCATAATAATTCTAAGGGAATCCTTCCTGGACACGGGTGAGAAGGTTTCATTGTAGTCAACACCCTCTTCCTGAGTAAAGCCTTGGGCTACAAGTCTAGCTTTATGTCGTTCGATATTGCCTTTCGAGTAGCGTTTGGTCTTGTAAAGCCATTTGCTCCCGATTACCTTGTGTCCTTCAGGCAACTCTACTAAATCCCAAACTTCATTAAAGTCCATACACTTTATCTCTTCATTCATGGCATTGATCCATTTATCAGAATTACTACAAGTAATGGCTTGTGAATACGTAACTGGATCCTTAATTTCAGATTCTATCAAATACACCAAATAATCATCCGAAATAGTTGCTTTTGTGATCTTTGAGATCTTCTTAATGTTACTTCTTGTGGTTTATTTACGATCGGTTCAATAGCGACAATCTCATTATTTGGTTGGTGATCAACTACTTGTTGTTCATTATTGTTTAGCGGTACTACAACATGAGGAACAATAGGAGTAACATTAATATTGTTCCTCATGTTGTAGTACAGGAGTAACATTAATATCATCATGAGGGCTTTGAATATTATTGTCAGGCCTCCATTAGAGCGACCTAACCCTGCCTCCCTTTGACCACCGTTGACCACCACCATCACCGACCAGATTCAAACCTCAAAACCATTCTTGCTTGTCGATATGAAGGTCCTTACCTCCTTTCCTTCCCCTTTCAGTGTTTGGTAGTCTTCTGCTACCATTCATTTAGGGATGTCATCTTCTGTCAGCCCAACCACCCCTAACCCCATCGCCACCACCAAATCTGCTACCCATATTTACATCAATTCCCCTTCAACCGATTTACAAGGGAACCCCATTGCCGTAATGGATCCCATTGAGGGAATTGTTAACAATGTTGAGATCTGTTCTTCACCAACTATGAAAAACCCAGATCTGGAAACTGAAGAAGGAAAACTTATTGAAGAGGTTAGCCAAAGGGTGATGGAGACACCTATGTCTCCCACCAAGCCTTGGAATTCAATTCTTAAGGCGAAACCTCCATCTGCAGGAACACAAGTAATCAGCTTTGTTGCTCGAGTATATAAAGATGGAATCTTGCAGATCGAAGAAGGCTCAAAAGATTGGGATGAGACAATTGTGGGATTCTTTCTAGACAAGAGTATTGTACACAATGGTAAAGAGAATGGTGGGGAAGAAATGGAATTTGCAAGGTGAAGTTGAAATCCTTCTTGATGGCGACCTTTACTATTTCAACTTCACAAACCAAGAAGACAGAAACTATGTGCTTGAAGAGGGGTCATTCCATCTGATGGGAAAATTGTTTATTATAAGACCATGGACTCGAGAAGTGGAGAAGACAAGAGGGCAAGTAAGAACTATACCTTTGTGGGTTAATTTTTACAAAGTTCAAAAATACCTTTGCAATCCGACGGGATTTAGCTTATTGGGGAGCACAATAGGCACACCTTTCTTCCTGGATTAGAACACAGAAAGTAAGAAGATGCTTACATATGCCAGACTCTGTATTGAGGTTGAAGGAAACAAGGAGCTACCTAAGTCTGTTTCAATCAGAATCAATGAGAGTAAGAACCTCACACTTGATATCGACTACCCTTGGAAGCCTCTCATCTGCTCAAAGTGTAAGGTTTTTGGGCATGCTAACTGTGATGCTCAATTGAAACCAAAAATCACTAATGGAAAGGAGAAGGAATGGACTTTGCAGAGAGCAAAGGGGAATAAGAAGGAAGCTAATAATGGTGGCAAACAGATTCTGAAGAAGAAGGCCTCTATTGAAAGACCTATAGCCAAAGTGGTTAACACTCAGACATTAAAACTCACTAATAGTTTTGATGCACTTGAGCCAGAAGATGGAGAGATTCAAGTGGCTGACAAGACTGCCACGGCTGAAGTAATCAAAGATGGGCAGGTGTTTACTCATCTGGTGGAGGATACTGGGGCTATTGCTATGAAAGATATGGAAGAGCTTGAGATTGTAGCTGCTACTGACGTAGTGGCCATACAGGATGGGGTTGTTGACCAAATTGAGAAAGGGAAATGGGATAAATTAAAAAAGAAACAAGGCAGTACTCATCGTATGTAATGAAGAAGACAAACTATACAATCTCATGTTAGAAGGAGTTAAGCTGACTGAAAAATCTAAAATCGTTGGCCAGGATGAAGGCCCATCACAAACAACAAAAGGGAAGAAGAAAGTGCCTCAAAACCCCAAAGTTTAAACATGTGGTTACACACTTTTGGAGTTTGGAATATTAGAGGACTGAATGACCCAAATAAGAAGAGGGAAGTGAAGAAGATGGTCAATGAGCTGAACTTAAGCTTTATTGGCCTTGTAGAAACAAAAATAAAGTCTCACAGGTACGCGCAAGCACATTCTATCATGTTTCCTTCATGGCACAATATGAATAATGGCATGCACGATCCTAGGGGGAGAATTTTTCTGTTATGGAACCCTAATCACTTCAATGTTACTCTACTAGATGCTAATGACCAATTCATGCATGTTAGATTAACTGATATGGTTAGAAGATCTGAATTTCTGGTTACTGTCATATATGCTAGAAACAGTAGGTTTGAGAGGGAGAAATTATATGAAAGGCTATCTAATATTGCATCCAATACCCATGAGGAATGCATCTTGTTGAGAGATTTCAATACTTGTAGAAAATCTGTGGACAAAGTGGGAGGCAATAAATTGCAACCTAGAGACATCAGTGAGTTTAACGACTTCATCTACTGCAATGACTTTGATGAACTAAAGAAAGTGGGGGACTACTTTACTTGGTCTAACAGATCTGAAGGTTATGGAAGAATCTTGACACATATTGATCATTGTTTGGTTAACTCAGCATGGCAGCACAGTTTTCAGCATTCATATATACAATTCCACCACCAAGGAATTTCAGATCATTGTCCTATGGTGATATGCTGGGGAGAGCATATCAATAAGTACAAAAGCACATTCAGATTCTTCAACCACTGGACAAAGCACCACGAGTTCATGGAAATGGTCGAAGAAGAATGGCAATCACACCATCTGGGCAACCCTATGATGCAGCTGACAAGAAAGTTGAAGGAGATGAAAGAAAAACTTAAAGCATGGTCCAAAGAGAACTTCTCAAACCTTAACCAGAGACTTAAAGTTGCAAAGGCAGTGCTTGACAAAGTTCAGGGGGAAATACAGGACAGACCACTTGATGATGTACTGGCGAGAATGGAAAAAGTGGCCATCCAGCACTATAATGATCTCAGCAGAGCAGAGGAAGAATCATTGAAGCAAGTTGCTAGTGACAACGGAATTGCTCTTGGTGATGAAAACAACACTTACTTTCACAGAATGGCCAAGGGAAGGCAGACTAGAAATACCATCCATTGCTTGAAAGATAATGACGGCAATGACCTCACTGATGAAACTGCCATCAAGAAGGAAATTTTAAGCTACTACGAAGACATTTTGGGGAAGCAGCATGAATCTCCTTTTAATAATTCCTCAATGGAGAGCTTACAGTTTAGTTCTATTCCTATTGAGCACATGGATGAACTAATTAAAGACGTTGAACCTGCTGAGATCAAGAAGGCCCTATTTTCGATCGAAAACTCAAAGTCACCAGGCCCAGATGGATTTACAGCTCACTTCTTCAAAAAGTGTTGGAACATTGTTGGTGAGGACTTCACAAAAGCCATCTTGAATTTTTTCAATTCTGGGAAGATGCTAAGGGGAGTTAATAGTAACAATGTCACCTTGGTACCGAAGAAGAATAACCCCATTAGAGTTGTTGATTTCAGACCTATTGCCTGTTGCTCAGTGGTTTACAAATGCATCTCCAAAGTTATAGTCAACAGAATGAAGATTGTCATGCCATCTATTGTGGAGTTGAATCAGACTGCTTTTATTGAGGGAAGAAGTATCTCTGATAATATTCTACTGTCCCATGAACTCATGAGAAAGTACAACAGGAAGGGTATCACAAGGAGAAGCACCATTAAAATTGACTTAACTAAGGCGTATGACTTTGTGAGATGGGAGGTGATTATCCAGATGTTACATAAGAAGGGATTTCCTGACAGGCTGATACAGTGGATCCATACCTGCATTCTACTGTTCATTATTCTTTCATGATCAATGGAGGTAGTGAAGGTTTTTTCAAAGGTAAGAGAGGCATATGGCAAGGTGACCCTCTTTCCCCATTGCCTTTTGTTTTGGTGATGGAAATCATGGGAAAACTGCTGCATAAATAAACTCAATGATGGTACCCTCTCTCTCCACCCTAAGTGCCACGATCCAACAATTACACATCTGAGTTACGCTGATGATCTAATGGTGTTTTGTGTTGGAGATTTGGACTCTGCTCAGGCAATTAAGGAAGTCTTGAATGATTTCAGCTTTCTTACTGGCCTCCAAGCCAATGTGCTGAAAAGTACTGTTTTGTATGGCGGTGGGTCAGAAATTGAACAGGGTGAGTTAGCTGCTATTCTTGAAATGCCTCTTTCAGTTCCTCCTATTACTTATCTTGGTCTTCCACTGTTAGCATCAAGATTATCTAGAACTGATTGCCTCCCATTGCTTGAAAAAATGATGAAATCCATTAACTCTTGGGCTGCTGGGAGAGTACAACTCATTAACTCTGTGTTGATGAGCAAGCATGTCTTCTGGACCTCTGTTTTTCTGCTGCCAAAGGAAACTATATGTGATATGAATAAAATCTGTAGGAAGTTTTTGTGGTCTGGACCATCTCTTCAAGGCTCTAGACACAAGATCAAATGGCAGAAAATTTGCAGAACCAAGCAGGAAGGTGGTCTGGGAGTAAAGGACATTGAGATATGGAATAGAGCAGCTATCTGTAAGCTGGCATACAAGCTCACTGCAGGTCCTCCTATCCTCTGGCAAAGTTGGGTAAAAAGGCATCTAATCCAGAATCACCACTTCTGGACTATGGCAGCATCCAATGACATCTCCCATGTTTGGAGAGGTATTCTTCATATCAGAGATGAGATGAGCAATTATGTGCAGTATTCTATTAGGCCTGGAGATCTTTATTTCTGGCACGACCCTTGGTCCCCCATGGGCATCCTTAGAAACAAATTCAACACCACTACTAGACATCCTAGCAGAATCAGAGACAACACTCAACTGAAGGATCTTATGAATGATAGCTCCTGGAGTCCACCCTACCACAGAATCGTAGAAATGCAAACTGTTTGGGAATGCATGATGGATACCGCAGTTTATGAAGATGACACACAGATATGGACTCCACACCCTAGGGGTTCTTTCACTATTGCCACTGCCTATGAGGTTCTGCGACAACATGGAAGAAAGGAACAGTGGTGGAAACAGCTATGGAATCCTCAAAATATTCCTAGACACTCCTTCCTTACATGGATGACCTGGCAAGGTGCCCTCACAACAATGGACAAGTTGACAGACTAGAAGATGATTCCATTTTCAAACTGTTGTCTTTGTAACCATGGCTTCACTGCAAACGGACCCGCTGTGCTCCTCTCTTCTAGTGATACCAAGCCAATCAACAACAATGACAACTTGCCACCTATCTGTGATCTGGAACTGTATGCTTACAACTACAGAAGTAGTAACTCTTCCATGATGAATTGGGTGAGTCTGCAAACTAGCTCAAGTTTGCAACCAATGAATGAAAACGAATATCATTTATTTTTTGATTGCAATTGGACTAAGAAAGTGTGGCTTGCTGTGCTGGGAGGCATTGGTACCCACAAAACTATCTACCCTGGTTATGTAGAGTGGAAATGGATTTTAAAGCATTTCAGAGATGGAAATCTTGAAGATATGGTCACACAAGCTGCTGCAACTGTTATAGTTTACTAGATATGGGTGGAGAGAAACAACAAAGTCTTCAAAAAAACTGTTAACTCCAAAGAGCAGATTATACAAGGCATACTTAAAGATGTAAAGAAAAGGATCTCAGCGAAGATTCAATGGGTGGACGACACTGCATCAAACAGGAGAATCATCACCCTACTTGGACTCTCAACAAGAATGAGACAAAAGGAGGTTTTACTACTGGATTGGGTACCACCCAACAGTGGATGGGTTAGTTTGAACTCAGATGGAGCACTGAATGAAGTTGGAGCTGGCTATGGCGGACTCCTTAGAAACTGCGACGGGTAGATGATAATGGCTTATTGCTCAAACTGTACTGTCAGATCTGTTCTATACTTGGAACTGAAAGCAATAGCTGAAGGACTCAAGTTTGCAATTAGTCTTGGATTTTCAAGGATCAGTGTTAGGGCAGACTCAAGCCTTGCAGTAAGAATTGTGACAAAGAAAACACCTCCAACATGGAGAGTAAAATCAGTGGCGGCGGACATTCAGAGATCACTTGAAACACTGCAGGAGGTTGAAATTCAGCACAACTATAGGCAATGCAACCAAGCTGCAGACTTTTTGGCCGACATGGGAGCTAGTATGATGGGTTCTATTACCTTTTGTAACCCTATTCAAAAGGAACTCTTTGACATTTTATGTAAGGATGCCTCTGGGCATATGTTTTGTAGAACATAATTCATCTTGAATAAAATCTGGTCCGGGTCTGCCTAACCCCAGCTTGCTCATTGCAAAAAAAATATCATCATGAACTCGGGGTAACGTAATTTGTACCCTAATTTCTTTAATGGTTACTTCTTTGATTTGATCACTTCCACTTAATTCGCCATTCTCAATGAATCTAGCATTTCCAGTTTCAACTATTCTAGTGATATGGTTAGGACAGTAAAATCTATACCCTTTGGACTTTTCTGGATAACCGATAAAGTAACCACTAATTGTTTTCGGATCCAATTTCCTTTCTTGTGGATTGTATATTCTAGCTTCGGCTTGACAGCCCCAAATGTGTAAATGTTTTAAACTAGGTTTCCATCCTTTTCACAGTTCATAAGGTGTCTTTGGAACTGCCTTACTAGGAACCCGATTCAAAATATACACCGCAGTTCGTAGAGCATACATCCACAACGATATGGGTAAGTTAGAATTACTCACCATACTTCGAACCATATCCATAAGAGTTCGATTGCGCCTTTCAGCTACACCATTCTGCCATGGAGAACCACACATTGTGTATTGGGCACAAATTCCTAACCGTTCTAGAAGTTTGGCAAAAGGACCGGGATGTTGTCCCGTTTCATCATACCTTCCATAAAATTCCCCACCTCTATCAGATCGTATAATTTTCACTTTTATATCTAACTGCCTCTCAACTTCAGTTCTGTAAATTTGAACAACATTTACAGATTGAGATTTATCATGCAATAGATAGATATAACAATAACGAGAAAAATCATCGATAAAGGTAATAAAATACTTTTCTCCACCAAAAGATGGAACATAAAAAAGGTCCACATATGTCTGTATGTATTATTTCAAGAAGCTGTGTACTTCTTGTGGCTCCTTTCTTTGTGTGTTTGGTTTGCCTACCCTTAATGCAATCCACACACACACACCAAAATCAGTAAAATCAAGGTTCGGGAGAACCCCTTCTTTTACTAGTCTACGTACTCTTTTTTTGGATATATGACCCAATCTTTTATGCCACAAGAAAGATGAATTCTCATTCATTGAACTTCGTTTAGTTCCAACATTAGGATGCAAGGTAAGAAGTGATTCAGGAAAAGTTTGTTCTAGATTAACTCGATATAAACCATTCATCAAAATTCTATAACCAACAAGAGATGAATTTTTAAACAAACTTAAACAACCGCTTCCTATTTTAAAAGAATCGCCATCAAGATCTAGTTTGGACATAGAAAATAAATTATGAGAAACAGAAGGAACATAAAGAGTTTGTTGTAAGTCTAAAATATGACCAATATCTAAAACTAAACGAAAGGTTCCGATGGCTTCAACTTGGGCTTTAACCCGATTTCCCATGTAGAGAAATGCCTCATTTGGACTTATGGTTCGGGTTGTAAGGAATCCCTGCATCGAGTTTGAAACATGAACATTAGCACCCGAATCAATCCACCAAGTATTAGAAGGAACTTCAATCAAGTTTGATTCAAAACATACAAAAGCACAAGGCGTACCCTTCTTTTCGAACCAAGCTTTGCGTTTCAAGCAATCTTTCTGAAAGTATCCAGGCTTTTTACAGAAATGACACTTCATATTACTTTTTCCTTTCTTTGGTGCAGATTTATCAGATTCATTATGCTTGGGTGGGCCACGCTTAATGCCTTTCCCAACGTTCTTTTTCGAATAGTTCTTTCTAGCTCCTTGGACCATGAGATTAGCTTGAGCGACATGAGTATTCTGCTGCTTAAGACGTGCCTCTTCTTGAACCAACATGTTGGACAATTCATTCACATTCCACTTATCCTTAATAGTGTTATAGTGAATCTGAAAAGGCCCATTTTGAGGAGACAAAGAATTTAGGACAAATTGGACAAGAAACGAATCATCCAAAATCATGCCTAATTTCTTCAATTTTGCAGCCAGATTAGTCATCTCAAGAACATGGTCATGCATACTCCGAGTACCATCAAAACGCATGGTAGTCAGTTCTGCCATTAATTTTCCAGCCAGTGATTTATCAGTAGTGTGGAAACGTTCTTTAATGTTATTCAAATACTCCTTAGCGGAGGTGGTCTCAGGGAGAGATGACTTAATGTTGTTTGCAACAGTCATTCGCATGAACATTAAGCTTAGTCTGTTCGATATAGTCCATGAATAATGCATGTTCGCCTCCGCCTCACTGCTTTCATCAGTAATAGCAGCGGGTTCATCAGAGAGGAAACACAAATCTAGATCTAGAACTCCCAAGTTAAATTGGACTTGTTCATTCCAGTCCGAAAAGTTAGTTCTATTCAGGATAGGAACAGACGAAGCATGCGAATTAAGACTAATAGGGAGGGAAACTGCAATAAAAGTAAAACATACTGACTACATTAATTAACACCTAAATAAACTAATATGACTAAGATTTGATAAAGAACATACTTGGGTGACATATTATATAATCAAACTAAGCATAGTATCTGTGGATATCCTACACTTATTTAATCATAAATATGAGCAACCCCATAATATTATCCAATCTAACATATGCTTGATCTACTTGTGGGTAAGTCAATAATGCAAGTGAATAATAATATCCGATGAGATACTTAGTCTAACATTCAAAATAATTTTGACTCACTGTGATGATACCAAACATAATATGAATGTCCAATAAAATTAATATTCAATATTCATACACATACTTGGATTTACTACTAGGGATGTTAAACGAACCGAACAGCTCGAGCTCGGCTCGGGCTCGGCTCGTTAAAAGCTCGGCTCGAGCTCGTTCGTATAGCTAAACGAGCCGAGCTTGAACATAAAGTAAAGCTCGTATAAAATTTGGGCTCGGCTCGAGGTCGGGAACATACCAAAGCTCGGCTCGTTTAGATAAAATCCTACTTTTATGTGTAATTTAATCGAGTAGCTCGAGCTCGGCTCGGGCTCGACTCGTTAAAAGCTCGGCTCGAGCTCGTTCGTATAGCTAAACGAGCCGAGCTTGAACATAAAATAAAGCTCGTGTAAAATTTGGGCTCGAGCTCGAGCTCGGCTCGTTTATAAACGAACCGAGCTTGAACATACAAAGCTCGGCTCGTTCGGCTCGTTTAACACCCCTATTTACTACGGTGATATACCAATGAGAATTTAGTATGAATATTAAACATGAAAAACAATTTTCATAACACTTAGTGTTGGAATCACTGTGGTGAATACAAAAACTTTTCTTGTTATAAAATTACCTTTATAGTTTTACACGTGATACATAATGCACAACAGCAAGAATTTAATACCAAACAACTAAAATTATACACTTAGTTTTACCCATAACACTTTCATAATGAGTTATAAGTTATAACAGTAAGGGCGAGTAGGTGCAATTTGATCCAAACAATTTGGGTAGTTGGGTTGAACCAGACCAATCAAGATTTAAGACAATTCAAATTTGGTCAAAACAGTTTGGGATTTTGATTCAATAATTCCAAGTTACTTTTTAATCTTTAATGTCCCTTTGACACCATGACCTCATGTTGACCCTGTCTACTAAGAGCATTCCCAATGGTAGGTTTTAAATCACTTTTAACAACTTTTAGTAAAAAACTCTTGCCAATAGTGGGTTTTAACACACTTTTCAAGCAAAACACTTTTATCTCCTTGGCAAATTTGCCAAGGAGTTAAAAGTGCCACATAGGACCATTTTATTAATTAAAAATTAGATTTCATCACAATGTACACTATATTTTTTGGGAAAAGTGAAACCTTAAATTTTAACCCTTGTTTTAAAACCAACCATTGGTAACTCTAAAAGTGCTAATCACTTTTAACATAAATTTTATGCTAAAACCTTTTCTCTCTCTCCTATGTGGCACCCTTAAAACCCTTTTACTATTGGGAATGCTCTAAGAACTTTCATAATTATACATGAATACACAGAAAAACAATAAATTGTTAATTGTTGCATGCATATTGATTCTGGTGACAAACATTAATTTGCACGTCTTTTAAAACTTGCTAGCCTTTATTAATCATAACCATGAAGCATGTTAGTATGTGTGTAGAATTTGTGTTTCATACATTAATTAATTCAATTAAACAAACATCATACATATTACAGTCAACAACAATTTAATTGGTGAAAAGGGTACTTCATAAGTCCCAAAGGTCCCGTAGCAATGAAAAACCACATGTACAGACACAATTTTATGTGTCCAATCAACCATATTACACTACATAGGCATGATTCAAATCAGAGAAATATGCTCTTAATTTTTTTTTAATATAAATTTAGTGATACGAAGCAACCATGACAAAATAAAGAATACTGCTTCTTACTTTAGAATCATAATATAATATTATATTGGATGATGATGTTAAAGTAAAAAAAAACAATAGTATTACTAATAACCAGAGAGAACCCAAAGACCTTTTATAATACACACTTTACGTTATTTAACATGTAACAAAACAAATTGTGCAAGAACATGATTGAACCGTAAATAAAATAAAAACTGTTTCTTGATGCGGAACTATAATACAAAATTTTATTTTACAGTAATTGTAGAAGTAAAAACATGATTTATATTGGCTTTGATACCACATATAACCATAATAACACTATCAATAAACAATAAGGATCATGAATCATATAATTAATCACTACACATACCTTTGTCCATAACCATTGATGATCTGAGAAGCTGCACAAGATTTAGGTTTCTCTCTCCTTGCCTCTTAAACTTTAATATGTGTTGTAATAGTAAGTGTATGAGGATGGAGATCATACACCTATTTATAGAGGTGGAGAGAGGACCTAAATCTACAAAACCTAAACCCATTAGATCTAGACCATCCATCACAGTTAAGATCTACGGTAGATATGACTTCCACATAACCTATTACTAATTAGCTTATTTCTATATTAAACCAATGTTAAAGATACATGGACCACATTATGGGTTGGGCTTTTATAAGTGGAAATTCCAACACAAAGGACTCAACATAAAAGATCTTGTTCTATTGTGTGGTATTTTTTATAACAATGTACTCATACATTATATTATTTCTCTCTTTTAACGATTTCTATCTAGAAAATTTGTTTATATAACTAACACCTTTCTTCAATATGACTATGTCTCCGTAGGTGCTCACACAATTGGGATAGCTCATTGCAGTCCATTTTCGAATCGTATATACAATTTTACAGGGGTAGTAGATCAAGATCCTGCTTTGGACAATGATTATCCTACAAATTTGAGAGCAAATAAGTGTAAAACTCCTACTGATAGCACGACCATAGTTGAGATGGATCCAGACAGTGCAACGAACTTGACCTTAACTATTACAAACTCTTAGTTAAAAGACGAGGTCTATTTCAATCAGATGCAACTCTTACCACTGACTCTACTTCAATAGCTGTTATCAACCAGCTTTTCGAGAAATCACTATTATATTTCTTTGCGGAGTTTGCTAAATCGATGGAGAAGATGGGTGATATTGGTGTGAAGACTGGAACAGATGGTCAGATAAGGAAACATTGCGCACTGGTGAATGGACAAATTCTACGCCTACTTTGACCAGTTTTTATTTTGTTGGTGGTGATTTCAATATCAAACCTATTGAAATCCAAATAATTCTACATTTTATATTTGTTTGAAATAAAACTTTTTTTTGGGGGGGGGGGGGGGATTTTACATTGTACCTTCTAAAGTTATGAAATAATAAAGCTTGAATTTTGTGTGTACTACGTATATACTTCTACAACCTACATGGCTACACCCATGTTGAATGAATATAAATTTTCTTTTGACGCAGGGAGCATATATCAAAACAAAATCATTACTCAAGAAATGAATTTTAAGTACAAATCTAGATATATAAGAAGATAATTCAAGAAATTTCTCTAAATATACAATGAAAAAAATATCATGGATAACAAAATAGTATTTTGCCGTTATCCAAAAAAAAAAAAAAAATAGTACCATTCAGATTCAGTAAGAAAAAAGATATAGATCCCCTTGAATCAGACAATATTGCTAGTTTATATCTATGGGCTTCTTAGACATACATTTTCTGTATGTCTCACATCACATTTAAAGATGTCGGCATACAAAACTATGATTAGGGCAAATACAAAGGTATTTTAGTCGTTCAATATTAGTTTACTAAGCCAATTATCAATTGTATCAAATAATTAAGGTTTAAGCAATATTTTCACCTTTGATCCCAATATGGTTTCATACAAAACTATCACTGTTTTGTTGCTCAAACAACTTGTCCACACATACTAAAGATGGTATATATCTCAATAACACGGAGAGCACTATAATAGATATTGGGTTATTGTGCTTAGACCAATTTGTAAGTTGGGAAACTCACTCTTGTATGATGCACTTCCATTTCTATGCTCCCATCAACTATTCAAAACTTTCCAGTAGCAAAATTATTCCCTCGTGGCGCCTTCATGGTTGTTTGAATGAGGAGTATAATCACCATGATGTAATACCCGTTATTTTCATATGTTGTTTCTATGGTTGTATTATTATGTGTGTATATGTATTATTATGTTAACTTGCCAGATTTTTTCTGCAGAATTCAGTTATGGTCGGCCCTGAGTTTTGGGTGGCCTAATACAACTTCAAACATAGGTGGCACACATGCATAATTGCATTTCTACTAACAAATAAGAAAATAGGTAAAACAATAATTCTTAAAAATGAAGTAATCAAGAATGGAACCTTGGACATTTTGAGTATAGTGTTATTACTAGTATATCTACCAACTTAATATTGTATGTTGATATTGTGACCTCAAATAATTATACACACATTGTGGAAAGATTTTGTGGCCATTTTTCTTAAAAAAAAAAAAATTAGTTGGCCCCAATCAAGAGCTTCATGGGCATTCCCTCAGGGCCACCACTGAATTCAATATTTAGGAGACTAAGAGTTCAGTCGACTGAAAAGTCGGTTCCTGAAATTGAATTAGATGAATAGGGTTTTATGTGATGTTGTTGTTTTGGCCCATTAGTATAAATAATTAATTAATTCGACCATTAGGGTTTAATATCAAAAAAGTGAATTAGATCTATGTGTGTGTTCCCTGGGTAAAATACCCGACAGGTGTCATCGGTGGCTGTATAAGAAGCTAAACCGAGAGCACATGAACGTTAGCCAGCCAGACCTGGACTATCGGGTAGGGCCCAACCCGGTCTCAAGAAGTCCGCATACGCTCTGTGGATCTTGACCCACCGGATGGTCCACGATCAGTAGGTGGAGCCCTGGTTACTGTACAAGAAGTTGAATCGTGGGCTCCTATACATCAGTCAGGCCCGCGTCAATCAAGTAAGCCAGGTCCGACCTATTGAAGTCCGTCAGCGACGAAGGCTTATCATAGAAGTCCAAAGGACCTGGCCAAGGAGTATGCAATGCAGATTGGGCCTCCGGTCTAAGGAGTCTAGCCCAAGTCTTTGCTTTCAGACTTGGTCAAACCCAAGTCCCAACTAACAGGATAAGTCCAACAAGATTCCAGGCAAACAGAACCCACTGGAGAAGATAAAGGAAGATCCGAGTTGAACCAGAACCTATCAGAGAATACCACGTGGCAGTCGTCCTGGTCAAGGGGGATTCAAACCGAGAGATAACCGCCAAACAGCATGTGTGCTATCTCTCTAGGAGCATCTTCACAGTTTGGACTGCCCGAGTTCATGGAGTCAAAATCGGAGGAGCGGTTGAGCCAGCCTCCTCCGGTCCACTATAAATGCAGGAGTTCTCAACTTCCTGAACTACGAGTCTTTCACTAAGCAACCTCCATTACTGTTTTGTGGAAGCAGAGACTTGATTCCAAGTTCATCATCTTGGATACGTAGGCAGCCTGATCTCCTCAGGTCCAGTCTCATTGTATACTCCCATCCCATCTCAGTCTGTACAAGGCTTTCATTGTAACCTTAATTACGATTAATCAATACAAATCACGAGTTTGTGGATCAAATTTTTACACCCACACTCTTTGGCTCCCACCGTGGGTTCGAATCTCCCATCAGTTCCAGAACCTTGGATATATCTCGATCCAGTCATACCAGAGGATTGCTGCAGCAATGGCTGGAAGTAAGAGACATCCAACTCAATCCAACAATGGAATGAGTCAAGTTACTTAAAGTCAGACCGAAAACTCCATCCAACCCGGGATGCCCGAACCTAGCTTCCGATCCTGACTAAGTTCTAAATGCAGAGTTATACTCCTTTTAGGCCCAAGACGCCTGGACCTAGCTTCCGGTCTTGGTAATCAAGGATGACAGGGACCGAAAACCCCATCCAACCCGGGAAGCCCGGACCTAGTTTTCGATCCCGAACAAGTCCTAAATGCAGAGTTATGCTCCCTTTAGGCCTAAGATGCCTAGACCTAGCTTCCGGTCTTAGTACAATGGGTGACAAAATACCGATCTCCACTCGGCAAGTCTTGTGCCAACCTCTACAGGGCGGCTAGGCTTAGAATGCTTGGACAAATTTTCAGTTCTAGTACCAGTTCGATTAGGTCGCCGAGCCTGGTTCTGGTAAAATTTAAGAACGAGGCCATCCACTCTTAAAACCGGAGCTATTACACAAGCTAGTATGACTCTGGGGTAAGTCTCGAATGATAAGGTTTAACCTTTTTTGAGCAATGAAACGATGGGTTGCCATGGGAATCAAACATCGAATTTGATGAAATCAGCGAGAAAAAAAACTGTTATCGTCCCAAGAAAAATTCCTTAAAAACGATAAGGGGGGCGAGGGAGATAGACAGTTGTAATAAATGCTGAAATTAAAGAAAATATGTCTGATAAGTCTTGTTGCACAACAAAGTTTTTATTTCTTTTCAGATAAAGAGTTACAGAAGTGGACATCTCCCCGCAGCCGGTACAGGAGCATAATACAGAAAAATAATTGCTCTAAGGTTGAGAAGAAGGACCAGCAGAGCCATCACCACCCTTCTTCGCCTTATCCTTCTCCAGCTGGTCAAGGACCTGTTGGTAGGCAGCCTTCCCCAGCCGAAGCTCCTCAGTGGCATAGTCATAGGCCGCCTCCTTGAGAGAAAGGCGTCGGTCCAGCTCCAACTTCTCCCGGGTCAACCTCCCACAGGTGGTATCCTCCTCTCTCTGAAGAGCAGCGATCAGAGTGAAGTCCAAGTTATGGTAGTCAGCAGACATGAACCGTTTGTCTTCCTCCAAAGCCCACCGGTCGTTGTTTGCCGCTGTCAGGTCCTTCTCAAGCTGACGGTTCTCAGGTCGAAGGCGTTCCAGGTCCTCCAAGATAGAACGCCGGGGTCTGACACTAAGCTCAAAGACCCTGGCCATGGCAGCTTGAACCAGACATATAAGAAGAGCAGGGATCAAAAAACAGATATACAGACAACGACAAAGCTAAAAGCATAGTCAAGGCTGAAAATCATACCGCAATGAGGTTCTGAGTTGCAACCCCCATCGCCAAGTCGCGAGAGAGACGGCTGTAGTACGCCTGGTCTACTGAAAGATGTAATCGAAGGCGGTGTGGATATTCATGATGCCGGAGTCCACAATCGTCATTGGTCCCCCATTCAGAAATGCAGGGTGAATGGAGAACGCCGGCAGTGGAAACTTCAGAGTAGCCTCAGGCTGGTAGTCACCCGGTTCGGGGCCCAGTTGCACTGTCGGGCCGGTGGGCAGATCAGTATACGGAACCTGATCGCCCCACCCATAAATCGGAGCTTCATCATTAGCAGTGTCAGGCACAGTGAACTCTACCTCTGTCCGGACATCCTCAACAGCCAAGGCATCTTCGACAGGGACATGGGAGCCACTACCAATCTGGGTAGTCCTCGTCACCGGGTCCCCTCAGCGCCTAGGGAACGGGGGCCTTCCTCCTCAGACGAACAACCACCCCTTGATCAGCAGGGGAGGTTGAAGCAGCTCTTTTCGAGCCCCTAACAGACTCGTCCACGACAGCCTTACCCTTTGGATCAACCGGGGTAGGAGTCAGGACAAAAACAACTTCAACAGCAGGAGGCTAAGAAAGTCTTACCTCCACGGAAGCTTCAGCACCAACGTCTATAACACTGGGGGAGTCCAATTTATCCGGTGGACCCCCCAAAACTACAGTTGGTTCACCTCCCTCGACAGTGGAGGCAACCACGGTCTCTTCAGATACACCTCCCACCATCTCCAGTTGGGCTAGGTTATCCACCTCAGCGTGTACCTGCACGGGAGTAGGAAAGAATCCTTCAGTAGCTGATTCACTAGACCAGCGTGGAAGCATAATTCCATTATCCCTCGACATCAGGCTTGGGTCACCGGAGGATTCAGAAGACCCATAGAAAATATGTGATCTCCTTCGGCGACCCAAGGGAGGGTTTGAATTACAAACAGAGCAAGCGTCAGATACCTGAACATCTCCGACAGCTGGGATGACTTCCGGTGGAGCATCCGGCATAAGCTCATCAGGAGGAGAGCTGCCCCTGACTGGAACAGCCTCGTCGGTCCAGTTATCCATCTCCTCCTTGAGATCAACAACTTCACTCTCGACCGGAGGCTCCTCCCTAGTCCTGGGAACCGCACCCTCCGCAGGGGCAACACCCTCACCGGAGCTAGTGTCAACCTCCACGACTTGCGGGGGAACTGGTAGGGCCACAAGCCTGGCCGGGAAGCGAAGATGCACCACAATCTGGTCCGGGAGAGTCAAGTCCCGTAGATCCGCCGACAGGCTGAAGAAACGCTCAATGTTGCCTTTAGCCGCGGAGGAATCTACACCCGACGACAGTGACACTTGGAGTTGATGTTTCTCTACAAGAAAGAGCACGAAATTGTTCTTGAGCCGGTGC
Organism: Aquilegia kansuensis; assembly: GCA_020826895.1. Taxonomy (NCBI): domain Eukaryota; kingdom Viridiplantae; phylum Streptophyta; class Magnoliopsida; order Ranunculales; family Ranunculaceae; genus Aquilegia; species Aquilegia kansuensis. The sequence goes on from CM037007.1 coordinate 29,371,049, forward strand.
TCAGCAAGCACGCGAAACATGAAGGCAAAGGGAATAGAAGTGAAATCAGACACGTGCTTACCTATGAAATCCCGCGACACCTGGATGTTGCGGTCGGATGAGCACCCTGACACCCGGTAGCAGGGTTCGAACCAATTCCATAGTGGTTGGGAAGCCCAGACAGCCTACGGGCGGTGCGCCAGGAAATGGCATAGAAACAACACTCCTTAGTCTCTCGAGCAACCGACTTCATCAGCAGGAACATCTCGACTAGGCCAAGGGGACCTTAAAGTAGTGGGCAATTAACCCGATCCGGTGCACGATTATCCAGAAGGACACCTGCATCTAACCCGGTGGGATTCCCCACGACAACAACAACCGCAAAATTGTAGGAGGCAGCGGGAGTTGCATACCGTATAGAAGCTGGTAGAGGCTCACCGCGATCAGATTACCGGAGCAACCATCAGAGATTGAGGGATGGGAGCCGAACCTAACTCCCCTTTGACCAAGCTACTCCTGAACCTCCGCCGCTCCCAGTCGCTCGAGCTCAGGGTTTCGAGGAAGATTGGAGGAGGTCTACCACCTCCTACCGGGTCTCTCCATCGCTGGATCTACAACACTCAAAGGAACCACCTCCTCAATGCCATCACCCGCAGGCGAATTCGAATCGCCGGAAGACGGAACTCCGCTTGGACCACCCGCATCAGTGGCGAGACGAGGAACGGTAGTTTGAGGTTCCTCGTCGCTGCTAGAGCTCAACACGGTGTTCCTTCTCATTTTCGAAGGAAGATCAATCAAGATTTCACCGGGATTGAAAGAAATTCATAACCTAGGGTTCCGGCGGCACAGTTGAAAAAGAAATAAAGAAGAAGAAAGAGAGAAAGAGTGAAGGGGAGTGATCCCTCCCTTCTCTATATCTTTTCTTTTATAGTGGAAACCGAGGTCCACCGGCTAATGGTCATCCAAGTTCCATTAATGGATTCCCCATTAATTCAAGAGCCTTGAATCATCAAAGTTAATAACTCGATCAGCGAAAAGTCACAAACTTTCACTGCAAGTTGTAAGCTGTACATCTTCCCGCCAACAAGGGAGGATTCGGAGAAGACGAAGTGGGGCCCACTTAATACAGTCAGCTGGGACCCACTTAATACAGTCAGCCAGTATCCATTCAGTACAGACAGATGGGGCCCACATAGTCCAAGTTAGCGACATATGGACCCCATGTCCACGTCACCACAGTCAAAGGTTGGTTGAAAAACACATGTTTCTTCATTTATTGCGGCAAAGAATGTTTGAAGAAAGTCGCCAGAATTATTTACCGGAGGCCAAGACATTAATAAAAGAAAATATTTTTTATTACAAGAAGGCATGATACGGGGTGCACCAAATCCCCTACATAGTGCAACCGGAGCAAGATTACATCAGTGGGGGAGACGGGGGATCCGCACTAGACCCCTCCGGTGAGTCAGGAAGACTATACTTGATCTTGGCAGCCGCATACCCAGCCTTCCAGGATGAAGCAACAGCGAAATTTCCTTGCTCTTTGGCTTCTGCTAGTTCAACCACCTTCTCCTCCAGCTTATCCTGATAGTATTTCAGTGTCTCCTTCATACCCGCCATCCGGGTATCATACATATCTTTGTGAAGAAGTTGCCTCTCTTGAAGCTCGTCAATCCTTCTCCTAAGGTCAGCCACCTGACGGGACAATTTCCGAATGATCTCAGACCGATTGTCACTTACTGCACTGGATGGTGATCTGGAATCCGCCATTGTTAAAGAAAAATAGACCGCAGGAAGAAGGGAAGTTGGATTTTGGGAGACTTCTTCGCTTATAAGCAGATGACGTTGTACAAGGGACTGATGTCACTCACAAGGACACCCTTGTCCCTAAAAGACTGACAAGTTGGTAACTCGACATTTCGAAAGAGACAAAGGTGAAATAAAGAAAATTTTCATTAATTTCTTTTACTCAAAGGCACTACTCCTCTACATAGTGCAGAAAGCCGAGGAAATACAAGTCAAAGATTCTTTTCTACCTTAACAAGATGATATCCCAGCTTCTCCAGTAGAACATATGTGGTAGCCAATTCATTCTGAAGAACCTAGATCCGCTGAGTGGCAGCTTCTAGCCTCCGGCTCTTCTCAGCAAGCTGACCGTTGAAGGCAAACAAGCTCAAACGCGCTTGGCAGATGTCCTCCAGACAGGCGCTCGTCATTAACTCAATACGGCGCCCCCGATCCTCAACCTCCAAAGTCATCTTCTCCCGCATATCTACTATGTACTTCTTGATGGTGCTCCGGTTGTCGGCCATTCTTCTCAGTAGAAACAGCAGCAGCAGAACAGTAACAAAGGCCGGAGGAAAGGAAGTGGATATCCTTCTACGCCTCCGATTCGTTATTTATAAGAAGAAAAGGCAAACCCTATTCCTCGATCCGAGGGATTTGGAATCGTCATCACAAAGAAGTCGTATCAAAGAAGGAATCCTCCGAATCCCAACAGCCGGAGAAGATATTTCGAAGATCTTTCCCAAGAAGATTTTTTAGTACTTGACAAAAATGGGGCGATGTGTGTACCCTGGGTAAAATACCCGACATGTATCATCGGTGGCTGTATAAGAAGCTAAACCGAGTGCACCTGAACGTTAGCCAACCGGACCTGGACTATCGGGTAGGGCCCAACCCGGTCTCAAGAAGTCCGCATATGCTCTGTGGATCTTGACCCACCGGATGGTCCACGATCAGTAGGTGGAGCCCCGGTTACTGTACAAGAAGTTGAACCGTGGACTCCCATACATCAGCCAGGCCCGCCTCAATCAGGGAAGCCAGGTCCAGCCCATTGAAGTCCGTTAGCCACGAAGGCTTATCCAATGGCTTATCATAGAAGTCCAAAGGACTTTGCCAAGGAGTATGCAATACAGATTGGGCCTTCGGTCTAAAGAGTCTAGCCCAAGTCTTTGCTTTCAGACTTGGTCAAACCCAAGCCCCAATAACTGAATAAGTCCAGCAAGATTCCAGGCTAACAAAACCCATTGTTCTAGCATGCTGGAGAAGATAAAAGAAGACCCGAGTTGAACCAGAACCTATCAGAGAATGACACGTGGCAGTCATCCTAGTCAAGGGGGATTCAAACCGAGGGATAACCGCCTGCAACATGTGTGCTTATTCTCCGGGAGCATCTTCACAATTTGGACTGCCCGAGTTCATGGAGTCAAAACCGGTGGAGCGTTTGAGCCAGCCTCCTTCGGTCCACTATAAATGCAGGAGTTCTCAACCTCCTGAACTACGAGTCTTTTACTAAGCAATCTCCATTACTGCTTTGTAAAACCAGAGACTTGATTCCAAGTTCATCATCTTGGATACGTAGGCAGCTTGATCTCCTCAGGTCCAGTCTCATTGTATACCCCCATCCCATCTCAGTTTGTACAAGGCTTTCATTGTAACCTTACGATTAATTAATACAAATCTCGAGTTTGTGGATCAAATTTTTGCACCCACAATCTAGAAGAAAGATGCAAGAAGAAGAAGAAGTGTTCATCATTGTTTTGGTATTCATTGTTGGCTTTGATTGTGGTTGGTTCAATCTTTCGAATTGGATTATCTTTCTATTGCTTGGAATTATCTGCTGACTTGAGACAAGTTATGTAACTTGTGTTTTCATGTTGTTTCTAAATTAGATGATTTATTTATTTATTTATTAATAAAATATAAATTTGTATTAATCACAAATAGCCCACATAAATACAACCTGATCAGCCTGCTAGCTAGCATCGTCAGGTAAGGAACACAGGCAGGAGAAACAAGAAATACAATTGTTTTGGCCTTGTAGACCCTACCATATCAATGTTAACATACTTTCAGAACTCCCACCAACGAACCCTTGCAGTTGTTAGTTGTATCACCTCTAGATTAGATGATGTTGGTTTGTATGTAAGAACATGTTAAATATATGATATATAGGCCCTGCTTGTTTGGGCTGCAAAAAAGGCAAATCTTTACTCATCTATAGTTAGAGTGCTCCCTCCCCAATTTATTCTTAGATTTGAATGGTCCCCCACCTATTTTAGCTTAAACCCTATTGGTCCCCCACTTAAATCTTGCATAAACATGGGATAATCATAGGTGGTCCCCTACTAAGTTTATTAGAGAAAGGTGTAAAAATTTTGCACTTTTGAAATACAACCAAACTTTTGTATAAATTTTGTTCATAAAACCAATTATCAAGAGTTTCAACCATATTAAATTATGCTAAATTTCATGCAAATTTTTGCACGATAACCAAGCAACGCCATAATGATAACCTATGATAGATAGATGAGTATGATAGTAAATACTTCATAAATATGTTGACTTGATGATGTTTGATTGTTTACATTGCTATAAAATATAAATTGTGTTGTGAAAGCATGTTAGGTCAGTTAATGCTTTGTTAATGAGAGTTATGTATGAAAAAGAACGAAATATAATGTAGAAGCATGTTTAGAAGTAATGTATGATGCATGTACTGTAATTCATGAATGTGCATTTAGGGATTCATGATAGTGTGATTTATGATTAAAAAGAAAAGGGCCTGCAGCACAGTTTGTAGCGCGCTTGTCTTTTTTTGTTCAAGGGGTTCTTCTTGGAGGCTTAAACTCTAACTTCATCACTCTTGTGCCGAAGGGAAAAAAAACCTACTAAGCTCAACCATTATAGACCAATTTGTATGGGTAATTTCCTTTTAAAGATTATCTCAAAGATACTCCACAACAGGTTGAAGATGGTTATTCAGAAGATGGTTTCAGAGGAACAATCTGGATTTATATCAGGGAGAAGTGTTCAGGCATCTATTGGGATGGCATCCGAGTTGATCAATGAGTTGCAGACTTCTAGATTTGGTGGGAACTTGGCCATTAAGCTTGATATTTCACAAGCTTACAATTCTCTTAATTGGGATTTTCTTTTTGAGGTATTGAAAAGAGTGGGCTTCTCTCATAAATGGATTTCATCTATACAGACTATCACTAAGTCTACCCATTTATCTATTTTGTTCAATGGTAGTCCGATAGGCTATTTTCCTGTGAAAAAGGGGTTAAAACAGGGTGACCCCTTATCTCCACTCCTTTTTGCAATAGCTGAAGACGTGTTCAGTAAAGGAATGCATGTCATGCTCAGAGCCAATCTTATTAAACCAATGGTTTCCTACAGAAGTTGTCCAACACCGTGCCATCTTTTATTTGCAGATGATATGATCATTTTTCTAAATGGTGACATCAGGGGAGTTAAACATCTCATGCAGTTTATTGAGAGATATCAGTTCACTTCTGGTCAGGTTATGAACAAGTCCAAGTGTAAAGCTTTCTTTGGGGGTTTCTCTTTGGACAGGAAGAATAGAGTTTTGAGGATGCTTGGGTTTTCTGAAGGGTTATGCCCGAAAAGTACTTGGGCATACCTCTGATTCAGGGAAGAGTTACTAGAGTTGTGGCAAGCATGGTCCTTAATAAGATCAAATTGAATCTTAACAGTTGGAAGGGTCAAAGGCTTTCTTTTCAAGGAAGAACTACATTAATCCGATCAGTGATTTATCACTGGGTCTACTATCTACAATATGGCCATATATAAGTGGCCTATGAGCATTATAAGGGAAACATAAACTGCCATGTGTAACTTTCTTGGGTCTGGAGATCCTTGTACTCAGAGACATATTATAGTAGCTTGGAATAAAGTCTGCAATGTTGTGCGCAGCGGAAACTTATGCACCAATACCCAAGATTGAAATAGTGTATGAATTAAACAAAACAAAACAAAAACAAACCCACACAAAACACAAGATTTACGTGGTTCGGCTAATATTGCCTACGTCCACGGACAAACAAATAATCTTTCTTATAGAGACGATTATACAAGCCTTCACGAAGAAACCAAAGTGTTCTTCCTCACAAAAGTTCTCTCAAACTCTCTAATGGCTTCTCACAATCTCTCTCACATCAAGATTAGGGTTTTCCAACCTCTCATTGGCTTTATAACATAGCCTTACAATCAAACACGAAATGGGCTTAAACATGGCCCATATAGCACAAAAGCAAAGAAGGACGTACGTACGTCGGACCACAGAGAAATAGTCTGTGCTACAGGACGTACGTACGCCCTAACTACGTACGTACGTTCCTGAATGATACCATCAACGTTCGTACGTCGAATACACATTCGTACGTTCAGCAAGAACAAAGTTGTCTGTGATACGAGACGTACGTACGCCCTAACTACGTACGTACGTTCCCAGACAAAAAACTTCCCTCCGTCCTCTTTTCTACAAAAAAACCCAACAATTCTCCACCTCGGCGAAGATTCAATAAATCTAAGCCGACACCAAGTCTCAAACTCCCACACTTGTCCCGAAGGACCAAAACGGCTGCACCACCTCATGGTTGCCTACGTACCCTTCTCCTAAGGGATCAAACCTTCGTAGTTCACTCCAATGGCATCTATACGATGCCCACCATACCCCGAGGGTTCAAATCCCCTAAAGGGGCCAAATCAGAACAAATGCCCATCAATGCCCGTAGAGGGCCAACAAACATAATTCAAAACATTGGGGTCCAAACTACCAAATACTATCTCCACTTTATGACCATAACCGACTGAAGATGAGTATGAATCAACACCCCGACACCCACAAAGGTCTCCAAACAACAGCTTCACAGCTACAATTGGCTCATGGGCTTGAACCTTCAAACAAACATCTGTGGCTAGCAAACTAACATCAACTGTGTTACCAGACAAACTTCAATAAGGAGCGGCATCAATCTCCACCTGCTGAGATATCTCTTCCAACTTCAAACTATCATCCAAACAATGATGCCCAAATGAAACTTTACGTACCTTACCACCATTCAACAAGCCATGCTTGCCGATACGCCTACCAAAGCCACAATCAACCAAACAATCTGACAAACTGGGAGGAGTCAAACAATCCACCAAATGTGAAGAAGAATCTCCACCACAACCAACAACACTACCATTAAGATAGTACAAATTTCGTTGCCTTGTCCCTCTCATAACAACCAAAGCTCCAGAAACAACCTTTAAAGTACCATCTTTCATACTAATCTTCATACCTTCGGACTCTAAAGTACCAAGTGAGATGAGATTCATCCTCAACTCCGGAACATACCGGACACCAACTAATTCTTTAACTGTACCATTCTCCAACTTCAACTTGATAGTTCCCACACCAAGTGTTTTCAAGTGACGACCATCACCTAACACAACATCATCACAATCTAGCTTTTGAAAACTAGCAAACAAATCTCTACTGTGACACAAATGGTGAAAACATGCAGAATCCATAATCCACCCTTGAGTGGAACAATCAACCATAACAGCCAAAGAATAATTTGAATCATCATCACTATCAGCAGCATGTGCGACATTTACCTTATTATCTTTGGAAGGCGTAAAATCTTCCTTCTTTGACAACATGGGACAATCAACCTTCCAATGGCCATTTCCATGACAAAAGGCACACTCATCCTTTGCTAGAGGTTTACCTCTAGACTTTGATCGAGATCTTCCTTCGCTACCAGTAGTACGATCATTGGATCATCCCCTTACAATCAAAGCCTCGGACGTTGAACCTGAACACCTATGGACTTCTTTGTCCTTGCGCCTGCATTCATAGTTCAGTAACGTCGTTGCTACATCAGCATACTTAACATATTCTTTCCCTGTCAACAAAGTGGTGGACAAATGGTCATATTCATCGGGGAGAGAATTCAAAAGACATAGAGACTTGTCGTTATCACTAACAACCTCATCCAAATTCAATAGGTCAGCAATAAGCCTATTGAATTCATCCAGATGTTCAGACAAAGAAATACCAGGTCTCATATCGATGCGGAAGACCCTCTTCTTCAAAAACAACTTGGTTTCTAAACTTTTCTTCATATACATATCAGCCAATTTCTTCCACAACTCCTTAGCAGACGTTTCTTTCATAACCGAGTATTTCTGATCATTTTCCAAACAGAGGCGAATCACGCCACAAACTTGCCTATTCAACTTCAACCAATCATCTTCTTTCATCTTTTCGGGTTTATCACCCAAAGCATCTTCCAAACCTTGTTGAGCAAGCAAATCCAGAACTTCGCACTGCCACATACCGAAGTTGTTTCTACCATTAAATTTCTCGATGTCAAACTTCAAAGATGACACTCTTCCATTCTTACTCGAAGATGGGTCTGACATTACTAATCACTTTCACACACTAAACAATCACCAACCGAAGGTAAACAAATCTGAAAATTCACACAAGAATTTCAACAACCACCTTCTTGACAACCCACGGATAAAAGGTAGAACTTTTAGCTTGAAACGCAAATAAGAAACTCACTACGGAATTTCTTCAAACACCTTCAAGACGCTCAAGATCTAGCCTGCAGCTCTGATGCCACTTGTTGTGCTCAGCGGAAACTTATGCACCAATACCCAAGATTGAAATAGTGTATGAATTAAAGAAAACAAAACAAAACAAAAACAAACCCACACAAAACACAAGATTTACGTGGTTCGGCTAATATTGCCTACGTCCACGGACAAACAAACAATCTTTCTTATAGAGACGATTATACAAGCCCTCACGAAGAAACCAAAGTGTTCTTCCTCACAAAAGTTCTCTCAAACTCTCTAATGGCTTCTCACAATCTCTCTCACATCAAGATTAGGGTTTTCCAACCTCTCATTGGCTTTATAACATAGCCTTACAATCAAACACGAAATGGGCTTAAACAGGGCCCATATAGCACAAAAGCAAAGAAGGACGTACGTACGTCGAACGAACATTCGTACATCGGACCACGGAGAAATAGTCTGTGCTACAGGACGTACGTACGCCCTAACTACGTACGTACGTTCCTGAATGATACCATCAACGTTCGTACGTCGAATACACGTTCGTACGTTCAGCAAGAACAAAGTTGTCTATGATACGAGACGTACGTACGCCCTAACTACGTACGTACGTTCCCAGACAAAAAACTTCCCTCCGTCCTCTTTTCCACAAAAAAACCCAACATGCAAGCCGTTGAAAGAAGGGGGTATGGGTATCAAAAGGCTCCCTGTAATCAACACTGCTATGTTAATAAAGCTTGGGTGGCATATTCTAAGTGGGAAGGACAGTTTTGCTAATTTCATGAAATGCAAGTTTTTCAACAAACAAGGTGAGATGATACAGTATCATAGACCCTCATTGATATGGCCAGGCATTAAAAGAATCATTCCTGAAATTCTGACAAGATCCCAATGGGCTATAGGAGATGGTTCCTCAGTTGATGTTTGGAGACAAAATTGGCTCAGTTCTACTTCTATTCAAGAAGCTTTCGATCTCACTCGACATGATTTGGCTAAAGCTAAAGTGGAATGTATGGTGAATGACTCATCTATTAATATTCTAGTTCAGCTTCAGGAAATTATTGACTCTGCAGGGCTCAGTGTCGAGAATATGCTAAAAGGTGATGATAATGAGGCTGATTGCTTAGTTTGGTGTCCAACTTCTAACGGATGTTTCAGTGTAAAATCAGCATATGAGGAGATAAGATTGGGTTGTAATGAAGCAAACTGGTGCAAATTTATCTGGAACTCTTGTATTCACCCAAGGGTTTCTGCCCAAGCATGGAAATTAATAAGAAATGCCGTACCATCCGAAACTAGATCTCAGACTGTCGGTGTGAAGCTGGCGTCTTGCTGCAGATTTTGTTTTAATGGCCCAGATTCAGTTGATCATGTGATATGGTTATGTCCTCTCTCTCTCAGAGAGTGTGGCAGTGGGCAAGACGAAAGTTTCGATTGAATGGTGGCTTGCATAATTTAGGGAAGCAATGCATCTCAATAATGCATGGAGTCCATTGATCAAACTTATGTGGAAAGCTGTTGTAGTGAGTGGTATGGCTGCTATCTGGCAACTAAGAAATGATATGGTGTTAAACAATGCTAGAGTTAGTCTTGGGCTATGTACTAAGATTATCTCCAAACATGTGATATAGTCGGCTAAGTTATCTAAGGAGTTTAACTACAATAATGCTCTTGAACTGGATATTCTTGGGGAATGGAATGTGGAGTCAAGGTTTGGAGAACAGTTTTCTGTCAGAGAGTATCAATGGGTTCCCCCCTTGTACTAGGTTTTGAAGGCAAACACAGATGGTGCTGCTTCTTCAACTGCTGCAGGGATTGGCATTGTTTTTTCAGAAATCATTGTAGTGATTTTGTGATGGTGGCTTGTCAGAACCTGGGATTAGATTCAAGATATCGTGCTGAATGTGTAGCTATGGTGACGACAATGGAGCTAGCAGTTACTAAAGGCTGGGGTAAGCCAAGGATTGAGACTGACTCACTCACAACCTGCTTTGGCTGCTATGTTGAACAACTCTCTTCCTTGGGATTTGAAATTCAGGTGGAACAAGGGTCTAAAGTACTTCAGTTTTCTACAGTTGTCATCTGTTTGGAGAGAAGCTAACTTTTCGGCCGATAAGGCTTCGAAGATGGCTTTGAATAGAAGTGATCAAGAATTAGAAATCATTGAAGGTAAACCTAGGTGGCTAGTAAAGTGTGAATCTCCAAACACAATTTATTACAGATTTAAGTAAAGTAACAGTGTCCTCTGAATGTCTTTGTTTTGATAGGTGAGGGGTAGACATGTTACCACCTCACCAAATCTTTTGTACTCTCTTCATTCTTTTATTCAATACACTTAGCAAAAAAAAAAAAAAAATTGTAGAAGGTAATGGATAGCAACGTGATGACTGCGGGTTCGAACGAATATGTATTTAGGAGAATCGGGTTTGCTATCCAGAAAGGACTTGCCGCGCAGTTTGTAGCGCGTTTGTCCTCTACTTTTGTGTAATTCTTTATTCTTATCAATAAAATTTCATTATTTTGTTTAAAAAAAAAAATAAAATCAGATTTTGGGTATTTTGTGATTGAGAGTGTAGTCGACTGAACACTCTGAGACTTGAATCGACTGACCGTTGATTTATCTCGAGTCGACTGAAACTCTGAAAATTGAGTCGTTTGAGGTTGATTGATGAGGAGCTGAGTCGACTGACCCATCAGGCAATTGAACATTGATAGACAGAGACTTTAAGATTTGTAATGTTATCACAACTTGACCAACACTTGTAAAATGTTAAGGATATTATGTGATGATGAAATTAATGTGATGTATGAGATTGGAAAGTGTTTGAATGTGATAAGGATAGTAAGAAGCAATTAGCACATAGTTATTTGGATAGCAAGGTAAGGTGCGTTGGCATATGACCATGACGATAGTCGGTAATGCGGTACCATAAGTTTAAGGTTGATAGGTCATCTCTTAGCACGTTGTGGAAAGAGGAAAGTTGGTGCTAAGGCACAAGGTTGAGTAATGAAGTTAAGATTTGAGACGCTTGTTAGTAATATAATGGTGTTGTAGCACAAGATTGTTAGTATGATATGATTATTGATGATGATAATGATGATATGATTGTTTTGTTTTATTAATATTTATATATTATATTTCGGTGCGCATATTCTATTCCTGGAATAAAGATCGAGACCAAAGTTCTATAACTTTCCTAGACTTTATGTCTAACCATTTCTCCCTTTCAGGCGACACGTGAGTAGTCTATCAGAGCGATGGACGGGGAGATAGATGGTGATAGTTAGTCAGTTGGTCGTTGCGCTCTTAATCCAGTAGTTTGTTAGGATTTGATTTCAGTGTAGCCTATGTGGCGAGATCTATTTTATTTCAGTTTCAGATTCTTCAGTTTGATTAATGACGTGACTGCACAGTACAATTCTCCTCATGAGGTAAAAATGAAGGGATCGGATGATCCATATTTGACACCTGATATGATGTTTATGTGTTTATCTTGTGACAACCCGGGGTTTTATCCTCGCTCATCTCGGAGCACCGAGCACCGTATCGCTCTCTAATATTAATATTGTCCCTCTTTAGTCACTACGGATATCTAGTAGTAGAGGGTTTTGGATCAGGGTCCACCCATCTGGTTTCCCCCAAAAGGCCTTAATATTAGTAAAATATAGTTAAGCTCTATATACTACCACTACAACCACTTCGTTGGTGACGGGGACTAATCCAACTCTTGGGTGTTACATATCCCTACTTCATATATTTACTAGTTGTACCCATGGCTTCGCCACGTTAGTTTCTACCTACAGTATACTGAAAATTTTAACATTGTAAAAAATGCCAATGAAATCATAAGTAAAAATTTCTATTCACGCACTAAATCCAAGACGAACACAAAATTATCATAATTTCTCGTTAATAAAATTTTAAAATTACAAATTGTATTTTTTAAAATTACTGTACAAAAGCATCGGCAATCAAAACAGAGACCACTGCTGATGCTCGCTCAGAAGTTCACCTTAATGTTGATGCTCCCTCAGAAGAATTTAATGAGTTTCATAAAAAGCTAGTGGGAGTGACGACTATGACTTAGAATTATTTGCGAAGTGGGTCAAAGCACTGGAGATTGGCATGGCTGATGTGGACTCCTATTGTGCCTCCAACTCCCATGGTGCCTCCTAGCTTGTTTTTTACCTTAAGATATGTTGCAATTGGTGTTTGTTGTGACCAACGAAACCGATATCATGATCATCCGAGCGTTGTATCCTTTTCATTGGGATGTCTACCACTATTTGTCAGATGCACGAATTACATTGCTAACCTTTATAACTTCCTCCTTTTACTTAATGGTCTTAAGTGAAATGATATCAAGGTGTTAAGTAAAGATAATTTCAGTGGTGAATCGGCAAAATTTGGTGGCGACAGAATCAATTTTTTCTATTCGAAATGAACTGCAATGACTTGTATAGATTCAATGTTGTGGTTATTTATTTAATATAATGTGTCATAAATGTATTGGCACAAAATTTTAATTGTGCTGGCACCTAACTTAATTACATGTATGTTTTCATCAATGTTGTTACCCTAAATATGATGTCATCAAATTCCACACTAATTTGAAAGATTAGGTGCAGAACCAATTGTTTCTTATAAATCAGTAGTTTGACGTACAATCAAATTCACCATCATGAAATATTGAGTACATCCCACTTTAAAAGGAATCAACAGAGTAAACATGTACTTGAAAGAGTAAATAAATAAGAAATATAAGTGGCTTAAATCCAATATGGTGACTGACATGAATTGTTGGAGACATTTTGAGGTTTAAATCCTCGATACTGTTGATAGTAAATCTGGCGGAACCTCTGAGCATGATTTTGACACATACATTAGAGTAAGTGCATCTTCTAAACAACTTTATTTAGTGTCATCGCTAATCATTCCAATTGTCATTTTCTCCAATTCCTCTTGTGTATAGATGTTGATCTTAAACACGGTATGACAAAAGTCATTGCAAAACACCTTACTCATTAAAAAAGAACATCATTTGCAAGTGTAGTTCCTAGATGAAAGACAAAAGCAATCAGATTTTCATCCACGTCTGAATTCAAAGTCGACACATCTAAAGTAAGTGTGCAAAGTATTACAGGGATGAAGAAATAGAGTGAAATGTATCCAAAGAGTAAATGGTTTAAACTGCAAGTAACAGTGGTGAGATTGTATCTTAGTTCCCTAATAAGCAGCAATAGATAACCATGGTAAAGCAGAACCCCGATCTGATTAATCAACCCAAAGGAAGACTTTTAACTACAGGTGCATAAGAAGTACAAAATTCAACTTCTTCAAAGAGATTTGTATAAAAAATAAAAAAAAAATTAAACATTAAATAAATAAATGAATTTCCCACAAAAGCACACTCAGAAATAAAAGGTAGAACAATATACTCGATTATATTTGAAAATACTAATCATTATATAAAAAAAATTCGCAATTATGTACTTTTAATTTATATAGACTCAAGTGAACCACCACCAGCAGCACCACATTTCATGCTACTTACTACAGATAAACTCAAGAACAAAACATCTTAACATAAACCAACTTACTGACTGACGTAAGCATAAATATATATGATTATCCTAACATAAATCTATACCAACATATTTAAAAGATTGACCTTGAGATTTATTGATAGTCATACCAAATGCTAATCGTTGGTATTAAAGATATCCGAGGAATCAAAACCAAATCCCTTGCATAACTACAGTAAAGAATTCTAGCTTCTATGACTCTTATTGCACCATTAACAACCATAAGACGTGTTCCATTGCAGAGTCCATCCCGTGGTTGAAGGTCGCATAATAACATAATTGGGCAACCTATTTTCACTTGGAGATTGAAAGATCGTAGACTCGGTGGATCAAGTAAATTTAAGCAGTCACTTGTGATTCGATTACCTCTATTTTCAACTTCTATGTCTTTTTCAATAATACTATCTGCAGCTAAGAACTCATACGACTCACCTGGAAGCAAATTTATTGTTGAAACATTAATTGCACTAAACATCATCTTTTCGAGGAGAAAGAATAGAACGTTCTTTCAGGTATTGTTGAGTTACTTCTTCTTTAACATTCAAGTCTGGATAAACTTTTGATATTAATTCCATGGGGTCCTTACATCTTGTGAATTTTTTTTGAATTTGAACTTTGTGTTCTGGATTTGTGCACACCTACAAATTAAATATGAGAATACATTATTTATTACAGAATTTAAAAAAAAACATTTAAATAATTTAATTTAAAAATATACCTGTAATAGGTATTCCGTAAATTTGATATTTTTCGGATCACTACTATCAAGGGGCATATTTTTTTACCAACGATAAAATTTCAACATGCTTCCACAAATTTGAATTTCTTAATGATGCAACCACAATTTGTTCTCTTGTTACTTTTGCAATATCTGGAAATGTTTGCTTGAAGTCACCACCAAGAACTACTGTAATTCCTTCAAATGGTTTGTTATTTTTCATTATATCTTGTAGTGATCGGTCCACAACTTCTACACAAAACCGATGTTCTAAGTATCAAGAAGGCCCACGTTGGCATTCTTATAATTGATTAATAAAATTAAGTTCGAAAGAATCATAATGAAAATTATCTGTCATTATCGGCTAAACTTATCGTGTTTACCTTCCACAGTAATTATATTATATATGTCTTTTATAAAAACCGCTACAGTTATCTAATCTTATAATTACAGACTGTGTAAACTCATTATATTAGGTGATCAGAAAATATGTGCAGATCTGAACTAACTAAGTTGTCCGTCCAACAGACCTGTCAGAACCCCACATAAACAGTCCCAGACTCCCTCTATCATAGACCTGTCAGACCCTCATTCGCTAGTCTGCCTCATTAGTAAATATCACTCATTTAGTTGTTATCTTCCCGCAAATTTTGGCCATTTGATTACAACGAATGTAAGTTCATTTTTTTTTATTCTTCTGGGGTTTAGGAGAGGCTTAGAGATTTGCATTTAAACTTAGATCATTTACTATCTTTCTTTCGATAATTAGAATTAGACTTTTCTCTGATATTTACATAAATGATGAATGAGATACCTGTACATGATACCTTTGGTTGGTATTGTACTCTGAGTATGATTTTTTCTTAACTCTTCTAGAAGCTACTTGCATTTGTTTTCTTCTATTTTTAAAGAGGAGAAACAGGTTTAATAGTTGTCTATCATATTTTTTCTATTTTGACCTACTGCCCATATTTTATGTAAAATTGTAAATTATCTTTATTAGAAGGAAAAAAAACACATCTAGGTGTCGATGCGAACTATGATGATATTAATTTTGTATATCATACTTTCCGTGTTCACTGTTGCAGGCACAATCCTTAGCAGATCCATTTGTATATTGTGCTTATATAGAGTAGAAAAAAAAAAGAGAAGATGGAAGCTGCACGTGTCTCTCGAATTACAGTTACCTCTTAAGAATTTTTTAATATTCACGTTCAAGTACATAGCGCATCACACTCTCACTGAGTTTTCTTTCTTTGGACGTCTCAAAGATCGGATCCCAAAATATCCAAAACTCTTTATTTTAGTAGTTAAATTCAACTTACTGAATGTTTAAAATTATTATACTTTGATATTAGTAAAAGACTCGAACGTAGTGTAGTTTTGACATTTATATCTTCTTTTAGCTAATTATAATTAATTGTGTACGAAGCTTTTGGAAGATCAATAATATGATTGAAAGAAGAGTTATAGTGGTTAAGATTTCATTCGAATAAGTTGTTCCAAAAGTTTTCAAACACATGCTTTACTAATTTTTATATGATGTCATTGCAAATGCCTAGGACTAACTGAGAATGGTCGTATCTTCAAAGGGGACAATTCTGAGGAAGGCCAGTAGAGTTAGAGAACTACTATTGAATTTGTAACACTATTAAAGGAGAGTAACCTCATTTTAAGAGTAGGTAGGTGTTAGGGAACAGTGTAATCTATTCTGAAAGTATACTATACTCATTTAAGAACTGTACATATTGTAGCAAAATTAAAAAAGAACTGGACATAATGTTAATGTAAACAAAATGCGTACTGCCAATATCTGAATATAAGAAATTAAAAATAATAATTTAGAAAAACAAATCTTAATCCTTCATTACTTGTATTTTTCAATTTGTTCCCTTTCTGTTATCCTCCTTCCACATTGCGTTATTTTGCGTTTATTTGGAGCTAACACTTCAGAATCTTCATTAATTTTGGGTCTCTTTGATGTTGTATTATTTGTTTGGCTCATTGATTCTATTAGTCTTCTTTTATGTTGGGCTTGTTGATGTTTAATTGGAGTCAACGCTTCAGAAATAGTGAGATTTTTTAGTTTCTTTGGTTCTCTTTACCTCCTACCATGTTCTTCAGAGTTTGTTGTATATTGCATTGTCTGTAATGTCTGTAAAGATAAACAAAATTTAAGAAATATTAGAGTGCACATACAATAACCAACATTTTATTTTTTATTTTAAAAAAAAATCGGATCAAGTAAATGGAGGGTTGGCATCTATAAAAATGGAACCTTAAAATTTAATGCTCTCAACCATCTCACACACTAAAATTCACTACACTCAAATTAATTAATTTTCTTTTTCTCTCACTCAAGTTAATTTTAAGTTAAAATTCCTAAGAATATGTAATTTTTTTATAATCTGAATACACTTGACAAACTATTTAGCTAATGGTTTTGATCTATCTAATGTTTCACCTGACAAACTATCTAGCTAATGGTTTTGATCTGTATCTTCATACTTTGTTCGGTGCACAATGAGACTCCAACAGTGTTGATTTCTTGACTCTTGCATATAACCAAATTATGGAAGTGTTTAAAAATTATTAAGTCAGACAGAGCATACTAACAACGTCTATAATATTAAGGATCCAATACAATTAGTGGAGGTCAATTATCAACTAATCCAGTATATTACTCTCATTACCCATAGCCAGTAGTAGGGGCATGTCCACCTAAGCTTCAACATGATATAGAATCTAGCTATGTATTCGTTAATTTTTGTGAAGAAGTAAGCTACGGTTTTAATCTAGCTTTGTAAATTCAAGAGTGAGCTGCATCTTTACTTCTTTGTTTTGAGAAACAAAAACCCTAGCTTTTGGTGAATTGGTGTATGTGTGTGAGTTTGAACTTTGAACTTCACACTTTGCAACAGTCACCAAGAATCAACCTTACTTCTAGTGCCCTCGTCATAAGCCCCAACACTCTAACCCACTTGTTTCTTAAAGGCTTTGGATACTTGGGTTGGAATATATTTCGGTCCAAGCCCAAATTATCAATTTTATTGTGGCATACGTACTGGCAATTAAGGCCCTTTTTAGATGTAATTTTCCCCATAATCATGATTCATGAACAAACTTACAAACATCTTGTGCTCTATACTTGTATCTTGCTTTGGGCAAGCAGTGTCGTACCTGAGATTTTGGGGGCCCTAGTTTTTTTTTCTTAAGAACGTCAAGATACCTAAGGCCCTTAAATTTATTTAAAATAAAAAAAAAAATTAAATAATAATATACACATATCGATGACTTTGAAAAATATATTTGAAGTTATATTAGATTGAGATTTTTGTTTGATTAATTGAGAGAAGGGGAAACAAAGAAAGTGAATTTAGGTTTTTGTTCTAGGAGAGATAGAGCCATGGAAGTTAGAAAGAAAGCAATTATAATATGTCAAGAGGCCTAATGAATTGAATTGGGCTTCAATTGAAAGAGAGAGTCTCCTCCCATTTGGTTTATTAATTGTATTGGGCTTGGGCAGTGGGCTTTATTATAGTTAAACTACGAAAAAAAATCCAAAGTAATATAACATATGTATGGGCTTGGTGAGGAGGAGGCCCCCGAGATTTGGAGGCCCTAGGCAACCGCATAGCTCGCCTAGCCCCAAATCCGGCCCTGTGGGCAAGCAATAGCTTTTCTTTTGGATATACAGTAGTAAATCATAGTTGTTAGCAAACAAAGGAAGAATAACAAACATATGGAGTAGATGGGTTATTGGGTTGAAGTTTTAGTTTGATTGTGAAGACTGTTTTTCTGATTAAACAGATTATTCCTGGAAAAATACGGTAGCTGGACTATTAATTGGTAATAATTTGGTATACAGTATATCATTCAATCCTACTTAATTTTTGGGGTTTATGTTACTGAATACTGAAGAGGACAAAAATATGGCAGAATGGAGATTATCTTAGTAAATAAAGTTCAGTTCCTGTATCAGAGAAAATTAATAAGAAAATTTAGAATTAGGGGTAGGTGAGAATGTGAGATTGATACTAAATTATAAAATTGAGGGTAGGTAAGCTTGATTCTGTTGTCTATACATAGAAACTGTTTGGAAGGCAAGGCACAATATCAAACCCATCTATGTTGACCTTTTTATTACTATTTATAATTTGTTTGGAATGCCCATTATCAAACCCAAGCTTTCGGCCCAATATACATAATTTAAGTCTCATATCAAAGTTTCACATACGGATCTCAAGACGATCCTAACCATTGAACACAACTTAAGTTTGGACCCAACCATCGATTTAATCTCACCCACAGATCTACCTTCACACAAATCTCTAGACGATCCTAACCCTTGAATACAATTTAAGTTTGGACCCAACCATGGATTTGATCTTACCCACAGATCTATCCTTATCAACACATCTCAAGACGATCCTAACCATTGAACACAACTTAAGTTTGGACCCAACCATTGATTTAATCTCACCCACAGATCAACCCTCATACACAGATATCTAGACGATCCAGACCCTTCTTTGTTTTATCTAAACAAACTGTTAGTTGTACCCGTGGCTTTGCCACGTTAGTTTATAACGTACCTTGTACTAAAATATTTTAGAATTTAAAAATTGCCAATAAAATTATAAATAAAAATTATAAATATTATTTGTAATGAAATTACAAAATTATCATAATTTTTTTCTTATAAAATTTTAAAATTACAAATATCATTTTTTTCCAGATGCTTATGCCGGATTGATTGCCTTTAGTCGTTCTGGCCCATATATATCCGTAGTTGGGATTCGTCGTTTTTTCGTGGAATATCATTGCAATGATACTCCAAGACTTGAAAATGCATTAGAAGCATTGTATGATCTGATGTTTTTTCTGAAATATCTGGATAATGTATCTGACCCTTCATACAATGATTTCAATGCAGTAGGTAATGGCTTCAATAGTGGCAACTTAATTTTTCCTTGTAGACAACACATACCAAACAAAGCTTTGCCCACTTTTAATTTTACCAACTTCTCGTCAAGCCAATGATATGCATCACAATGTGGGCACTTAACATCCATGCTCCCTAGATAATAACGACACTTAACATCCATGCTCCCTAGATAATGACGCTATTTTGGAGATTAACAACCTTTTCTGAAGGAATCTCAAGCTCATCCATGAATATAGTATCATAATGAGAATCAATTGTAGGAGAAATTTCTTTGCGAGAATATGGCAAGCTTTCTTGGGTAATGTATTAATGAAACATAAATAATTTTAATATACTTTAACAATATGCTAAAACTAATATATTAAATTAATATGGAAAAACATATCAGTATGTAATAACTTACTTGTTAGGGCATGGTTTCTTGATGATTTTATTTTCACGACTGGAATCTCCGGTGGTAGATGAAGAACCGTATAAAAATACAATAACTTCAGGTTCAACAACTGGTTTTTTCCCTTTATCTGCAGCTGATATCCTACTGTTTATACCATCCATTGAGTAAGAATAATCTAGTCTATCAATTTGTTTTTTTATTTTTTCGAGAGCACTTTCTCTTCCTGTAGAAGAAATATGTGTGAAAATCTGTGAAAAATTGAAACGGTATAATAATTAAACCAATGTGGAAATAACATTATCATATGAACTTACTTTGGCTCAGCTTCTTTATTTTGAGATACAACATTGTTGGATGCACTCTTTTCAGATAATTCTCTTTCTCTTCGTTTACATTGGCCTTCTTGATATTTGTTTGATTTAACATCTTGACTAATAAATATAGAAAAACATGATATATCAATTTATTGTACCAAACATTTTAAAAGCCAAAAAATTAAAAAAAAAATTAAGTTAGAAAGAATCAGCCAGTAATGAACATTATCTGTCATTATCGGATAAAAATAGGATTGAAAACCAAATAACTTCATGTTTCCTACTACAAATAGATATTTAGACATGAGAAAGTAAAGGATCAAAACACTGAAAGTAAAGGTCTAATTGTCTCTAAATAGATAAAGTTTTGGCTATTGTTCTAAATTATTTTTAGTCTTGTATTTTCAGTGGTTGGCATGTTGTAGAAAGATATTTAGGGAACTATCAAAGTATGTCAATAATTTGCCAGAACTGGTCCTTGACATTTTCCAGTAACAATCAGTTTATCAATGTGACATACATTGATACACAGTTACACACGAAAATGAAAAACAGTTCATATCGAAATTATGTGCAATTGATCAATAAGAACAACCTCAGCTCAATCAATGGTACGGTAATTACAAACACGTACCTGTAGGGCGATATAAGTAGCAAAAATAAGTAGCAATTGATAAACGTATCGTGCTTACGTTTTATAGTAATTATATTATATTGTCTTTAGGAAAAATAACCCATACAACTATCTAATCTTATAATTACAAACTGTGTAGACTCATTAGGTGATCAGAAAATATGTGCATCTAAACCAACTAAGTTGTCTCTCCCACAGATCTATTAGAACCCCAGGTAACCAGCCCCAGACTCCCCCTATCACAGAACTGTCAGACTCTCATTTGCTAGCTTGCCTTGTTCAGAAAATATGTGCAGATCCAAACCAACCGCACAGACCTAGGAACCATTTTAAGATCTTGTCCATTCAGGTGATGAAGAAACCATTACTAATACTGCAATGGTTTGGCATATATATCAATGGAACTACGCCTACAGAATATCAGTTATTTATTCTTCAGTCAATGTCTATATAGCAGTCTATGTACGTAGTTTGCATAAAAACATATGGGATATCAACCAATTATAGTTTGACCATTAACCGAAAACTGTAAAAGGATGAATGAAACTAATGGAAATGAAATTGTGAACATCAGTTCTCTATTTGTCAGACATGAAACCAATTCTACAAATTAGGAGAGTTATTAAAACTACAAAATATTTCATCTATATTAGTTCTTATTTATAGCAGAACTGTCAGTCTACAATCGGGAATCAGGAGAGTTAAAACTTGGTCTACAATCGGGAATCGGGAGAGTTAAAACTTGGTGAGAACTGAAATGTTCTTTATTTGTAAACTACAATGTCTCATCTATATTAGTTCATATTACATGCTGATCACTACCATACCAAATATTTCAGCTAGCATTTTTTTTCAATTAGGCTAATGGCAAGACATGGTGTTGAGGAGTTTGTTTGGAAGATCTAACAACACTAAGTCAGATCTTAGGCTAAATTTAGGCTATTTTCAATACCACAGAACCCTAAGTCATGGATTGTTGACTTAGTGTTCCGAAGAAACAGGTACAATACTATTTTCAACCAATCGGGAATCAGGAGAGTTAAAATTTGGTCTACAATCGGGAATCAGGAGAGTTAAAACTTGGTGAGAACTGAAATGTTCTTTATTTGTAAACTACAATGTCTCATCTATATTAGTTCATATTACATGCTGATCACTACCATACCAAATATTTCAGCTAGCATTTTTTTTCAATTAGGCTAATGGCAAGACATGGTGTTGAGGAGTTTGTTTGGAAGATCTAACAACACTAAGTCAGATCTTAGGCTAAATTTAGGCTATTTTCAATACCACAGAACCCTAAGTCATGGATTGTTGACTTAGTGTTCCGAAGAAACGGGTACAATACTATTTTCAACCAATTTAGGCTAGCTCGCCTAAATTGGTAAAGTTATGGATGACTAAATGTGTGATTGTTGCAAGTAGATCCTAAAACCTGTTGTGGCTTGCTTAGGTTTACACGTTAACAAAATGTTTTCTGTCAATTATAGTAATATAAGAAATAGAAAATAATATTTAGAATAACAAACCTTAATCCATCATTGCTTGTATTCTTCAATATTTGTCCCCTTTCTCTTATCCTCCTTTCACGTTGCGCTATTTTGCGTTTATTAGGAGTTAACTCTTCAGAAACTTCATTATTTTTGGGTCTCTTTGATGTTGTATTATTTGTTTGGCTCGTTGATTCTATTAGTCTCCTTTTACGTTGGGCTTGTTGACGTTTATTTGGAGTCAACTCTTCTGAAATAGTGAGACTTTTTGCTTTCTTTGGTTCTCTTTGCTTCCTACCATGTTCTTCAGAGTTTGTTGTATATTGCATTGTCTGTAAACATAAACAAAATTTAAGAAATATTAGAGTGCACATATAATAAAAAAAATCATGTAATCGTTATTGATAATTTTCTTTATCTCTCTCTTTCAAATTTATTTTAAGTTAAAATTCATCTATAACTAATAATTAAAGTTAATGATCAAGTTAGAAAATCTATCCCTTCTACATGAAAATCTATAACGATGAGCACTAGACATCTATCTATTGTACATGAATTTTTCTTGTAGAGTCGTAAATACAGGGCACATGTCTAGAATTGCACAGGGGAGGCCTAGAATTGCACAGGGGACTTGGATCACCCAAAAAAGTTAAAATTATGCATCTCATAAAAATTGTACAGGGGACTTTATCTAAGAAAATAATTATACATCTTCATAAGAAATTTGTACACCATTAAGAAATTTGTACACCATTAAGAAAATAATTATACATCTTCATAAAGAAATTTGTACACCATTATGAAAATAATTATACATCTTCATAAGAAATTTCAAATAATAGAAATTTGTACCTGACAAAAGTTTTGCAGAGTTTTTGTGATTGGGTGCCAACAATTAAGAAGAAAAAGGAGATCGATTTGTTTGATTTGGTATCTATTCGAAAAGCTTTGATTAGGTTTGTTGATTGGGTTAGAACGATTATATAGAAGTGAAAGAAGAAGAAGTAGATCGATTTCCATTATAAATCAATTTCTTATTTCTTTTAAGTGAAGAAATAATAAGTACAATTTGTATTGTAAATCAATTTTTATTTTTATCTATAATTGATTTGAAGTTGTAAAGGAGGCGGCTTTGAAGTGCAGGAAGATTGGAGCAAAGGAAGAAGAAGAAAAAGAAGTTTTAATATCATTAACAATCTGTTTAATCTGAGCCTCATATCAAAATTTTACATATGGATCTCAAGGCTATCCTAACCATTGAACACAACTTAAGTTTGGACCCAACCACCAATTTAACTCACCCACAGATCTACCCTCACATAGATCTCAAGACGATCCTAACCCTTGAACACAACTTAAGTTTGGACCCAATCATCGATTTAATCTCACCCACAGATCTATCCTTATAAACACATCTTAAGACGATCCTAACCATAGAATACAACTTAAGTTTGGACCCAACCATCGATTTAATCTCACCCACAGATCTACCTTCACACAGATCTCTAGACGATCCTAACCCTTGAACACAACTTAAGTTTGGACCCAACCGTGGATTTGATCTCACCCACAGATCTATCCTTATCAACACATCTCAAGCTGATCCTAACCATTGAACACAACTTAAGTTTGGACTCACCCACAGATCAACCCTCAACCACAGATATCTAGACGATCCAGACCCTCCTTCATTTTATCTAAACAAACTGTGTTTGTCCCATCCTCACAGTATAATATAGACTAGTTGTACCCGTGGCTTCGCCACGTTAGTTTATACCGTTCATTTTACTAATAATTTTTAGATTTTGTAAATTGCCAATGAAATTATAAAGAAAAATTACAAATAGTATTTTTAATGAAATTACAAAATTACAAATTTTTTTTTAATATATTTTATAAATTCCAAATATCATTTTTATCCAGATGCTTAAGCCGGTTTGAAGGCCTTTAGCAGTTATGGCCGTGGTTGGGATTTGTCGTTTCTTCGTGGTATAAACAATCACTTTAAACAGTGAAAACAACAAAAGATGTGCTTCAAATTCTTTGGCTGTTGAACAGTTTCTAACCACACTGGAATTGATGGTACCAAACCATCCAGTCATAAATTAAAACCTAATGGGTAGTAATATTTTATTAACAAAATGAATGACTAAATTTCAACAAACACAAAATGAAAAAAAATGCTACCATATTAGGGAAGAAGTAAAGAATGAAGATTGAACATTGAAGAACAATTATAATGATATTACCAAAATTTGAAGAACAACTATTTTTTTTCATTTATCTGCAGCTGATATCCTATTGTTTATACCATCCATTGAGTAAGAATAATCTAGTCTATCAATTTATTTTTTATTTTTTTGAGAGCGCTTTCTTTTCCTGTAGAAGAAATATGTGTGAAAATCTGTGAAAAATTGCAACGGTATAATAATTAAAGCAATGTGGAAATAACATTATCCGTGGGTGAACTAATTACTTTGGCTCGGCTTCTTTATTTTGAGTTACAACATTGTTGGATGCATTCCTTTCAGATAATTCACTTTCTCTTCGTTTACGTTGGCCTTCTTGATATTTGTTTCATTTAACAATTTGACTAATAAATATGGAGAAAATTGATATATCAATTTATTGTACCATACATTTTAAAAGCAAAAAAAATTAAAAAAAAAATTAAGTTAAAAAGAATCAGCCAATATATAAATGGAACTACGCCTACAGAATATCAGTTATCTATTCTTCAGTCAATGTCTATATAGCGGTCTATACCGTTCATTTTACTAATAATTTTTAGATTTTGTAAATTGCCAATGAAATTATAAATAAAAATTACAAATAGTATTTTTAATGAAATTACAAAATTATCAATTTTTTTTTAATATATTTTATAAATTCCAAATATCATTTTTATCCAGATGCTTAAGCCGGTTTGAAGGCCTTTAGCAGTTATGGCCCATATATATCTGTGGTTGGGATTTGTCGTTTCTTTGTGGTATAAACAATCACTTTAAACAGTGAAAACAACAAAAGATGTGCTTCAAATTCTTTGGTTGTTGAAAAGTTTCTAACCACACTGGAATTGATGGTACCAAACCATCCAGTCATAAATTAAAACCTAATGGGTAGTAACATTTTATTAACAAAATGAATGAATAAATTTCAACAAACACAAAATGAAAAAAAATTGCTACCATATTAGGGAAGAAGTAAAGAATGAAGATTGAACATTGAAGAACAATTATAATGATATTACCAAAATTTGCAGAACAACTATTTTTTTCCATTTATCTGCAGCTGATATCCTATTGTTTATACCATCCATTGAGTAAGAATAATCTAGTCTATCAATTTATTTTTTATTTTTTTGAGAGCGCTTTCTTTTCCTGTAGAAGAAATATGTGTGAAAATCTGTGAAAAATTGCAACGGTATAATAATTAAAGCAATGTGGAAATAACATTATCCGTGGGTGAACTAATTACTTTGGCTCGGCTTCTTTATTTTGAGTTACAACATTGTTGGATGCATTCCTTTCAGATAATTCTCTTTCTCTTCGTTTACGTTGGCCTTCTTGATATTTGTATCATTTAACAATTTGACTAATAAATATGGAGAAAATTGATATATCAATTTATTGTACCATACATTTTAAAAGCAAAAAAAATTAAAAAAAAAAATAAGTTAAAAAGAATCAGCCAATATATAAATGGAACTACGCCTACAGAATATCAGTTATCTATTCTTCAGTCAATGTCTATATAGCGGTCTATACCGTTCATTTTACTAATAATTTTTAGATTTTGTAAATTGCCAATGAAATTATAAATAAAAATTACAAATAGTATTATTAATGAAATTACAAAATTATCAATTTTTTTTTTAATATATTTTATAAATTCCAAATATCATTTTTATCCAGATGCTTAAGCCGGTTTGAAGGCCTTTAGCAGTTATGGCCCATATATATTTGTGGTTGGGATTTGTCGTTTCTTTGTGGTATAAACAATCACTTTAAACAGTGAAAACAATAAAAGATGTGCTTCAAATTCTTTGGTTGTTGAAAAGTTTCTAACCACACTGGAATTGATGGTACCAAACCATCCAGTCAATAATTAAAACCTAATGGGTAGTAACATTTTATTAACAAAATGAATGAATAAATTTCAACAAACACAAAATGAAAAAAAATTGCTACCATATTAGGGAAGAAGTAAAGAATGAAGATTGAACATTGAAGAACAATTATAATGATATTACCAAAATTTGCAGAACAACTATTTTTTTCCATTTATCTGCAGCTGATATCCTATTGTTTATATCATCCATTGAGTAAGAATAATCTAGTCTATCAATTTATTTTTTATTTTTTTGAGAGCGATTTCTTTTCCTATAGAAGAAATATGTGTGAAAATCTGTGAAAAATTGCAACGGTATAATAATTAAAGCAATGTGGAAATAACATTATCCGTGGGTGAACTAATTACTTTGGCTCGGCTTCTTTATTTTGAGTTACAACATTGTTGGATGCATTCCTTTCAGATAATTCTCTTTCTCTTCGTTTACGTTGGCCTTCTTGATATTGTTTCATTTAACAATTTGACTAATAAATATGGAGAAAATTGAAATATCAATTTATTGTACCATACATTTTAAAAGCAAAAAAAATTAAAAAAAAAATTAAGTTAAAAAGAATCAGCCAATATATAAATGGAACTACGCCTACAGAATATCAGTTATCTATTTTTCAGTCAATGTCTATATAGCGGTCTATGTAGTATGCATAAAAACATATGACATAACAACCAATTATAGTGTGACCATTAACTGAAAACTGTAAAAGGGTGAATGAAACTAATGGAAATAAAATTTTGAACATCAGTTATCTATTTGTCAGACATGAAACCAATTTTGTGGCTGACTAAATGTATATTAGTTAACAAAATATGACTAAATGTAGATGCAGTACAATG
The DNA here is from genome assembly GCA_020826895.1 of Aquilegia kansuensis. NCBI lineage: Eukaryota > Viridiplantae > Streptophyta > Magnoliopsida > Ranunculales > Ranunculaceae > Aquilegia > Aquilegia kansuensis. The sequence continues at coordinate 29,398,462 of CM037007.1, forward strand.
TCTCATCTATATTAGTTAATATGACGCCTAAATTGGTAAAGTTGTGGCTGACTAAATGTGTGATTGTTGCAAGTAGATTCTAAAACCTGTTGTGGCTTGCTTAGGTTTACACGGTAACAAAATATTATCGTGTAAATAATGACTTTGCTCAAGCTAACTATCTCAGTGAAGGAGTGCATAATGGTGTCTTGTGACGACAGGAGAGATGACTTCAACAATTTGGTCGAATGAATTTTTGTTTTATTATCTAGATGGTTTTGTTTTTAAATTTTTAATTGGGACATTATTTTCACAGGAAATCGTTGTGAAGAAACTTTTCTCGGACACTCCCCGGTCCTTGAAAGAATTTTACAACGAATTTTGTTTACTAACCAATTTAGATCACATCAATACAGTGAAGCTTCTAGGGTTCTGTGCCGATCAAAGAGAAAAGTTTGTTGTGTATGAATTCCTGCAGTTCGGATCATTAGGGAAAAGCTTGCAAGGTGAGCATAGGTGTCTAATTCAGTGTGTGTTTTGTTTACCAAGTATGAACTTCTCTTGAGTTTAAATGGAGTGGAAATTTTGTTTTCTATGCATCCTAATTTTAATTTGATTGCATTTTATAGATGGTGGTGAGGAATTCACCTTTCTCGTAGACTGGAATTAGATAGTTCGAATTGCCCAGGGAATTATCAAAGGCCTTGATTTCTTATATAAGATGAATATTATTCACGGAAATCTTAGGTCCGATAAGATCCTTGTTGGCAGAGGACATATTGCTAAGATTTCATACTTCCGGATTGCAAGGGTTGGTTCTGCAACAGAGAAAAATGATGAGATGTACAATCTTGGCATCATCTTGTTAGAGATCATCTTTGGGCGCAAAGCATATCCTGATGGGGATCTGGTTACTTGGGTAAGTTCTGCTTATACCAATATCTGGTCCACTACTTATTTCTAACTGCAACATGGTCCTATGGTCATTTGGACAAAATGAAATTTGCTTCCACCAATAAGCCAAGTGGTGTTATATAGTTTGGAACTAAATTTTTGTCATTTTGAGTATACAGGCAAGACCAAGGTTCAGGGAGCGTCACAACTAACCTGGTAAACCTAAGGCTTCATGGGAGATACCCTAGAAGAGGGCTAGCTATCTTTGCAGTTGTAACTGAAATGTGCTTGAATACGCATAGGCAGAATCGACCTTCCACAAACACCATGGTCAATGCTATACAGTTTGTGGTGTATCGGTCATTGCGCCTCAATGCAAATTTGAATAGAGCCCATCCCAGGAATGAGAAGCGGCTTGATTGTTTTTCATGGTAAGAGATGCCAACGTGTAATATCTGACAAACTACTTTGAAGACAAACTGTTCCCAGTAAGACTATTACTTCTTGCACAGTCGGGGTCAGATGTGACAGGGATAATTATTAGTGAAGGCACGGGTATAATATAAATCTAGATGCAGTACAATGTCTCATCTATATTAGTTAATATGACGCCTAAATTGGTAAAGTTGTGGCTGACTAAATGTGTGATTGTTGCAAGTAGATCCTAAAACCTGTTGTGGCTTGCTTAGGTTTACACGGTAACAAAATATTTTCTGCCAATTATATTAATATAAGAAATAAAAAATAATATTTAGAATAACAAACCTTAATCCATCATTGCTTGTATTCATCAATATTTGTCCCCTTTCTCTTATCCTCCTTTCACGTTGCGCTATTTTGCGTTTATTAGGAGCTAACTCTTCAGAAACTTCATTATTTTTTGGTCTCTTTGATGTTGTATTATTTTTTTGGCTCATTGATTCTATTAGTCTCCTTTTACGTTGGGTTTGTTGATGTTTATTTGGAGTCAACTCTTCTGTAGTGGTGAGACTTTTGCTTTCTCTGGTTCTCTTTGCTTCCTACCATATTCTTCAGAATTTGTCGTATATTGCATTGTCTGTAATGATAAACACAATTTAAGAAATATTAGAGTGTGCATATAATAAAAAATGTATGTAATCGTTATTGATAATTTTCTTTATCTCTCTCTTTCAACTTAATTATATTACATTACAATGTAATATAAATTATATGTCTATATTATCAATTCTTAATTATCAATGTAATCGTTATCCTCTTTCAAAATATTAGAGTGCACATACAATTATATGTCTATATATAATAATTTAAGAAATATTATTGTTTCTTCATATAAGTTATATGAAAATTTATAACGATGAGCACCGGATATGTATAATAACCATTCTACGTAAAAAAAATTGAGATTTACATCGAGCTATTGTACATGAATTTTCCTGTACAGTCGTAAACACATGGCACATGCCTAGAATTGCACAGGGTACTTGGATTAAATCACCTAAAAAAGTTAAAATTATACCTCTCATAAGAATTGTACAGGGGAAGCCTAGAATTGCAGGGGTCTCAGATCACCAAAATAAGTTAAAATTAGGTATCTCATAAAAATTGGATAGGTGACTATCTAAGAAAAAAAATTATACATCTTCATAAGAACTTTGTTTTTGTCAACATATAAGATATGAATATATACCTGACAAAATTTGAGAAATTTGAGATAAGAAATTTGTACCTGACAAAACTTTTGTAGAAGTCTTTGTGATTGAGATCGATTTGTTTGATTTGGTGTTTATTCGAAAAGCTTTGATTAGGTTTGTTGATTGGGTTAAAACCATTATATAGAAGTGAAGGAAGAAGAAGTAGATCAATTTCCATTATAAATCAATTTCTTATTTCTTTTAAGTGAAGAAATAAGAAGTACAATTTGTATTATAAATCAATTTCTATTTTTATTTGTATCTACCCCCTAGTAATTTAAAAGGTGGGAAAAAAAGCTTATTTTCTCACTTGAGTGAGAAAATAACTTAAACATTTTCTCACCTCCTACAAACCATTGGATTGATATTGAAGGATATCTAGCCATTGATTACATTATGATTATACATTTGAAGTTTTAAATTGTTGCTTTCAACCTTGATGGTGGTAGATATGGAGTTTTGGGTGGTGGTTGGTTTCAACTTTTGGGTGGTGAAATCAAACATTGAGTTAGTGGGTTTATTGTTTTGTGAGTGGATTTAAAGTTTTGAGATATAGGTATTCGGGTTTTTAGTGGTGGAGATCAAATTTTAAGGTGGTGGTTGGTGTATTTTCATGATGTTAAGTCAAATTTAATCATTTAAATGATGAATTATATATTGTTGGTGTTAATTTCATGTTTTAAACTTGAAAATTTAACATTTTGATTTCAAAATCTATGATTGTGAAGGTTGATTTCGAAGTTTAGGTGGTGGATCTATGATTTTGGTGGATTATTTCATCAATTTCTTTTTAATTTTTTAATGTAACCAAACAAAACATGTGAAAAAATAATTAGAATTCTAATTGTCAATCAAACACCCTTATTTGATCAAGTGAGAAAACTTAAAAATATTTTCACACGGAAGTGGGAATTTTTTTTTTAAGTCATTCCCACTATAGTAGGAAATTAATTAGAATGCCCAATGAAATAATTCCCACTCCCTTTTTTTCCACTCTGCAATCAAACACACCCTAATTGATTTGAAGTTGTAATTGATTTGAAGTTGTGAAGGAGTCGGCTTTGAAGTGCAGGAAGATTGGAACAAAGGAAGAAGAAGAAAAATAAGTTTTAATATAAAAAACTTATACACATAATTTCCTTGTTAAATCTCTTTAATCTAAGCCTCCTATCAAAATTTCACATATGGATCTCAAGGCTATCCTAACCATTGAACACAACTTAAGTTTGGACCCAAGCATTGATTTAATCTCACCCACAGATCTACTCTCACATAGATCTCAAGACGATCCTAACCATTGAACACAACTTAAGTTTGGACTCAACCACGGATTTAATCTCACCCATCTATTATTATCAACACATCTCTAGATGACCTCAAGGCTATCCTAACCATTGAACACAACTTAAGTTTGGACCCAACCATTAATTTAATCTCACCCACAGATCTATCATTATCAACACATCTCAAGACGATCTTAACCATTGAACACAACTTAAGTTTGGACCCAGCTATTGATTTAATCTCACCCTTAAATCAACCCTCATGCACAGATCTCTAGATGATCTATACCCTTGTTTGTTTTATCAAGACAAACTGTGTTTGTGCCATCCTCACAGTATAATATAGATTTGGCTGTTATTTAACTTTGTTGTTGGCAGATCATAATTTTGGGAGGCTGACTTAGCGTTATTTAATCAAAATTAGTTAAAAAAAAAAAAAAAAAGCTAGGTCCTGTACTTACCAACTATATTGTGATGCTCACTCATGACTCATTGTTTTGAAAATGACACTGAAGGCTTTTTCACTTCAAATTCCATGTGCATGGTTGGTTTTATTCAACCTAACCTCAAATTAAAGTAATGTTTTTGACTAAGACACTGAGGGGAGGGGGGGGGGGGGGGGGGAACATTTACGTCAGCAAAAGCTCTCAAATAATGGACCAGGCTTCTTCAATGGATCATCTCTCCCTCAGTCCCTCAAGTACACTAGCTACTAACGCTGACACTCAAGCATAGAACAGTGCCCGTACTCAACAATTAAAACCTACGCGTACGGGTAATGTGGCTTTCAATATAATTCATTGAGGAAGATTGGTGCAATGTGTGCGACGCAAACTAGTCCCACATCCCAGAGAAAATCGCCAAGACATTAGAGATGCATACATGGACGATGATGGATATCACCCTTAACAGTAGCACGGTGTTTCAATAAAAACATCACACACCTGACTCCTGACTCCTGAGATGGGGCTAGTGGTGGTTAAGTGGGACATTACAATATCAGTAGTTCAGTACTAATTTGTAACTAAATATATCGATCTGTCACAGACAAACAGTTAAGAGGTCAGACTATAGAGTTGGCGAAATGTATTAAAATAAAAATCTGTTAATAAAAAGTGACATTTCAATAGTGACCTGAATTATATATATTCTTTATAGCTTCAATATCTATAGGTTTTAGGATAAAAGTATAACGCAGAAGGATTTTATACCAATCAATTTCATGCAAAATCTTTAGAATATCATGAAACAATGATAAAAAAATGATGTATTTGCGTGCTTGCATATATAACATATAAACAGAAAATTTAGGCTGTGGCCCCATTAATCCATTACATATGGAACTTTGATAGAAGACTAACTTTCAAATATATATTTATTTATCTAGATATGTGTATGATCTTTTCATTAGTTGTCTTTTTCTAGAGCAAGCTTAACTAATCACTTTATTTGCAACCTAATACGAATTAAAAATCCAGGTAGTAAGTATTACAGCAATTAAAGCACATATGTTAGTGATTTGTACCCCAGTTAACAAGTTCTCTCTTCAATTCATATGTGAGAAAGTCTATATAAAGGGACTTGAATTCCAAGTAAGAACACTTCAACAAATAACTTCAGTAAGCTTATAAACCAGTATGGGCAAGACAACTTGTTTTGGGATAATAGGTTTGTGTCTTCTAGCCTCGTTTGGTTCGGCTATAGCTGATTTAGAATTGGGTTTTTATGATAAAAGTTGTCCACAAGCTGAGAAAATTGTGCTGGAGTATGTAAAGAAGCATATCCCAAATGCCCCAAGTTTGGCTGCGACATTCATTAGAATGCACTTCCATGACTGTTTTGTGAGGGTAAGTATGCAAGGATAAAGGTTCTTCATCCTTAGAATAAGCACTTCCATTATAGTTTATATGCAAGGATAATGGTTTTTGTTTCTTGTCAATGCTCCCATGATGTTCTTAGTTTCATTTATGATTACATATCTAGTCAGTATATGCCTAATAACTTCGTGTTACACTATTTTCTCTGTTTCGTATTTTGCATTAATTTAATTACACTCTAAATTTTATCATTCATAACTCAAACTATCATTTCTTAGGGTTGTGATGCGTCTGTCCTTCTGAATGACACTTCAAACAACCAAGCCGAGAAGGATGCTCCTCCCAATCTAACCCTCCGAGGGTTTGATTTCATCGATGCAGTGAAGAGTTTACTAGAAGCTGAGTGTCCTGGCATTGTCTCGTGCGCAGATGTTGTTTCTTTAGTTGCTAGAGATTCAATTGTCACTACCGTAAGCATTCTGTAGTAATCGACTTTATGGAACTTGGTTTGGTCATTAATTCAATTTAGTGGTGGTACTATTTATTTACCAATATTCTATTAGGATTATATCTTACTAAATTGGCATAACAATATTCAGACATTATCAAACTACATTTTATTCCATATGCTAAGGTATTCTTTGCAAAAGGATTGACTGTTATTTCCCATTGTGTAATTGCAACAACAGGGAGGTCCCTATTGGAAAGTCCCAACGGGTCGTAGAGATGGGACTATTTCAAGAAGATCTGAAGCATTAAGCAATATACCTTCCCCCTTTGAAAACTTCACATCCATTTTGACAAAGTTTAGGAACAAAGGACTAAACGTGCAAGATCTTGTTCTCTTGTCAGGTAGTTTATGCAAAATTAAATATAATCGATACCATGTGATGTTTTACATCTAAGAAATATGTTAAAAACTTTATATTTCTTTTTACGATACCATATTCGCAGGTGCCCACACAATTGGGATTTCTCACTGTAGTTCCTTCACGAACCGTCTCTATAATTTCACTGGCGTGGGAGATCAAGATCCTTCTTTAGACAGTGAATATGCTGAAAATTTGAAAGCAAGGAAATGTAAGACTTCCACTGATAACACAACTATTGTTGAGATGGATCCAGGGAGTTTCAGGACTTTCGACCTTAGCTACTACACATTATTACTTAAAAGACGAGGTCTATTTCAATCGGACGCAGCTCTGACCACTGACTCCACTTCAAAACAATTTATCACCCAACTAGTCCGTGGACCACTTCCAGTTTTCCTTGAAGAGTTCGCTAAATCCATGGAGAAGATGGGTGCAGTTGGTGTCAAAACTGGAACAAACGGCGAAATCAGGAAACATTGCGCATTGGTGAATAGCTAGATTTATCACTAAGAGTGATAACTCGTTTTGTTTTATGCTTTTTGAATGTTGTGATTTTAAAATACATGTCTGTTTTACATTCTATATGTGCTAGTGCCTACAGTACAACTTTATGTTGTTGGGATCTTCGGTTGTACCATCCAAAGTTTTGAGCAAATAATAAAGATCAAGCTTTGTGTGTATTTATTGTTATACAATAAGAGCAGACAAAATTGTCGAAAAAATAATTATTGGTTTCTTCTATTCACTCTTCTACAATTCAGTCTTACTTCTCCTTGTTGTCCTGTTAAAACACCCACATTTCCTAATTTGATCATGGCCTTGGCAAATTTCCGTCTGAAAACATTTGGCTGTTGTACGTACTTCGTTGCTAATTTTTGCGTAACATCTGTAAAGGCCAGCCCTTGATCTAACTCTAGGGCTGCTTCTCCATTGAGCAAACTGCGGTAAAAGGAGCTGTCTAACTTGAAGGGTGTGTTGGTTGTTGGAGTCATGAATACTGTTGGATCCTTGCTTATGTTAAATATCTGATTAACTGGCCTTGGACATTTCTTTGTAAGGAACTTGAAAACACCCTGATCCAAATCCGGGTCTGCGCGTCCTGTTCCTTTGAAGTTATAAAGTCGATCAATGAAAAAACCACAATGACAAAATCCAATTGCATGAGCACCTGAAAACCAATCGACAAACAAATTCAATGGATACACCAAATGGTAGAATGATCTATTGATGTTCTATATCCATAGGGTTAAGCTCACCTAGTAATGTTGTAAGATCATCCAAATCAAGGCCTATAGCTTGAACAGCATTAAGTACAAAATCTATAGGTCTTGATGGTCCAGGGATGTGAACATCACTTATAGTCGAAACTGTTCCATCTCGTCTACCAGTAGGTAATCGATATGAAGATCCTCCAGATAATGAAACTCCATCTCGGGTTGCTAATGCCAAGATATCTGCGCAAGATACAACACCTCTGCATGTTTTCTCTAACTCTACTTTTATTTTATCTATCACCTCAAATCCTCTAAGACTTAAGTTTGGAGGGGCTTCCTTTTCTGCAATATTTTCTCCTCTACTATCAAGAAGAACCGAGGCGTCACACCCCTGTAAGAAAATCAGATTGTTGTAGGCTGACTCAAATCAATATAAGTTTTTAGGCAATAGATCAGAATATTGGAAATAGATATCATTTCTTGATAAAAGTTTATATTTTTCTCTATTATATGCAGGATTGTTTCATTCATTATCAAATTCTGAATGTGTTTTACCCTCTTCATATTTCCAGTTCAACAGCAAGTAGAAATGGAAATAGATATCATTTATGGGCTATTGGGCATCACAGATTCTCTTATGTATGAATCATTTTGTCGTCAATAGTTTCATGCTTTTTTGCCTAAATCATTTTTACTTCGGCCGTGCATAACTGCATACCACTTAGATGTCAGATACACATTTCCAAAACATAAGACACATACACACACTCACAAACGTAAGATCAAAATGGCACACAAAAAGGACTTACAAGTTCAAGTGAATGATAAAAAATTGGTAATGTGACATACTGACATATCACTATGATACTATGGACCAATTCAAAAATGAATCTCAAGATCAGAAAACCAAGTGGGAAAAGCTTAAACACTTACTCTAATGATACAGTCATGGAAATGCAACCGCAGTAAACCAGCCGGTATAGAAGGGTCCCTTTTGAACTCCTCTGCCATGATTCTTTTCACTACAACCTCTGCCTGTGGGCAAGTGTTTTGATAGAAATGGAACTGCAGGGACTCAGCTGTATGTACTTGTAAAGCTAATAGTAATGTGGCAAGAGCAGAGAGCAGAGCTGCCATGATAGAAGCTTCTGTTCTCTGCTTTATCAGTAGAATACAGATTTAGTAGTAGTAGAAGAAGATTAGATGTACCTTGTGTGAAATAGAAAAATCTAGTGATTTACTGTGAAAGACTTGATATGATTTGCTTTGGTTCTTGCTATCAACAACTATGTTTCTCACAATTCAAGGTTTATTTAGGAGTTTAGTAATCTACTTGCACATGATTTTTAGATGGATTTGCATAAAATATACCCTAGAATGCCAGCCATTTTATGTTTTCATGATGACATTAATTCCAGTAAGATCACATATGAGTGATTCTTGGGTCAACTCCTTGTCCAGTACTCTCAAAAGTCTTAATCTCTCATGCCTCACATGCAAGACTTTGGGCTGCTAGTGGGCTGGACCTTGTTCCAACAAAGAAAGTCCACACTCTTGGTCCGGTAAACTCGGTAAGTAACTGTTCATGTTTGACAACTCTTGGTACCTGCTCTACAACAAGTGCCTTATTTAGCAGATGACCATTCGTTATTCTTTTGAAGAATATATGAATGTTCTGTTCATAAATATTTCCAGTCCTTTTATACTCCTTAACATCGACTTTCATGCTAGTTCTTCTCCAGCATGAAAGTTCCATTTCAGGGAAGGACGACGTACCATGATACTTTCTGTTTCGTCGAGCCCTCTTTTGGTCTCTGGTTTGATGGTTGCATGTGCTAAAAATCCAGTACATTCCGTTTCATTTCCCATCCCAGTCTTTCGCGACACTTCAGGTTTACTTCTTTTGTTAGGTCTCGACTTCTCTGCTATGATCTCCCCATAGTAGTTCATATCGGACATTGAAGATGTAAATAGGTGCTAAATATCATCAGGACCCCAGTCACTTCGCTTTAGTTCCATGGGATGCCATGATTATGGATCGGCACCTCCCTAGTCAATAGTAATCAAGCCACCCTTTAGTTCTGTCGGATGCCAAGAATATAGGTCGGGGGATATATTAGTCAGCAAAATGAACAATGTTGAATATTACTACTACTCTGACAATTACAAAAACAACCAGCACCCAAATAAATGAGCACATATTTTCACAAGGCCATTAGTTCTCTATTAGGTCAAGGACCATAATTAGTGCGTTTAAGGCTTAACTGTTGGCCCTTTTCCCAGCTAACACATTACTACATAGTTTACTACTGTACGTACGTATGGTGTAGAATTGGATTTCATCAACGATCTTTAGGTTCCTTCATTTACAGTGTAAACTGGCTAGGGTACCCAACTTTTTTCATTTGACTTTAAGAAGTGATAAGGCAAGGAACAGGCTCGCGTAGTCAAGAATCCATTGTGATCATAATTTATACTTTCGGTTTACTCCAACATCCTAAAGAATACAATATGGCAATAAACAAGTAGTTATCTTGTCTGACAAGGCGGGCACTATTGCATTATTAAGAATTGCAAATCCCTGAGACAACTTAATACTCTACAACACTTCAACTGATAGGAAGAAAGAGGGCAACTAGCATGATTTACAATTGTAATCTTGCGAAAGGCATGACTGGATGTTAACATTGAAATTGGATTAATTCGGACTCACTATTACTGTCTTTTAACCAAATACATTCAGCAGTACACTTGATGTGACATATCATGCTCATGTGTTAGTTCAATACTTAACTGACAGTTTATTGGCTTATTGATGAAGACACTAATTAGTTCCATGGGTGATCAAGAGACTCTGGTCTCAATCAAATTGCATTCCAAAAGGTTTTTCTCCAGCTCAAATCACCTCAAGAAAAGCTTGCAGTTCTTCATAAGGGTCCTAAAAATTTAAAGCAACTCCAAAAAACTTACATTTAACATATGCACTTGTTCCTTGTTCTCCAGAGTCCATGCACGATTTTCAAAATTCCCCTTCTTTCCTAGTTTCCTACACAAACACACGCACATAACACCATCTTCTTGTCCCCCTTCCATTACTCCCTACAAATGTGGTACACCATACCGGAGTTCCCATTGAAGTATTGAACCCCTCTCGGCAACTGGTCCAGTGAAACATCAACCTAGCCACACGCCTACTACTATAATATATGTGCATAGTGTGACAACCTGTTTTGTTGAACTATGATGTGCCATTTTCTTGGAATTTGAATTTGTTCCGCACTCTTAAAGAGTGTGGAACAACACTCTTCACCAGATTTTGTCATGTACTACTAATTTTTTTTAAATTTAACTGGTCCTACTAGGGTTAACAGCACCCATCTTAGATGTTTTAATTTTTTAATTAATCTCACTTAATATTAAAAAAAAAAATCAAAACCAAAATTTTTATTTTTTTATATAGCCATGTGGCAAGATATGGGGGAGAGTATTGTTCTGCACTCTTAAAGAGTGTGGAACAAATTCGCACTCATTTTCTTGGGTATACTTTAAATCGTTGGCCTCATACTTTTCATTATGTGACAGGTGTTCATAATGCTCAGGTATTGTTCGATGTAACAGATTTTTAAAATCCTAGAACATTCAAGTCCCAAGTAAATAATTAAGTAGTATAATGTAGCCACTCTTTAGTTGCTTGGACCCCAATGATTATAGATTATAGATTATTATAGATGGGGAGCTATCATTTGGATCAGCAAAAAGACCACTGCTAGCTACCACTAGCCAGCCCATCACAAAGTTCAAACACAATATGAAGACAACAGGTTAAATAATGGAAAACTGGCTGGGATGACAGTCAAAGGCAAAGGGTATCCGGCTGCTAATAAGGCACTCGTTATATAAGGCATTTGCCTTATTTAGCAGATAACTTGGTAAAGGGAAAATGTTGGATGCAGAGGAAATCATGCTGCAATACCAAGTTATCATGCCACACCACGGATAACAGAAAAGCCAAACCAATGCAAAACTGAACCAAGAGCATTAATTATAGCAAAAGCTAAAAATGCAATCCAAAGTTCTAAACTCCATGGAACACTAGCACAAAATAACTATCGAAATATTTCATCAAACATAAGAACTGCCTCAAAAAGCCATATAAATTGCTACAATTGTTCAATACTACATCATACTACAAAACCCTCAGTAGCCTTAACGTAGTGTTTGTTTCAACAAGTGTTCAACAATAAGTAATTTTTAAATGGTGGACTAGAGAAATAATAAGTGAAAAGTGATTTTTATACTGTTTGTTTAGAATCAGTGTTCAGAACATAATGGACTCTTTTCAGCCATTTTGGCCAGCACAAATCTCATGCTTAATTTATCTTCTTAATGTTTATTCTAATTGTATGACAATTATACCCATATATAATATTTTTTATTAAACTTATGTCCACAATCCACGTAGGATTCCTTCTTGTCTAATCTCCTGAGAAATCCATTAGTTATATCATATGCATTGGGTTTAATTATATCATAGTCATGAAAGATCCATTCACATGTGTCTTTCTTTGAAAATCCATTATTATATCATACGTATTGGGTTTAATTATTATTAAAAAAAAGATGTATATAGATGCAACTAATTGTCTCAATTTTTTAATATGTTTTTACTTTGTTTGATTTGTTTTAACCATGTTTTTTATATAAGTATTTCTTAAATGTTCAATTGTTATTTTGTGATGTCATTTTTTTGCAAAGAACTTCAGATTTCATGTTTTTCAAATTTAAAATTTAAAGAATAGAATAAAGGAGGATAAAATTGTCACATTTAAAATAGTCAATTGTAAAACAGAAATTTTGAAAAATGATAAACAAACAACTTTTTTAGCATCCAGTCTTCAGCATTCAACAATTAATATCCAGCATTCAGCAACCAGTATTCAGCATTTTAAACAAACACACTCGGTTATTTGCTCATGTAGTCAAGCGTGCTACCATCATGATTTTTACTTCCGGTTTACTCCAACATCCCAAAAACTTCCATTTATTGGCAACACAATATTTACTTACATGATGAGACATCCACTGTGCATAGTGTAAAGAATTTCTAATCACCGAGAGATAACTATATACTCTACCAGCAATAGGAAAACGAGGGCAAAATTGCATGATTCATGATCATAAAATTGCTGAAGGCATGAATAAAAGCAGGTTAAACCAATTTATAATGGGAATTTGTTTAACCCTGGCTCAAAATGTGCAATATCATGCTCATGTGTCAATGTTTGGACACACTACCAATTGAAGGGTCAAAACAATTGCGTTTGAAAGAGTTATTCTCCAGCTCAACTTAGTGCAAAGTGCAAACTAAGCAACAAATGCGCTTGTGACTTATTCCTTTCTTTCTCGACAGTCCATCCACAAAGTTCATATTCCCCTGACATCTTTTCTCTTCGCCGTCACCTTGTTTCCTACACACACACACGCACAACTTTTTCACATTATCAACAACCCATTCCATTACTCCCAAATACATGGAACACCATACCCGAAATTCCCATTGAACATTTACTCTAGTGATAGTCATCGTAAGGCAACCGCCATAAACAGTCCGGTATAGAAGGTCTTTCTTGAACTCCTCGGTCATAGTAGTGTCATGACTCTTTGCACACTGTAAGCTCTACCTGTGGCCTGTCGGCAAGTGTTTAGGTAGAAATGGAACTGCAGAGAATGTAATAATAAGCCTAGTAGTAATGTTGCAAGAGCAGATAGCAGAGCTGCGATTACAGAAGCTTCTGTTCTCTAGCTGCTCTATGAGTAGAGACTAGAGAGTAGTGATGACTTAGTCGTATCTTTCATGAATAAAAGAAATCTAGTTAATTTTTTGTAAAAACTTGATATGATTTGCTTTGTTTCTTGCAACTAACAACTATTTTTCTCCAAATTCGAGGTTTATTTTGCACATGATTTTACATGGATGTGCATAAAATACAACCAGAAATCCAGAATGCCAGCCATTATAAGTTTTTCATGGTGACATTATAAGTGGTAGATTGATTCTTGGGTCAACTTCTGATCTTGTGAATAATTCTCACGGCTCACATGCAAGACTTTGGCACGCTAGCCATTGGGCTGCCTAGATCATAAGAGCTAGCTACCAGTAGAGTGAAAAATGCAGCAAATTGTTAAATAGGTGCATTGGTGCAAAATACGTACACAAGAGCTGCAGTCACATACTTCTCGTACAAAGTATTGACGGCTTTAGTTCCGTGGGCACCAAGATTATAGATCAGCACTCCATAATAATCTAGCTACCCTTATTTAAGTCATGTTGGCACCAAAAGACAAGAATATAGATCAGGAGCTATATATTGTCAGCAATATGACCACTACTGCAGGCAATTATACTAGCAAGTCAGCCATTACAAACCCAACAAAGACCTAACAGATGAACATACATTACTTTTTTAAGCCTACATTGTCGTAAGGCCATTAGCACCCTACTTTGTCAGCGACCATAATTAGTACGTTTAAGTATTCTGTTGGCGATCTGCCCCGATCACAACACATTACTAGTTTACTACTGTATGGATGGATCTAATTACTTCTTTGATCGTTCGTTTTATCACTTAAAGATAGCTACAAAGAATTGGATTTCATCATTTCCAGGCTCTTTCTTATGCAGTCTGAAAGTGGCTGGGATGACAATACTGTGGTTATCTATGCTTATTTTTTAAGGTGGTGTTATGAACTCATTGATTTGCCAGGAGCTAAAGGCAAACGAAAAGGGATTACAAATTCGTTCTTACTTTGCTCATATTCTTTGAGAGCAATACAGGCAATCAATTGCCAGGAAAGCTCCTTGCCTCCTCCTATGCTTCAAAACCCTCACTTCCTCATTATATTTGTGGCCCAACGATTTGCTTGCTTATTTTTAACCATATTTATTTATTTTACAAAAGGTGTACAGGGAAGGCTCATGTCCTGATATATATGATCATAATATATATAGCCTGTGCAGTGTTTTTGTGCATTTTTAGATCAAAGGTTGAAGCGTTCAATGGAAGAGAATGTGCATTTGTCACATTCCTTTGGGGATGTTATACCCGATCGTGGACGGTGATGTAGCCTTCAGGACTAGTTTAAGATTAGAGCTTCATCCTTCAGGCCGCCTTGAAACTGAATGGATTTAAATAATTTGGCTAGGAAAATTTAGTTATACAAGGTGTTGAAGCCGTGCTATGCACTGGGATAAGTATTATCCGATAAAATGGAGAATCACTTATAATAATTTTATAAGTGATGTATAGTTGATTTGTTGAACCGAGCTTTTTCTTAATGCCCTTCTCAATTTAAATTTGTAGAGATTTTATAATAATTTTATAAGTGATTGGTTGAACCGAGCTTTTTTTAATGCCCTTCTCAACCTAAATTTGTAGAGATTTATAATTAATATTTTTTATATTTAATATGGTTTTTATAAAAGTATTATGGACTTTAAATAAAGACACTACTACAAAGAACCGAGTATTGTAATAACGGATACGCTTGATGTGCCATTTGGTTATCATTCTCATGTGTGGGTTCAAAGAAAAGCCTTTGGCTTATTGATGAAGATACTACTACAAACTACGAAATACCAACAAGGTTAAGGGTCAAGAGGTTTGCATTTGAAAAGCTTGAAGTCTTTGATAAGGGTCCTAAGAGACCGAGTAAACGTATAACAACTCTTTGATAAGGGTCCTAAAAGATGCTAGATTTATCAAAGAACTGAATCATTTCTATGCTCTTTCTTTAGCACAATATAGTCGGAAAGGTGCTTAGGATGACAATGTTAAGTTTCTTCGATCCTTTTTGTTGGTAAAATAAGAGCATCTCCAATGGTCTCTCAAATTTGTAAGTTTAAGAGAAAAAACTCAAAAACCATCAAAAATCATCTCCAATGGTATCTTAGATTTGATGAAATCTTAACATTTCATTAAACTTTCTCTTAAATTTGAGAGTTTCTCAAAGTGTAGTTTTACTAAATACGCGAAAGTACTACTTTCGCGCGAAACTAATACCTGTGCGCGAACAGTAACCTACTCCGACCAATTTCTGGCTATAAATTGGAGGTAATTTTCATTTTAGTAACAAAGCTTGGATTTTCAAGTTTGCATATTTTAAACAAAGCTTGGATTTTATTTCAAACAACGGGTGGTGGTGAATTGCACATTTTAGAAGAATTTAACGACGAAAGTTATGAATCGAATGATAAAATGAAGGTATGTTTGTTAAATTAATTAAATTTAAACAAAGAATATTTGTTTACATATTTTAACAAAAAATAATTTTGTTTTGTTTGTTTAGATTCAAGATGATCACAAAGAACATATTGTGGAGAATGAAGAACATACATCAAAATTGTATTCTGGAGAAGAAATAATAAATAAAGAGAAGGAAGAAGAAACCATCGATGATAAGTGTGTGGATGCGTTGTTTGATAAACTTATTGACGATCGAGTATGAAAGCAAAATTCAAGTGAGCGTCGATAATTGTGATCATACTGATTTTGAATTCGACTATTGTAGTTGTCAAATGCTTTGTGCAATCTGTGGTGAATGTATTAAGTAATTGCATTTTAATAATAAAATCGAATAAATGTTACGAGTATTTGCATACTAATGATCAAAATAATATCTACAAAACAAATGTATCAAATTAATAAATGGACAACTACGATGCCCTCCCCCTCGACCTCCCTCCAGTCTCTTTACTCCCCCTACTCCCCTCTGAACTCTCACTAACATGACCGTCATTTTCACTAGTACTACTAGGACCAGCCTCATGATCATGTGCCCGTTTCCTAGATGGTGTCCCCTCCTGATACCTCTGTAGTTGAGTTTGTGTAGTAGCATACATGTCTAGAAGGGTATTGTAACGAGCAGTCTGTTCGGTGGCAATTTCTCTATTATACTCACAAACAACATGTCGCATTCCATCTACCATTCGAATAGACTCAGTATAACGAGTGCGCATATCATCCTAAAATTAAAACAAACTTTAATTTAGCAACACAGATAATAAATAAAAAAGCTATGAAAAAAAAACAATGTATAAACTAAATAAACTTACCAACCATAAACTATGAAGCATCGACTCCAAGGTAGCGATACGAGCATCATCGGTAGGAGGAATCGGGAGCTGAGCATCTCCCTGCTAAGTGACAACTGTAAAAACCTAAGGATGAGCAACAAGTGGAGGTCCTGGTAGAGGTCCCTCGTGTGTCTGTGTGTGCGGGTCATAGACGGTCCAACAAGTCGTAACCCCCTCCTCATGCCACCTCTCCCTACCAAGTCAATGTTCTCAGCTCGATATAAATCATCAACAATGGGCCCATGAGAAACTGCCTCCCAGTACAAGTCATACATAGCCTGACATGTAGTAACTGTGAACCCACCTTGATCAAGCCAACCATGAAGCCAACCCATCTCAACCATCTGACAGTGATATCCCATCCCGGTAGTCACATCCTCATGGGGGTCATATGGAATACTAACGCGACCAGTCAACTACCGCCAACACCTATCCCCAAGGTAAGTTGAATTTGTTGTACGAGTCTGAAACACAACTCGGGCTCGTGAAAGTGTGAGAGCATACTGAACATCTTCATTGTTGATCGAACAATTGTGGAGAATGCATCCAAGGTTTCCAAGTGATAGACTAAGTTGTACGGAGGTCTATCTGGTTACGAGCAATAATAGTTGAACTCCGAACCTGATCAACCCCTCGTACTCTAATAGAAGAACCCCAAGCACACAGACGTGGAAACTCTTGTGTCTTGTTCCTAACTAAGGGAGTCATAGTGCCAATGTACTCATAAAACCAGTGCTCTAGGAAGACAAACAAAACATGTATAATCATAGGGGTAAATGTGCGGTGAGTAGTAGCTCGGTCGAGGGCCTCTAAAGTCTGACAAAATATAGTACCACCCCAATCATAGTCATGAAACCTATCTACATCCAATACAGCAGCCAAGTAACCTAAACGAATAGTCGAGTGTCGAGGTCCATAGATGAGGTTACGAATAATATACAAGTAGAAAGTTCTCAAGTACTCAAGCTCCATAGCACTCCCCTCCTCCGTAAACTGAGCAGCCCACGCCCCTCTAGTAGCAGTATGTAAAAGTGGCTCCATGTAATACTCTCTAAGTGTAGACAACTTTACGCCAGTGCAAGCATAATGCCTCTTCATAAGTAAACTGAAAATCTAAGTAAAAAAAGCTACATCCTCGTGAACAATATCGTAAGGTGTGCGCGCTCCTCGATCGATAGGTATCCCAGTAATCATGATAAAATCCAAAGGAGTGATACCCAGCTCTTCGAAAGGTAAGTGAAAAGTGTGCGTGGACGACCACCACCTCTCTATCAAAGTACACACTACTGAGTGGTCAGGCCAACACGTAAGCGATGATACAAAACGTCCAAAAGGGGATGCTAAAATATGATCTTGAATACGCCCCATACCAGGGGTAGCCATCAAACCTCGTCACCAACCAACAATCGTGTCGCTCCCCGTCCTCGGACTCCAATCTGTATAATATTTCAAAGCGGTCTCATAAACACAGCCGTTAGATGTCTTTTGAGACAACTATAACCATCAGATCTATATTAAATTATATAGTCGATGGAATAATAACCTTAGATATGGAAAATCAATCCTAACCTTTAGTTGTCTGTTGAGACAATCGTAGCCGTAGGATGAAGAGAATCTTATATAATATTAATTATAAAAATAAATACCAATAATAAATGGGTATATTTATTAATAGATTTGTAACCCTTATTTACAAGAGTTGGTTAGTTGGTGTAACCCCTATTTATTAATAGATTTATTTGTAACCCCTATTTAATTATAAATAGCCCTCTCATTTTTTTATTTTTTTAATGAGCCCTCCCCTATCATTCCCCTCACCAAATATACCTCTCCAAATATATGTTTTCTAATATATCTACCTTTCTCAATCTAATGAGTTCTTTTTCCTGTTATCTAATAGGATTAATGGAAGAATAAATTTTTCTTCGTTTTTTTTGTTGTTTTCATATTTGATGGTTTATCATTGTTTGATTTTTTTTTTCTTTTTAAATTATTGGAGGTATATGTATCACATCAGTTGATACTTAGCTTTCTCAATGATTTTGATGCTGACAATTCTTTTTTCTCATCTTGATTTAACTTTTTTACTAATATTAAATTTGTTGTATGGCCTATAGCAAAGGAACCTACTATGCAAAACTACAATAAATGATTTGACACATTTTATTTACTGTATGTCTATAGGTATCTTGAGAGTCGAGGTAAATTTTTTGAAGAGATCGATGTTATATAGTTGACATTTTGGAAGTAAGGCACTATCGCCCCCTACATGATTGTCAAGTATAAAACTATAGTGACTCATTTGGTTAAACTATTGAGAAGAAATGCTTTGTAAAATCTTTTGTTCCAAGAAAACCTTCATGTTATCTCTTTTGACATATGTAATAATAGTTGTTTTTCTCCACTAACAGTTTTTAAATCATTTTATATATATTTGTTAAATTAATTTTAAAATTACAAATTCTTCTCAACTCTATGTAGATTGTAGAGGGATGAGAGGAACAAAAAATACTCTTAAAAATATTCTGCATATTACTATACATATATAATGTTATGACAATTTTTTGTGCTTAAAAAATTTGACCCTAAGAATTAAAATAAAACAAAATTGTTGTTTGATTTTTAGAATAAATCAAAAATATCATTTCTAATCCCATTTCTTATATAACGGAAAAAAAAATTACATCTCCCTCCACTAAAATAATCGTGCCATAGGTTATCACTAGTATATTAACAAAGTATGTCATTTATTGAATTTTTTATTAGTTTATTTATAACCTATTTATAATATATAGTATACATTAAATTTTTCATTACATATATAGTCCATATTTTAACCTATATTTATATAGTCTCCATTAAACCTATATTAATTTTTCTAGTTTAATTTTTTTTAGTTTCACCTATATACATTAAACCTATAGTCTAAATATAAATATATTTAAATTTTTCAATATAGTCTACACATTTATTTTTCTAGATTAATGCATTAAACCTATAATCTAGATATATAAATATACTAAAACAATTCTAGAATAAAATTTTCTAGTTTTACTTATACATTAAACCTATAGTCTACATATAAATATATTTTTAAATTTTCCAATATAATCTACACATTAATTTTTCTAGATTCAAGTTTTCTAGTTTCACCTATACAATATTTTGTAATCTCGACATAAAAATTTAAGCAAATTGTATACATTAATTTAACAAATTTAACTATTTCAATAACAAAAATATAGTAAGCTATCGTCGAATATGTTAACAAATTAAACTATTTTACATTAACAAATTTTACCATTGAAATTTAACCATATATATCAAACTAAAAATCAAAAACTATTTTACTATTGAAATTTAAACATATATATTACATTAAAAATCAAAAATTTAAATTTACATACCTTTACATTTCGCACAACGTAGCTCACGTGATTTGTAGCTTCCCACGAAGAAATTTGCCTAAATTACTCAATATCGACGAAATTTTCAATGATTTCCAATTCTTCTTGGTGATATTCTTGAATATGTGGATGTATTTGGTTTTCAACTTGTGGATTTGTTTGAAGTAAATCATCGGCTTGTTTTGTAAATTTTCAGCTTGATTTTGTATATTTTCATCTTGATTTGTATGGGATTGTGAAGAGAAGTCATCTAAATGAGCAAAATCGAAGTTATCATCCATTTTTTTAAAAAATAAAATGGCCAAAAAATCACGCGAAGGTAATAATTTCGCACCGAAAAACAATATTGTTATGAACCAGATCGGGAGGAGGAAGAAGACGATCGATTAGGGTTTCTATTTTGCGCACAGTTAGTACTTTCGTGCAAAGGTAATAGTTTCGCGCACAGGTATTATTTTCGCGCAGTTGATAATATTTTAGTGAACCATTGGAGATGGCCGAAAAATTGGTCTCTTAAATTTGTAAAATAAGCCTATGTGGCATCTTAAATTTAAGAGACCATTGGAGATGCTCTAAGGTTATACAATATTTGCACATTTTGTTGGGGATGATTATGAAGTTAGTAATGTGTAAAAGATGAAAGCAACTGAATAACAGTTTACAAATATGTACTCTACCCTTAATTAAATATTAATGCATCTTCCAGATTGCGCGCTCAAATAGGGGTTTTTAACATTTGGCCCACCCAAATAATACGTATTTAGGAAGTAAGACGTTTTTAATCCATATTTAGGGTATAACACACCCTCATGTGAGTTGACGGTTATGACTAACAGTTGACTGAAATCAAACAACTCATATTCTAAACATTCCCATAATACCCTGCACATGTATTGCACACTTACAACTTAAATAAATTTAAAATTAAAAAAATCCATGTGTCAAAATCTAATCCTACGGTTCTACCGTGAGAGAGAGAGAGAGAGAGAGAGAGAGAGAGAGAGAGAGAGAGAGAGAGAGAGGGTTTTCTTCATCAACAACAACAGTTAGTTAGGGTTTTCTTCATCAACAACAACAGTTAGTTATTTTGCTCTCTATTGCTCTTCATCAACAACAAGAACAACATAAAAGGTCTCCCTCATATTTTCCAGTCAAAGACCATCTGCAACTCCCTATAAATTATTCCAACAACAAGACAACAACATAAGCAAGCTCAAAGATTATTATTATTGTTATATTTTTTTTAATCAAACCTCTGGAAGGTAGACGGTTTGGCAGACCCCTACCAGTATAGCAAGCTCAAATGTTGGATAGCCCTAGCTATACACAAACCATGTCATCCACCAGACCATTTGTGTTATCTCTAACCTTGAATGGTAGTGTGATTGTAAATCAACACAAACCTCTTACAAGTAAACAAATCAACGATTTCTCACTAGTAATATTGTGTCTACTTTTTTTTTATTGTAAATTAACATTCACAATCCAAAAAAAAATCAATCACAGAACTTCACTTGACGAAAACCTCTTCAAAAACGATCAACCAAGTGTTTTTCTCAAACTATCGAATTACACGCGCAAATTTATAAATTTAGATCGACAATCACAATAACCTTATATTAAATTAAATCCTAACAATAATTGATTCATAGTAGCACAACACCTTGACACACATAACTGGTCACATAAATAATTAACTAATATTACATTGATCTCTACAATTGTAGAAGCGTGATGGTACAGTGCACAATAAGGCAGTATAGTCCATCAGTGACAGCACACCCACTCAACTCTACTGACCTGCCATATATAAAACTAGTGATAACCCATGCTTACGGCACGATTATTTTAATTTTGATTTTAATTTTTTTTTTCAAAAATTATTGAAGCGAATACAATTAGATGGTATTTTATTTTTTATAATAAAATTAGGCGACACAAAAGTATTTTATTTTATTTTTTTGGAGCCATACTTGTCATACTAATTTTTTATGCAATAATAGACGATGCAAATGTTTTCATAGATATTTTATGTTTAAGATATTATTTTAATTTAATTTTAGAAAATTATTGAAATGAATTATTGAAAAATAATAATAATTTTATTAAGGGGCTAGTCCTTGATATAATTTTAAAATTTTGATAGAACTATGCAAAAAATTTGTTCGAAAAACTATTATATAAGTTTTTGTAGTAAGAGGTATATGAATATTTGGATACTTTTGCAACAATTTACTTAGTGTTTTTCCAGTTGCAACATTTGAAGTTTAAAGAAGTTGCAAAGTCAAGCTACTTCGAAAGTTAAGTTGAATCTAACCGATAATTTTTTTGAGATCACACGCCATTTTTAAGTTTGGATCATTTAACATCATAGTTGTTTAATTTGATCATTTGCAATAGATCTGATAAATAAATATAGATAATGTATAATTTTGTACAACATTTTCATCTATGCATCAAGTACAACTTTTTATGTAAAAAGATACATCTTATACAAATAAAATGTAAGAAGTTCAAAATGTGAAAAAGGCATTAGACGTAACAATTAACAAAATTCGAATACAATGACCATGTTTCATCACTACCAATAGAACACTTTATTATGTGTTCGTTTGTACTTTAACCACCCAACCGTGGTTTCATTCTCATGTTATACATAAAAGAGGTGAAAATGTATGTTGAAAAGAGATTGGGGAAAAAGATAATATACCATTATCTTCACCTAAAAAAAGAAGAAAGAATATAGCTATTGATAATAGACTGAGGGAAGAAAGTGACATATGACCATTCCTACAAAAAGATTAGTAAGGTGCATAACTATATATGCATAGCCCATGTCTGTTGAATCTAAAGATAATATATATAGCTAATGATAATAGATTAAGGGAAGAGAGTGACCAGTGACCATTCCCGCAAAAAGATTACTAAGGTCCATGTTGAATATACAACAAAGAGATCAACAACCAATAAAGGAACAAAATTGATATAGAAATGATTGGAACAACCAATATACTCAAGGTTATTGTCCAACCAAAAACTATACAGTCTCCAAATTAATTTGATAGAACACTCATATACTTTTTCAGAATAAGCAAGGAATCTATTCCTGGAAATCTACAAAGAAAAAAAGAAAAGAAAAAATGTTGCTTATTGATTTTCAGAAAAACGATTTTTCTGAAACTGGGGAAAAAAGTTTAACTAAAAGTTTTATTTTTGTGTTAAACTTTTAGTCCTACATTATATGGAATTGGGGAAAAAATAAAAATAAAAATTATTTGTAATTGGAAGCTAAAAAAAAAAAAATTTATAGCAGCCATTGCAAGCAGAACTTTGTACCTGCCCCCCCAAAAAAGGGGAAAAAAATACAGCTAATGAAGAAGGAATTGACAACAATTGGAAGACTTTTTAGCATTTTAATTTGTATCACTAACATATTACCTGGAAACCTATACGTGAAAGTGGACTGGTTTTGGTGGGTGGGAGAGATGGAACAAAGGAAATATATAACATGAATAGAAGCATTTGTTTCCATTTAAATGTCTGTATTATATTTTTGAGGTTATAAATAAACATTCTTTAATTTAATCCTTAAGCAAAGTATAATGAGGTTATTATGTAATAATTAATTTGTGGACTTATTACATTATAGGTTATATTTGGTACATTAAATAAAAATTACTTTAATAATATTAATCTGCAATTAAGACTCTTAATCCTATGGCTACGATTGTCTCAAGATAACTAATGGTTAAGATCGAATTTTGAACATCCAAAGGCTATTATTACATCTTATTACATCGATTATATAATTTAATGTATATCCAATGGTTGTGGTTGTCTCAATAGACATTAACTTTGTGTTTATGAGCCCGCTTTGTAATAATATATAGATAAATATAAAGATAAATACATAAATTGTTAAAGATTAAGTCAAAAAAAAAAGCTATAGATGTGGTTTCTTTGACTTACATGTCATGTAGTCAATTTCTAATTCTAGATAACTCGCACGCACACGATCCATCTTATTCGAAATATAGTGACAAATGGTTTTAGACGTCATAAACAAAGTAGTATTTTGCTTATGTTCCGTTGAACTTTTTAGAATAATAGAATGACAACCGATTCCAACGGCTTTATCATCTTGAAGAATCGGACCACCAAAAGACCCATAATTGATTGCACAGTCGCATTTATAAAAAGACTTGTGAATCCCTTTTTCAGTCTATAGTCATTACTACTAAATATTCCACGTGTAGTAACAGATGTTGCGGTTGGGCCCGGATAACCAACATGTACGAGAACATCCATTCTATGCAATGGTCTAGCATCGGTTAATGTTAGATAAGTACTAATATCCATGTCATGATGGACATGGAGTTCAAGAAGTGTCAGATCCCAATCATAATCGCGAGTGATAATGGTTGCGGTACCATACTCGACATTTCCACGAAACACAACAAACTGCAAAAATGAATGATAAAACTTTAATTGAGATATTTATAAATACGACAAAGGAAAAAACATCATTTGTAAGTTTGTTTTACTTAATTTTAAAATAACTCAAATCTCACATTGCCCATATATATATAAAAAAAAATGCGCAGTTTGTAACGCGTTTGTCCTCTACTTTTGTGTAATTCTTTGAGCTTATCAATAAAAATTAATTAATCTTTTTAAAAAAAATAATAATAATAACAATATCAGAATCTTACTTACATCAGTGACTTCCGGAATTGGGCCCATAAAACTCGCACATGATATCATGAGACCATTTGTTGTTAATAAAAACCCGGTTCCATAATAGTCTCTCTTACCACGAATTGAAAAAACAAGTTTATATGTAACAGCAAAAGCTTTTGATCTACAAAGAAAAGAAAAACAGAGTTAAGAAATAATAAATTAAGATTTTAAGAAACTAGAAAATTTAGTTTATTTATATATAAGTAGTCAAAAACATCTTCCTGGGAAGGGGACGAGAAGAGGATGCCATAACTAACATTTGATCAACTCTTTATAAAACCAGTTTTTTTTTTCAACTCTTTTTCTTCGTTAAATGATAAGTTAAAATGTATAAAAACTTCTATTATTCTAGATCATCATCATTGTTGAAGGAGTAGTAAAGAAAGAAGAAAATATGTAAAGAAAGAAAAACTAAGAAACTATGAATTCAATTCATGGGACGGAGAATCCTTGTCTGAAAATAAAAATGTGATCTTATTCCAGACGATAAGGTGTTCCACACAATTTGAATTCTGGAGTGTAATTTGCTTTGGATAAAGTTGTTTGCAACATGGACCACACAAAGATATAATATAATAATATCTTGAAAACACATCAGTTGTTAGATTCGACCCGGACCGGAACCAAACCCGTGGAAACTAGATCTCTATTGCAACAGTCACACTGAAAGCAGAGAATGAAATTCTTTTTTTTCTTACGCAAATGGCAATGGCACCTAATTGTATTAATACAGTTTACAATCCAAACATATCTTCCCACAAACACCCAAAATCTCTTTCACCCATTCATTTTTCTTCAAATTTAAGAATATGGTATATTCGGCAAACTTATACCGACGATATGTTTATTATCGGTAGAACCAGGTCGAATTATTTTTAATAAATTAAATTGTAGAATTTCGAGTTTTAGTGATTATTTTTGCTCATTAGATGTTGTTTCTAAATAACATTGAAAAATGCTAAACTTTTAATGATTATCTTTTTTTATTTTTAGAGACTTATACCGAGGTATTTATCTAAAAAAAATATTTACTTCTTGTACAAAATCTATTTCTTCCCCATCACTCATTTCTCCATGAATTGTTGAATTATCTTTTTCAAAATGCATTTCTTCTTCAAAATCTATTACTTTCGTAAAATTTATAGGTTCATTATCACCCATTTTTCCAAAGAATCGATTTGGAGGAAAAAATTATAAGGGGGATTTAGAGATACCCCCCGAAAAACTTTGCACTCTTTGAGATACCCCCCAGATTTGAAAATCATTAGAGATACCCCCATTTTCTTATTTAAAGCCGATCAACCAAGCCATTGACCAATGTTTTTTTTATATTGACGAGAATACCCTTCATCATAAAAATAATATGTCACCCATTATTAATTGAATTAATCTACACCATTCAAAAGTTAAATCTATCTTTAACCATCCAAAATTGATGGTCGAGATCATAACTTTCTTCCATTTTTTTTCTCTAAACAACTACCACCCTCCATCCTTAACTACCACCACCCACTACCATCATCTCCAATTCTTTAACTCCACCACTTCCATAACACAACCACGGCCACCATATCAACCCTTAACACTCCATTACCACCACCACCACTACCACCAACCATCTATTACCACCATCTCTAAAATCCCACCACCACCATCTTCACACAATCACACCCCATCACCATTAATTTTTACACTATATCATTAACACCATCTCACATTCTTCACATTCCATCATCATTACCTTAATCTTCACACCCCATCAACATCTCTTCTAAACCCAATCTCATATCCACCATTTTCTTCATCATGTTTTCAACATACTTTAATTATTTTCAAAGAGAAATTCTACCATCATTAATCACACAAATGGTGGTAGTTTAGTATGCTAATGGTGGAGGTGAATGGGTGGTGGTGGTGATGGGTTGTGTGTTAGGGATTGTGGGATTTGGGTTAGAGATGGTGGATGTTTAATACTTATTAATTAATGAGATTAAATCTAGGTGGAGGGGTATTTCAGTCATAAACATTTAAAAACTGGTCAGACCATGGTCAACAACTTAGTTGACCGGCTTCAAATGAAAAATGGGAGGTATCTCTAATGATTTTCAAATCTGAGGGGTATCTCAAAGAGTGCAAACTTTTCCGGGGGGTATCTCTAAATCTCCCAAATTATAAAGAAAGAGAGTGGACAAAAAAAGAAAGAATGAAAGATTATAGAAGATTACCAACAGGTAACATTTGGGGAGGTGTATTTAAGAAAACCAGGTTTTTGTCTTTAATTTTTAAAAAACCGATTTTTTGAAAATGAGGTCTGCTTTTAGAAAATGGGGTCTGCATGTAGAATTTGCCTTAATATAGTTCTACATTTAAAGGAATGATTTCTCAATTAGCAAAACACATTATAAGTGAAATTTTCTTGCTGTAATTTATTTATACTTGGGAGCATGAACACACATTTTTCTGTAACATTTATTGAATACAACGTCAATTATATCAGGCCTTCTGGTGGATATGATTTTTGTTTATACTCGAATGCGTCAGAGGATTTTTTTAGTTACTCAGGCATGCTTTAGTTGAAGAAGTCGAGCTAATAGGGATAATACGGACATAAAGTGTTTGATTTTCAGAATATTCATAAGTCATGTGTATAATTATCCCCCGAATAACACTTTGTTTGCGTAGCACATAGCTTATATTATTGTGTTATATCTATTGATTGGTGCTTTCTTGTCATTTGTGTAGGTTTCATGAGCCGAAATGCGAATATTGTGTTAAAGACTGCCAAAAGCCAAGAAAAGCCACCAAAAAGGTGTTATTTGCACAAGGAATGAGAATTGATACTTGCACCCACAGAATTGTTGAGGGCACCCCACGGACTGGTCCTATGGACTTGACTTTATGTGTTGGTTGGGTGGCCCAAATCGCAGCCCAATCCGGGTTATGGTGAAGCCCACAAGTCAGAATTTTTATTTAAGCTTTTATTAAAGCCCAATATTAAAAAGGCTCTATATGAAGATCCAAAAGTCTGATTTGGGCCCATGAGCTGTCCAATTGAAGGTCTTGGTCCAAGCTACAACTTAAGCCTAAAATAATTAGGTTTGCTGAAAACCCAATGCCTCTAAAAGACCAACAGCAGCAGCCACGAATTTGACCTAACTTGGAAGTCTTTGTATGCAAGTATTATGCTTTGTATTTACTATATAAGAGAAGTAGTAGCTAGGGTTTAGGATAGTCAATGCTTGAGAGATAAAAGTTCATCTTCTTCTTTTGTATTGAACTCAATCTTCTTATTATCAGTATCAATCCATTCACTTTTCTTTTATGATGTCTTGTTATTTATTTATTTATTCCATGGTGTCATTATCAAGGATGAGTAGCCAAATTCCCTTAGGGGGGTGGTTAAAGCACTCTAGATAATACAAAAGCACCATGTTTGTTCTTAATGTTCATTGTGATTCAAAGTACTTAATGCTTATTTATTTCTATTTCGTGACATGAGGTAAGTATGATTATTTGCATGTTATTGTTATCCATGTTATTAAAATACTGTTGTTAGAGTATAGGGAGACCTAGCTATAATAGTTGTATTTAGATTGATTAGTGATATGTGATGGAATAGCTAAGAGGCGACTATCATATATCTAGAATCAATCTCTTTTATTGGAACCCTTTTGTAATTAAATTGATATCCGAGAGGTGACAGTTTGATTATGAATTAATATGTGGGCTATTTTGTATTTAGTCCCCCTAGAAGATTGCTAATTAGCAAATGGTCCCGAGTTTTTCGTTTATTTGTAAATAATCCTTTTTCTGTCAATTGACTGTTAGTCAACTCAGTTGACCAAAGTCAACCCATCCAATTTCTTTTAATGTCTAAACTACCCATGCACGTGTTTTCCACGTGACACTACTTAAACCATTAAAACCATTTTTTGGTTTTGTATTATCCACGTGTCGAGATTTCATTGGTTATCAGAATCTATAGTTAGATATTACGCCACGTGTTTAATACAGTAGTCGAGGATCTGGATTCAATCAAAACGAATTCTAAAAGGACTAAGTCCCAAAACCCTAAGTTTCTTTCTCTTCTACCTTACACTAAACAGCCACCGCCGCTTTCAACCATCACCTTTAACCTTATTCCACCACCACCACCTTTAACCTTATTCCACCATTATCAACTCTTCTTTCTCCATCATCAATTCTTCTTCTTCTTCTTTATTCTATTGGGCACCTTTTCTTGTCGAATCCAATTCTGATCTAAAAATTATAGGAGATCCAAAAGAAAGAATACTAAGAGTTGATTCAGTAGCCAAGCATGCCAAGAACTGGATAGGTGTGGACATTGTTGTATTCAACACTTATGTTTGGTGGATGAGTGGATTGAAGATCAAATCACTGTAAGTTAGTTCCTACATTTACAGTTCTGAGACATACTTAATCTAGTGTAGAAAGAAACCTCCTAAGGTATCTTGTATAACTGATTACAGATGGGGTTCTTTCGCCAATGGAGAAGATGGCTTCGAGGAACTGGATGCAACCATCGCTTACAGAATTGCTTTGAAAACATGGGCTAATTGGGTCGATTCAACTATCGATCCTAACAAGACCAGAGTCTTCTTTACTACCATGTCTCCTACACATATGAGGTCTGTTTATGTTTCTCACTTACCATGTTATGCAGTCACAATCACTCAAGAATACTGATCATAAGTTCATAATTACTTTTTCAGAAGTGGAGACTGGAACAACAAGAAGGGAATTCGATGCTACAACGAAACAAGACCTGTTCTGGAGAGGGGATACTGGGGAACTGGTTCTGATAAAAGGATCATGAATGTGGTGAACGGTGTGGTAGAAAGAATGAGAGTTCCTGTTTCTTTCATTAATGTAACACAAATATCTGAATATCGAATTGATGCACATACATCAGTTTACACAGAACATCAAGGGAAAGTGTTGACCGATGAGCAGAAGGCTGATCCACAACGCTATGCAGACTGCATACATTGGTGTTTGCCAGGGGTGCCCGATACATGGAATCAGCTATTTTATGCCTATTTGTAGCAAAAAAGAAATCACAAGAACCTTCTTTTTTCAGAAATATAAAAGACATGGACTTTTACATAGTTTTGTTTCATCTTCCTTCACATATGGACTACTAGTAGATATACACACTGCACACTGAAAAAAAAAAAGAAAAAAAAAGAACCTTGCATACTATGGCCTCTTAACTTCAAATCCTTACAAACTAAGGCACATTCACCAGAAATATTAGCTGCGGATCGTGAGGCTAGCTGGAGCACCTACTTCAACCATTCTTGGTACATTGTTAAAAATCTTAACTGGAACATTACCATTAGCAAGAGGAGCAGACACTTGTGCTTCATATGCTAAAGCATGGACACCTAATGCAGCCCTGCCAGAAGGGTCCAAATTATTTGACTAAGAAGCATCCCACTCGACAGCCTTGGCAGTGCTGCAAGCAACACTTGGACCACCTGGAACTGTTAATTTTGCCGAGTTCTACATATCAATTATTCAAATATCAGCATTTATCTCCATATTAGTAGGCTACAAGTCAAAAACTAATATATCTTGCCAACAATCTTGTTATTAGTTTAATTGATCACCTGAGGGAAAAACCTCTCAAAAATCATTCTCAACCAAAAAAAAAAAAGTGAAACCTTGGCTGAAAGTGACAGAATAAAGAAGAAGAAGAAGAATTGATGATGGAGAAAGAAGAGTTGATAATGGTGGAATAAGGTTAAAGGTGGTGGTGGTGGAATAAGGTTAAAGGTGATGGTTGAAAGCGGCGGTGGCGGTGGCGGTGGCGGTGGCGGTGGCTGTGGCTGTGGCTGTGGCTGTTTAGTGTAAGGTAGAAGAGAAAGAAACTTAGGGTTTTGGGACTTAGTCCTTTTAGAATATGTTTTGATTGAATCCAGATCCTCGACTACTGTATTAAACACGTGGCGTAATATCTAACCATAGATTCTGATAACCAATGAAATCTCGACACGTGGATAATACAAAACCAAAAAATGGTTTTAATGGTTTAAGTAGTGTCACATGGAAAACACGTGCATGGGTAGTTTAGACATTAAAAGAAATTGGATGGGTTGACTTTGGTCAACTGAGTTGACTAACAGTCAATTGACAGAAAAAGGATTATTTACAAATAAACGAAAAACTCGGGACCATTTGCTAATTAGCAATCTTCTAGGGGGACTAAATACAAAATATCCCTTAATATGTTGATTTAATTAAATTGAATAGCTGAGAGGTGATGGTTTGATTAATGAAGTATATTCAATAGCATGCATAAACGAATCCCGTTTTAATTGAGTAGAATAGCTGAGAGGTGACTACTTGATTATTATAGGTATTGATGATTAATTGGAATAGCTGAGAGGTGACTAATTAATTGTTATAGATTGAACATGAAAGGATGATATATTATGTTTGCATGATTTAGTTTTGTGGATACCAACTCTTCTCCCTATGTCATCATAAGATCTTCTTTACATCTCTATCCATCTTCTTAAGTTAGTTTAATTATTAGTTTATTTAATTATTACCTGTAGGAAGTAGAATCAAAATCTCTCTTATTTGTAATTCACTTGGTGTTTCTTAACCATTGTTTTCTACTGTGTTTGAGCTAAGATCTTCACCTTTGAGGTGAGTACGACCCTTGCTTGTTATTTGTCTACTTGATAATCAATATTTACAAGCACAAGAAGGAACTTCATTATAAATCTATCTTTTGTTTATAAGTTACACAAATAGCTTCTATCAAAATGGCGCCGTTGCCGCTTTAAGGAACAAAGTTCATTCAAACACAAGCGAGAATAGTAGTTTCGGGACATCATCCCACTTCTATCCCTCCCACCCTTCTATTTTTATTTCTTTTCATACTTTTTTAAGTGTTGTTACTTAGTCCTCTTACTAATCTTACAACGAAGATGGATCGAAAAAAGCTCAAGGAACGAAGCCAATATCTCAATTTGAAAAAGATCGCGCAAACAGGAATTTTTCCAGAAAGTTACTGGTGCTTACTATACTCGATCTCGAGTCGAGTTCCTTAGTGCACAAACTGATCTCGAGTCGAGTCCCCAACAAAAAAAAGACACGTGTTTGTGAGACCTACAAAAGATATTCTAAAGCATTTTTTAAATTTATTTTTTGTTGTTTGAGTAGTTGTGAGGCTGAACTAAGTAGTTTAATTTTTCCAGCATTTTTAAAGACTTGTAAGATATTTAATTTTTCGATCCACGAAGGGGTCGCGGTTGTAATATTTTTAAAATAGGTGTTGTTATGATTTATTTATTTGTGTGTTTGTGGTGGATAGTAGAGCAAGGTTGTGGAGCTAGCCTTGAGTCTACTAAGGAACGACTCCTAAGAACGATTAAAACCCAAGGAGCGGTTTCCCCTTAGTCGACTTCAACTCGTCTTCTCCCCACTTTTGTGCGCTTGTTAGATAATTTTATTTTTCTAGCACAAAGTGGGAGGTAAGCATACTCCTAACCCTCCTTGAATCCCCTGCAAGAGGAGTTTCTGTAATGATTAGCATGACTTTGAATGTTGCTTGATTGAGAGTGCTAGAGAGAATAAAAAGCGGTTAAAACCTCTCAGATTCGGTCACCGAGCAGTCGGACGACTCTTCAGTAACCCAGGATAAGTTGTAAGTGTGCAATACATATGCAGGGTATTATGGGAATGTTTAGAATATGAGTTGTTTGATTTCAGTCAACTGTTAGTCATAACAGTTAACTCATAGGAGGGCGTGTTATACTCTAAATATGGATTAAAAACGTCCTACTTCTTAAATACGTATTATTTTTGGGTGGACCAAATACTAAAAAACCCGCTCAAATAATTTGAAATCAATAAGAAGGAACCTATTTGTTGTTGCAAAACCTCGCTGAGCTATTAGATCTGTGGCACAATTTGTTGGCTTACTTTCAACCATATATAGTGTGCTTAGCAGGCAGGGCCAGGTTCTCAGTTCTTACATCCTGAAATTTTTTGAAGCACCAACTGTTTTATACCATATATGGTGTAAGGACTAGTTAACTATTTAGTGCCTTTGATCACCAAATCGTATTCCCACCACATTGATGGTTATAAAAGAGTTGTTTACAACTGTTATTTTTCGTTATGGTTTACTCCAACAACCCAAATAATACCACTCTGTGTCTCTGTAGTTCTAAAATTATTTCACTCTCCTCCATCTTCGTGTACATAATTTAGAAGTTCAAATCACCATGCCAAGACATAACTTTATACTCTGCAGCTCATCCAAATAAAAAACTGTAGCCCAACTAGCATGATTTCTGATCCTGTTCTTCCTATACGCATGACTTGAGGATTTCATAGAAATTGGACTAATTGATCATGCCTAGTAAAGGCTAATGCAAGCTAGATTTAAAATTAGTTATATTGTTACTTTAACCCAATTAACAACTCTTGACTTGATGTGGAACTGTGGATGAGTGCATACACCACCAACAAGGATCAAGAGACTGGTCAAACAATTTGCATTTGAAAAGCTTATTCTCCAGCTCAAATCATCTCAAGAAAAGCTTGCAGTCCTTGATAAGGTTCCTAAATACTGTATTAAAGTAACTCCATAAAGCCTACACTTATTCTTTTCTTTCTCCACAGTCCATACACAAAGTTTAAATTCCCCTGACATCTCTTCTCTTCACCGTCACCCTCTTTCCTACATAAACACATACACAACACCTCACATTATCATCAACCTCCTTCCATTACTCATGGATCAACACCATATCAGAGTCCCCATTGAACCTCTTCCGGCAACCCGCCCTCGCCCTGTGAAACAACCTAGCCGCACCCACTATTATACACGCAGGGTACGCGAAAGCCTCACAACCCGTTTTGTTAAACTACTATGTGCCATTTTCTTGGGTATACTTTTCATTGTAGGTCTGGTACTTTTTATTATGTGGCTTAGTCTTCGCCCACATCGACCTAGATTCCACGTCAAAGCTTTCTCCATTCAAGGATTAAACCAAGCAACCGGTGTTCAAAATGCTCAGGTATCATTCGATGTAACAGCCCGAAACCCAAATCAAAACATTGGTATTTACTATAATGCTATGGATGCTACAGTTTATTATGAAGAAAAAAGTATTGGCCAAACACCATTGTTGTTTCCATTTTACCAGCCCAAAAAGAATACTACATGGATTCATGGGGAATTAAGTGGGGCCACTTTGGCTGTTGATAGTGCCAAGTGGCAATCATTCATGGATGAGATGTCAAAAGGTACAGTTGTGTTTAGATTGGATTTGAAGTCTAGAATCAAATTCAAAGTTTCTAATTGGTGGGATAGTAAAAACCATCGGATGCATGCCAGCTGTCAAGTTACTGTGGGAACGAACGGTCAGATATTGCTTAGTTCCAAAGATAAGAGATGTTCTGTTTATTTTAGTTGATGTTGCCACTGTGATTTTCTGACGTCAGGACCATAGTATCATTTTTTTTATCTTCCTTTGTTTGTTGTTCAATTCAAAAGAGTTTGCTGGGTCATCTTGGTTTGTAGCTCAGTTTACAAATTGGGTTGTAGCTCAGTTTTTACAAATTGTGTAATTTGGCTTCATTGTTTTCATTGAATTTGACTAATTAAAGATTGGAATTGTGATTAAACATATATGGTCCAAAAAATTAGACTAACACTCCATTGATGGGAATCATTTATCAGCCATAATGTATGAAATGTAGAGTACACTCATTTAGGTTTAAGCATGGTCCAAAATATCCAATTTTGAGTGACTCAGGGTAAAGAAAACAAAATTGTTTGATGTATATGTTATTAGTTTGGGCAGTAAGATGGTCAGTGGCAGATCATTCACTGCTGGTTTGTTGGACCAGAGGTGCCAAAGAAACGACAATTGTTATTTAACACCACATTTTTTCTTAATCGATCACCACCATCAAAACATCTAAAAACTCCACCAAGCTAATAACAATTCACTACCAGAATCGCACAATGTTATCGCACAATGTTATGAGCATTTTGTAAGAGAACTCGCACAAGTGAGATAAATTTGAAATAACTCGCATGACATTTTGAGCGTATTTTTTTAATAAGTTTTGTGTTAATCAAGTTAAGAAACGCACAATGTTATGTGCATTTTGTAAGAAAATTCGCACAAACAGGTGAGACAAATTTGAAAAAACTCACATGACATTTTAAGCGTACTTTTCCAACAAGTTTGTGTATTGTTTAAGTAAATATCGTACAGTGTTGTGTGAATTATAGCTTTCTATCTTCTAAGTCCTGCGAATTTTAAATATTTTATTTGTTTTTGGTGGTGATTAGAAATTTTATTGGTGGAGATTAAAAACCGTTGGTGATTAAGAAAAAAACATGGTGTTAAATAGCAGCTGTGGAAGAAACAGAAGCAGCCCAGCCTTGTAAGTAATCATGTGCATATCCGGTCCAGTCGTGATGGAACCCGAGGATATGATGGTCAGATGATGTATTAAGATAAACTTGAGGCCCTGAAAGATTGATTGCCCGAAAGGTTTTGGGTCCTAGATCCATATTTTGTTGAATTTAAAGTCAACTTTTGGAGAGCAAATTCTTGCTCAATGACCAGGTGCAGTGCATGGATTGCATTCTTTACACCTTGCAGAATGACTCAAAAAGACAACAATAAATCAGAAAAAAAAAACTGATGAAAAGAAAAGTATTGATTCCAAAAGAAACAGAAGGCTGTCAAAAAAATTCTTTCCATCATGCATTGGTGCAAATCCTTGTCAATCCAGTTCAATAAATTGATGGCAAGGTTCTTTTTCATTGTTCATCAAAAAAGGTTCTTTTTCTTTTTCATTGTCATGCATAATCCACCCCTTATAAGCTTACAGTACTGTAAACAAATTTCTCCCAATTCGATTTGGTCAATTAAGTGGGAAGACTTAAAAAATGAGGAAAGACTCTAAACATCCTATGGATATATACTTATGGCTTCTTCAGATTATAGTTGTGTTAGCCTTAGCTTCTATAGTAATCATCTGGGTATGCTTACACCCTAAAAACCCCACCTATACCATACTCGACTTTTATGTTCCAGCTTTAGATAGCCAAAATTCAACTGTTAACAAGAATTCTACTCTCATCTTTAATCTTCAAATCTCAAATCCAAACAAAGGAATTGGCATATATTATGATCAAGGCAATGTTACTATATTTCAAGGAAACCAAGACATTGGTAAGGCTTTTATACCATGTTTTTATCAAGGCCATAAAAAGACTACTAGAAGAGAAGTAAGTGTTAATGCTTTGGAACAGTTTTGGAAAGCAGATTCTAGGGTGGTTTCGAATAGTACATTAGTGGATTTGAAAGTAATGCTGAAGAGTGAAGTTAGGTATAACATTTTAGGTAGGACAAAGCATCATATGGTAGATTTGGATGGTCATGTGAGTATTGGTTCAGATGGCAAATTGGTTCAAGGTGGAAATTTAGTGCTCAATCACACAATGCCACTGCCAGTCATGTAATTTTTATTTGTATTCATCAAATAAAAAAAATTATTGATAAATCGAAGATTTATTCAAAAGTAGAGGACACAGCGCGGTACAATTTTTGCTAGAAAAATTTTATTTATTTATTTTACAGATTTTAATAGGGTGATTTATACTAATTAATTTCTTTTCTTTTTTTTTATTTTTTTTAATTTCATTTCATTTTGTCAGTAGTATGTAAAAAATGTAAAATTAGAATTTATCTTCAGTGTTTGCTGCTGATGTAGGCCTCCATAGGTCTTACATTTAGATCCCAGAACATTGGCCCTTTGTGGGCTTCTATTGGGCCCAATAAAGCATTATGCTTTGTGTGAAACAAATCTAAAAGAAATCACCACCATACAAGAAGAAAAGAATCTGAAACTAAAGTGACCAAACAAGGCATCAATCATCAACAGAAAGTTCAACCTAGCTTACTCAAAATCATAGGAATGTGGTGTTGTTCATGAAAAACCTTTTCAATCCAAAGTTCCAAGCCCAATAACAAGTTTCTTTTCTTCTGCAAAAAAAATGTGTGAAACCAAGAGCTTTTGGTTATGGATTTCTCAAGTTGTACTCATTTCTGGTCTTCTTGCACTAGTCTTATGGTTAAGTTTACGACCCCAAAGTCCTACCTGCATAGTTATTGATCTCAGTATCCCAAGTTTAGACAACCAGAATCATAATACAACTTCTTCAATCAATTCCACTTCGCAGTCCAACGTCTTATTGGTTTTGAAGATCAAAAACCCTAACAAAGATTATAGCATATATTTCGATGACATTAACGTGAAGTTGTACCGTGGAAGTGATGTTATTGGGACAACAACTATTAAAGCATTTAAGCAAGATAAGAAGGAGAATGATAATTTCCCTCAAACCATCGATGCAGATGGACCATTGCGGAATGTGTTGACAGAAATTGTGAAGAATGGAAAGACGGAGTTGAGAGTTGGTTTGGATACAAAGATTAGATATAAAATATGGGGCCGAATGACTAAGCATCATGGAATAAAGTTGGATGGTCGTGTACCAATTGGGAAAGATGGAAAATTTTCCGGCAAGAAGAAGGGAGTTAAGCTTCATAAACCATCAAAGAAATGAGGTTTAATAAATTGCTCAACTATATTGCATCATACATACTGTACTACTTTTTTTTCTACTTGATATATGAATTTAGTAGTATTACTTTGTAAACATTGCATATACCTAGCATAACAACCGTCTAATGCATTTTCTAGCATTTCTTTTCAATTAATCGTCCAGACACAGAGTCCAGAACTCCTACAGGCCCTGAAAGAACCAGGCCTTTGGCGGCCCTGCGTGCCCCAGCTGGCCAATTCATTTTGCCTTCTATATACAAATCCACACTTTTTGCAGTTGGTGGCTTTAAACCTCAACGAACACCAAAGCTGGTGGCCTGCTAAATAATGCTTTGCACGTTAAGAGATAATGTTTGTTTATCAAATTACTCATCTACACATACAAACTAATAACTTTCAATCTTTACGTCTAATTTCTAGCATTTCTTTGTAATCTCCGTCTTCAGGAATCTACAGTAGAACCCCAGACAATTAATTTAGTTATAGAGTAGCTACTCAAAAAAGGATCATTTCAAGCTGCCGGAAACAATAGCCTCTTTTTGCTGCCCCTAGCGACAATGGGCACACAATAGAACTCTGTAGATTAATAGGTAATAATCCGGTACCCAATACGGCCGAGGCCTTTTTGAGTTGACACACCCATGGAAACATATTTGAATTCAGCATGAAATTAAAGTTTAACAATCTGGACAGATCTTAGATAGAGTCATATACGCACAATTAATTTAACTTCAAGCCCTGAAAGAATAACCAGGCGCTTGGTAATGCGGCCTGCACGCCCCAGGCCAATTCATTTTGCCTTCTACAGTATATACAAATCCACACTTTTGGTATTCGTGGCTTCTTTTTTTTTTTTAAATAGATTTATTAATCAGAGCTAAAGGTTCGCCTTATTACAAAAAAAACTGTCAGCTTCCAACTGGTTTATAAGGAGAGGATACCGGATACCGTGATAGGTAGGAGACAGGAACCATCGAGCTTGCATCCGCACTATGTGCAATGATATGAGCCAAAGAGTTCCTGGTCCTACTACAGAAAATAAAGCATAAAGAATTAAAAAAAAAAAATAGATACGAGCTTCGTCGAGATGATGGCTTTAAAAGCTCAACTGATCGAGCACCAAGCTGGTGGCCTGCTAAATAATGCTTTGCACGTTATGAGATGATGTTCTTTATCAATTTACTCACCTAAACAATCAAACTAATAACATTCAAAATACTAATACTCAAGTTAAACATATCTAAAGATCAGTCAAACATCTGACTTGGCTTCTACTTGTATCCATAGGTGAAAATATCGTGCGTGCCGCGCGGATATTCGCGATATTTTTCGTTTTTCCAGAGATCGGCACGGTACGGCACACGGAATATATTTGGATATTAAAACACCCCATGCCGGTCGGCATAAATCGGATATTCGCGGCATAAATCGGCAAAAACCGATATTTATCGAAATTTTGGAAATTTTCAATTTTAAAATTAACACATTTATTTTTAATCCTCCCGAAGTAGAATTTTCGATGAGATTATCAAAAAAAGGTCCAAAAGGCACTAGACGTTTGGAAACTTTCGCGACGAACTTGATGGCCCTCCAAGAGCAATATATCAGAAAGAAACGAAAAAAAAGCACGCCCATGCCAAAGTGAAGTTCTCTCTCACTTTTGGCAAACCAGTATACTGTTTGTATCCAAGGTTTGTTTTTGTGTAATGAATAATTGGTATCGAATTGATTTTTCACACATAATTGGTTTGCTTTTGTGTAGGACCAGTGGGTCTTGCAAGTTACCTTTTTGTCTCCCCACTTTAATAATTCTTTTCAACAATAATGAATGCATACACAGTATACTGGTTTTTCATCTATAAATGGAGGTTAAGTTGTTTGGCAAACAACACGCATACAGAAGAGCTTTTATAGCAAAGTAGCAAACCAGATAAAGGAAGATCACAAGCAAGTTGTGTGCAGGTTCGAATTTCTTATAACTCTGATTGCATGAATCATGCTCTTGTTAATATCATACATGGTGATTTACTATAGATCAAATAAGCTATAAAACAAATTTGCATATAGATCATTAGCTGTTTAATTAGGTAGTATAATCTGAATTCAACAAAGTTATTTCAAATCAAATAACATTTGAAATTTCCATTAGCTGTTGATTTGCATATAGATCCTGCTGTATACACATGAATTGGTATCTTTCCAAGGTTCATGGAACATTCCTGACCAGTTTTCTTCCCAAGGTTCGTGGAACCTCCCTTATTCTCAAACCAACATCCAACCTACCTATGTTTACCCTCATTTTTCTTATGGTAACATAGGAACCTCCCAAAGTGATGATTCCAGTATACCATCCTACCAAACCCAACCAGATGACAGTGGTTCTTGGTTTCCTAATATAGGGAGTTGGTTGGCCCCAATGACAAGTGGGTCGGACGTGCAGTCAGCCGATACATTAATGTCGGTTCAACAATACTCGAGATTTCCTATCTTTGAATCATTTGCTCCGTATTGTATGGATCAAGATGCATATGATATGCATATTGACCAATTCAGGTCGTACGAGCAAACAATGTCATGGGAATATTATTGTACTGAGTTCGTCCCCACACGTATGCGACTCGAAGCTCATCGGTTTGACAAGGGGCGTCTATCATTCTGGGGTTAGCATGTCTTTTATTTTGATTATTAAAATAAAACTATGGGTTGAGTTGTAATGAGGTTGTTTGTGTTTAGTTCTTGTATTGTAAACATATAAAATTTCTATGAATATCCGCCCGATATTTACGATTTTTTCACGTATGAGTAAAACTATCTTGTGTAATACTTCCGTCTTAGCTTCCTTGTATGATTTGTCGTGTGTTTAATTTGTAATGTATGTTTTTCTTTTAATTATATGTTTATATATCGAAAAATTCAAAAAAACACGGAAAGTGCAGAAAACCTCCCAATTTGCCGAATTTTTCGCGAATATTCGCGAATATCCGCGATATTTTCCGGTTTTTTTGAATTTGCCAAACCTTTATAATCCGACACATGAGGTCGGATATCCGCGGAATTTTCACCTATGCTTGTATCTAACATCTAACATCTTCAATCTTAAATTAAATCTTAGACATGGATATTGTAAGTTGTACCATCCACATAAGAAAACAAAATTTAATCCTTAGCTCTGGCGATACCAAGGCGATTTTTTCTTTCCTTATCTTTTATCCCTTTTTCTCACATGGGGAGAGAGAAGAGTTTAATGTAATTATTTGTACGAACAGGGGGGTCATTTGTACCAACGACTATAATTCTTTTTTGAATAAACGTACAGGTAGGGGTCCGTCCATGCCAAAGCTTAACCTTGAAAAAAAAAATTGTAAGTTATACCTAATGGATTTCATTCTTTGCTTAATTATGAGCATTAAACTAAACTAATCTTTCATTGACCTCTTAATTAGTTCTACACTTCTTCATACACTATGTTTACTCG
The DNA here is from genome assembly GCA_020826895.1 of Aquilegia kansuensis. NCBI lineage: Eukaryota > Viridiplantae > Streptophyta > Magnoliopsida > Ranunculales > Ranunculaceae > Aquilegia > Aquilegia kansuensis. Next base: position 29,439,585 of record CM037007.1, read on the forward strand.
TTTGCTAAACGTGTGAGGTGAGCTTCCAGGCACCCATCTGTCAAAAGAATCTATTTGTACTACTATTTCATTTTGAAGACTTTGAAACAACTTTATTATTCTCATTGGTCTTTCACTTATAATAATAATTGACAACTACACCCATTTCGTTTCTTACATATTACATCAAATATCATATACTTTAAACAGTCATAATCAAAATATCACAAGGACAATTTCGTCATAAATTACCTTTAAAACACATGAACCAAACCATTCCTTCTTTTATTGTCTTCCTCTCAATTACTTCCTCCTCTTCTCAATTCTCATCCATTACTACTGAAGAACCCCCTTAAGCCTTAGCTAGCTGAGAATTGATCCATATATTGATATCGAAAGGCGTGATTACGCAACAATTTGAATCGAAAAATCGATGCCGGAAGGTGGATGTTGCAGATGTTGTACAGGTTTTATTTTTACTTCAGGTCTTACAGCACTTTTCTTATGGTTAAGTCTACGTCCTGATTCACCCACTCTTTCAATTGAAGATTTTTACCTTCCTGCCCTAAACAAAACTTTACATGACACTTCAAACACAACCATATCTTTTGATTTCAAACTCAATAATCCTAACAAAGATAAAGGGATTTACTACAATGCCCTTAATCTTACTCTTTATTACAGTCACAACTTTAGTTTATTACCAGTGGCAAATTACACAATTCCTGGGTTTTATCAAGGGTTTAAAAAGAAAGCTCATCGAAAACAAACAGTACCAACCGTTGGATTACCTTTAGATGATGCAAATAGGGAAGATTTGAAAGTGTTTAGGGTGGATGTGAAGACTGCAGTGAGATATAAGATTATATTTTGGAAGACTAAGCACCATTCGATTAAAGTTGGATCTAATCTGACGGTCAATAATATGGGTGCTTTAGTCAAGAAAAAGAAGAAAGGAGTGAAGTTAAAGTCATCATGTGATTCTGTTGAAGTTAGCTATTGTGCACATGTGTGTTTGTTGATGGGCTTTGTTCTGCTTTTGCTCTAGACTTCTGGTCTTTTGTTGTACTGTATGCTGTTTCGTAGTTTAAGTAGTTTAGTTTATTAATTTTATTTTTTTCCAATGGATTGTATGGTGATTGGTGCAAATGTTTTAATATTTGGCTCCGGATTTTGCCAAGGGAAAAATTGATTATGCCAATGATTATTTCTTAACTTTATTAATTGGGTAATTTCCCGAATAAGTACAACATTAGGCACAACATTCCCAAATAAGCAACAAGTCTAAAGTTTTTCCCAAACAAGCACAAAGACTTTTTTGTTTCCTTTTCTACCCTTCTTACACATTCTCTCTCTTAAGTACATAACTTTTAAACATCACCATCATTCTCTCTCTTAAGTACTTCAACATTAAACATGATAATGACATGCAAACAAACACTATCCCTTAGATCTCCTTTTTTCATCTCAACCGTCCATCTCTTTTGCAAACCTTAAACAAGGTTTTTCTTCTTTTTCTTTTTCTTTTTCTTCTTCACTGATTTTTCTGTTGTTCTACATCTGCTATTATATAAAAAAGGTTTTTCTATTTCAAGGTTTTAATCTATCACTTAGTTGTTCGGTTGTTGTGTTATTATCACCTACAATTTCGGTTTTTCCGTGGTACCATCACCAACATAAAGACACTTTGGTACTGTTTTAATGGGGAAACAAAAGACAACCAAGAAGAAAGTTAATGTTCTCGAGGAAATACCCATACCTGGTATGCATTTAAACCCTTAATGTAATGATTGATATTTAAGAGGGCTTGCTATTCAATTTCATACTGTTTTCGAATTAAATTCGCATTAAATTCCTAATGGTTTGGTAACCCTTGGTATTATTGAAGTTAGTTTGTATTTGTTCATTTTGAAAGGTTTGATTTTGAAATATTTGAAGATAAAAGCTTTGATTTTGAAAGATTTTGAAAGATTTTAATTGATTTTTAAAGTTGGCCGGGCCAAGATGCAAGATGCAAACTTTGCTGTTGAATTGATTTGATTTCTAAGTTTGTTATAGATGCAAGCTTTGTTGTTGAAGATGCAATTTGGTTTAAAGATGCAAACTTTCATTTTTAAAGATTTTAAGATTTCAGTTTGTAGGTAGCAGATAGATTGTCTATGTAAAGCAACAGTTCTTGCCAGTAGCAGATACATTTTAGAATGCATGAAACACTTTGAATAACTATTATAACACTGTGATACTAATCAACATTATTAATATGTGGATACTTTCAGCGAATACTTTCAATGTAATTTATCGATTTGGTGGTCTGTTGGAGGTCACAACTGAGGGGGAAGAGGTTGGATATGTGGATGGAGAGTTAAGAATAAGGATTGTTGATATTCAGACGACCTATACAGACTTCCTCAAACAGGTATCTTCCTTATGCAATCCTCCAAAAAGAACATGGTCACTTCGAGCAGTAGTCAACCTCAGGGTATCCAAACTTGAATGTGAAGATCATTATAAGGCAATGTTAGCTTCCATATCCAATTCAGCTACAATGTGCATATCTGTTTGGATTGTTGATCATAGAAAACCACCTATACTGAAGATTGTACCTGAAATAGCAAGGAGTGAAGAGAGGGAGATATCATTTGTCTTACAAAATGAGGCTCCCAAAAGCAAAGGGAAAAGAAAGCTTTTTCCTGAAGCTATTCCTTCTTATACACCTTTGAGTGAAGAGAGGGAGATACCACCAATGCAGTTACAAAAGAAGGCTTCTAAAAGTAAACCCGATTACTCTACTTATCATACACCCACCAAACCTCTTAATATTTCAGATAAATATAGGTTGGAGACTCCTACTCAAGATCCAAGTGCTGATATGATAGTCAAGGGAATGGGGCATGCAAATGACCCTGTAGTTTTGGAAACCCCTCCAATCCAACATACTCCCACATCTGCTACTAATCCATTATCAGCCACTACTTGTACACCGCTATCTGTTAAAAGCAAAGGTTTCATGGATGCAGCTGGAATTCTTTCTGCCATGCAAAAAGATGATGGTTTTTGGGATTCACTTTCATTACAAGAAGTTGATGATGTTCTTCAATCTGCACAGAAGATACAACCGACATTAATAGATGATGATAGTGAGGAGGACTCTCAATCTCCTAAGTGTGAGGAATACCATTGGGATACAGATCCAGAAGTTTTCGACTCACCTGCATCTTGGAATACTGAAGATGAGCTCGAGGATCAAATGTGGGATGATAGTCAACCAATGTTTGGTCCTTCTAGACCAATCTCCGAAGAAGGCAGCCCAAATGTTGGTGATAACGCAGACACGCAGCAAGGTGACAATGTGGCCGATGCAAATAAGAGGAAAGAGGGAGTCAGGTGCAATCTAGCTGATAGGTTTGACAATCTAGACGATATGGACTACAATCAGCCATCACAACACGATATGCCGTCTCAAACCAATAATGTGCCTCCTCAGAACAATGTGCCTTTTCCTAGCAATGTACCACTGCAACATAATACTAGGGTTGAGGAAAATCGTGATTTCGATGAGGTAAAACGCGAACTTAACAATATTTTTTCCTCCTATATTGCGACTAAAAGGGCAAATGTAGGTTGTGCTCCTCACACAGAGCCTGCACACAACGACTATGTGCAACCTAAACGAGGAGTAATCTACAACAATCGTGATGAGCTTGAAAGGGATGTCCAAACATACACGATAAAAATGGAAAAAGATCTAAAACGTGTAAACACAAACAGTAAGAGGATGATTTTTAGGTGTCCAGCTGGTGGGTGCAAATGGTATCTGTATGCAACCGCAAATGGTTTTGATGGAAGTTGGATTATAAAAACACTTAGAGATGACCACTCGTGCGGTAACTTTAGGGTTGGAAGTAAAAACCGCCAAGCAAACAGTGATTGGGTTTCAAGAGTTTGTATGAGAAGGTTGAGGGACAACCCAGACTTGCCACCCCTAAAATTGGTGAGTGCAATCAATGAAGAATACATGGTCAAAATTTCTTACAAAGTTGCATGGTTAGCTAAAGAGAAGGCAATGAGGAAGGTAAATTAAATCTATCCCTTAGAAAGACGAAGCTATCTGTTACATAGTCATTACAATCGTCTACAGTAAGTACTGTATCGTCTTCAAAGAGCTTAACTGTTTATTTATTTACAGATAAGAGGAAGCTACAGCCACTCATACTAAATGCTTGAAACATACTGCAATGAGATGAAGAAGGTGGATCCAGATGTAGTAACAGACATTCTTACCAATCCATTGGGTAATTTTGAATGCATATTTTGGACATATGGTATTACAATTAGAGCTTACAAGAAGACTCTACGTCCCATAATCTTGGTTGATGGAACTTTTCTTAAGGGAAGATACCCTGGCACAATTCTTACAGCAATTGCAGTTGATGGCAACAACCATATCTCCCCCATCGCTTTCACAATTGTTATGAAAAAGAAAAATGAAAGTTGGGACTGGTTTTTCACAAAGTTAAGGGACCATGTTGTTGGAGAGGATCATGAGTTTATTTTGTTATCTGATAGGCACAAAAGTATCATCCAGAGTGTCCCTAAAATCTTGCCAAAGGCTATCCATATGTACTGTTCTGATAGGCCCAAAAGTATCATCCAGGGTGTCCCTGAAGTTGGTGATGTTGTTGGCTTTGGAATATCCTTCTGGGATTTAAGCTGTGATGAATCACTCTTAGATTTTGAATCCTTGTTGGGGTTGGTCGTAGGGGGTTTCTTCTTAGGTGGAAGTTTCACTCTCCCAACTGGTTTGGGTGATACACTAGCTTTTGGGGTTGGAACAATGGGTTTCTTGGCTGCAGCCTTTTTCTTAGGTGAAGGCTTGTGAGCTGAAGGTTTGTGACTTGAAGGTTTGTAAGAACCAGGTTTCTTGGTTTTAACTGGCAAGTTAGTCTTAGGTTTGGCTTTTGGTGTTGCCTTTGATGAGGTACTTGACTTCTTTTCTGTTGTTGCCTTAGATTTGGATGCCCCCTTTCCAATCTGACCTAAGGTTTCACTCACAAATTGTTTTGCATCAAGTTGCTGACCACTCTGCAGAAATGAGGACAAAACATTGTAGCAGATAACATTATAGAGGTAACAGATATAACACAAAATATGTTAACAAAGGCCAAGTTTCTAGCAAGATAGTAATTGACAAACACATTTAATTACTTTTCTAGCAGATATGTTAACAATAGATATTGTAGTCGATATCACAGTTTACATTACAATTCATCAATATAACAAGTGGCAGATATAATACAACAAGTATCATACGAATGGAAGATATCATAAAACAAAAAGTAAGTTAGTTTGTATATGTTCATTTTGAAAGGTTTGATTTTGAAAGATTTGAAGATGAAAGCGTTGTTGTTGAAGATGCAATTTGGTTTAAAGATGCAAACTTTCCTTTTTAATGATTTTAAGATTTCAGTTTGTAGGTAGCAGATAGATTGTCTATGTAAAGCAACAGGTCTTGCCAGTAGCAGATACGATAGAATCATATAGCAGATACATAAAAATGGAAAATTTTGTTGTAGTAAACAACATACCTTCTGAGTCATGCATGCCTTCACTACTCCACTCAGAATTGTCTCAAGAAAATCCTTGTTAATTATAAGCAAATCTGAACCTCCACCACTTCTTGTTGAAGATGTTGGATAAGACGGAATGGAAGGCATAGATGGCCTAGAGGAAGCAGACTCTTCATGTTTTGCTTTGTATTGAGCTTCAAACTTCAAATAAAATGTAGCAGATAAGAGTTGTATTCTAGAAAATAGATAGTACAATATAACAGATCAACTTAATACAGAAAGGGGATTCATTGTTTTGTAGAAGATAAAAACAAAATTCAAGGGGATTTACCTCTGCAACCTGTTGTAGATTAGCAAGATCTCTTTCTTCCTGGGTGACATCTAATGGATATGCCACAGTACATTTACCTTTCTTGGGAAACAGCTTCAAAGAAATTTTATTCCTAGTTTTGTTCATGCTGAGCAACTCAGACCATCCAAGCATCCATGGAAATCCAACACTTCTATCTCTCCTAGGACCCAAATCAGGGAAGTGCAAGTATGCCCAAATCATAAAAGCTAACATACATCCATTGATGCAATAACTAGGATTATCCTCAATGACTTTGGGATAAATTTCTTCAAGAGAAGTCTCAAGCAATTGAAAAGTAACAGTACCCTAAGGAAAATTATCAAATGCATTCAAATCTTCGGCTAAATCAATGTACTTTACACTCAAATTTTTTGATGACTCGGCAAGAAGAAAAATGCACAGAAAATACAACCTGTTCAAACGCTGAACATCGTTTGGATCAGCTTCTCCCTTAACAATAAATCTCCTTGCTTCAGTAATTGCACTTGAAATGTGATCATCCCTTATGTGAAGGTTTGTACCGAAGTACTTGCTCCTGAATGTAGTGTATTCTTTCGGCTTCCTCATCAGAAAATCAACTGGAACATTTTCAAACTTTAAAGGGCCTAAGATCATGGCCACATCTGACATTTTGAACTCGACAACTCTTCCTCCTATACCATACTTTAACCTACCTACTCTACATCTCACAATTTCTGTGATAACGGATGTTATCATGTGAACATGTTCGGAATTGAAATCGAGAAATTGACCGAAGGGCGAAGTTCTAAATGATTCTAACTCTTCCGGTGGAATTTTATCACTTGGATGTTGAAAGTGTTCAGAAAATTTAGTTGTTGAACACCTAACTGTGAGAGTAAATCGCCTACCTTTTTCGATTTCATCATCTCTAGTTTGCTGCTGCTTTTTCTTAATTTTCTTCATGTTTTGTCGAATTAGAACTTTGAGAACTTTGGGTTATAAATTGAGGTTATGACGGTTGGGGAAGAAGAAGATGAGAGGAAGAGTGGCGACGGTTGAGGAAGAAGAAGATGAGAGGAAGAGTGGCAACGGTTGAGGAAGGAGAAGATGAGAGGGAAACGTTTGCTGTGCGAAATTGAAATCCCTAATTTTTGTTTTCCCCAACTAAAAGCCCGCTTCTTTGTTACCTAAACAACTTCTGCCACGTGTAGCAGATTAGCAGATAATTTCGGTTTTCTTACAGATTAGCCCAACTAAACTCTACATCCAACGGTCACAGTTCATCATACAAATCCAATGGTCCTTATTTAAAGAAGAATCCTTTTCTCACATGTCACATCGGTCATTCAAACAAAAAAATTAAACAAAAAGTATTATTTAAGTACTAATGGTAATATAGGAAGAAAAATTAGCTAAAAGACAAAAACAAAATTTTAAAGAGAATCTTTGTGCTTGTTTGGGAAAAACTTTAGACTTGTTGTTTATTTGGGAATGTTGTGCCTAATGTTGTACTTATTCGGGAAATTACCCTTATTAATTTGTCCTTATTTACTTTTCATGAAATATAACACAGCTGGCACAAAATACATATAAAATTATAATAACATTTGCCCATTGCCCATTGCCCAAAAATAGGAAAAATCTATTAATTCTTAACAAAAGAAGATATTAGTTTGAAAAAATCTTATGGGTCTGACTCATCGAAATATCAGTCCACCCGAAACCCAATGACTGCAAGACCAGTTGTGAGTGCAGCAGGCACTAACACTGGGCTACAAAGGATGGCAAGTGGTGTGGTCACAGCTAGACAACAACTGTAGCAAGTAAGACCTGCAAGAGTAAGAAGAAGACCACCCAAAGGAATTAGTGTGAATGTGTGATCACTGCAATGTCTTGAGAAGCTGTTAGGCCTCTATTAGGTAACATACTCTTGATAGCATCAGTTGGACTTTGTTGTCCATAATGACCATGTTACGTTGTGGATGTTGAACTTCAGCCATGGTTGATTTAAATTTATTCTCAGAAAAATTGAATTAATAAAAGAGATACTTCAACCAAATTGAACAACTTACATCAACTGAAGGTCTGAAGCCATTAAGTAATGGGCAAAGTACCTCAAAATAATGAAATCATTACAATTTACAAAAGAAATTTAAAAGCTTGTAACTCCTACTTGATTGACATCGATAAAACTATTTTCTTCTACGAAGACAACCAAATAAAAAACCAAACATTCTTCCCATGCATCCGCCCTTATTCATCAAATTGCTATTTTGTCCTAATCCACAAAAGTACCCTGTAGAGAAAATATGTGTGTACGTTATAATAAATACATGCGTCGACTCTAAGGCATATGTATCCTACTGTTGCAGGACAATGACGCTGCAGGGCAGGGATGGGCTAAGGAAGGACTGTACTTAAGGATGCTACTGTGAAGGGCAAGATGGAGTTGTTGCTAAACCAGACTATAGGTTACTTTGTATTTCTGTTTTTCTTGTATTTGTTATAAGTACTGTAAAGTAATTGGTTGGGGTTTTAGGTTGTTGTGTGAAAGATGTGTTCTCCTTTGGGGTAACCTGACGATGAATCATGCATGAAAATGCAGGCTGGTCAGACTATTTATACTTGGTTTCATGATCAATATCATTTCTACATTTTGTTAAAAAATAAAAGTGCATGCTATAAGGATTTTGGTAAAGTTGTTATAAGTTCAAACTTACCAAAATCCTTGCAAAGCTTTTAGGTACTGTATCATGTCTCTTCTTAATTCATTCTTCTGGACCTGTGAATAAAAATAACATTGACAGACATTATGACAAATGCTATAAAACTAGGTAGATTATATGAACTACGTAAGTAAAAAGAATTAATATAAAATTGGCATCAAACAATAGAAATATATTTACCCAATGTGTCCATAGGCATGGAGTTCCAATTCACCCCATCTAAAGTGTTCTTTTCAGCTGGATTTAGCTCAATAACAGCAGATTCTTGAGTCACATTAACACGTTTACAAGTTCGACTATTGTGACCACCACACCATAATTATAAATTTGCAACGAATCCTCAGCCGTTGCAAAATTAATTTGCAACGGTAATTTACCCACATATATACGGGGTTGCAAATATCGTTGCAAAGTTTTGCAACGCATAATAAGCGTTGCTAACTTATTTGTTTGAAACGGTTATAAAGCGTTGCAATATATTTTTTGGGAGCGATCTCCATTCGATGCAACGCTAGTTTGGCGTTGCAAATTAAATTTAACTGTAATTTGGTTATGGTTAGTAACACCATATTTACGTTGCAAACATTAGAAAATAACATTTTTTTTTGTAACGGTTTTTTGGCGTTGCAAAGGCTCAATTACAACTGATATTTGCAACATCAATTTGCCGTTGCAAATGAAATTGAAATTTAAAAAAAAAAATTCAAAATAAATATTTTGCTTATTTCCCTGCAATTAAATCTACAATACAGATGATTCACTCTTGTAAGTATCTTCTAATTAAGTCCTAATCTATACATCTGATAACACCTACTACTAGTAGTATATATAATACTCATCAAACCCTTTCAATTCTTCAAAAGACAAGTCAGAAACAAATAAATTCATGGTAATTGACTATTTAATCGATCAATCTTTTTTACTTTGAATGCTTCTTAGTCCTCGTCACAATCTCAAATAAAGAATGCAATTGTGTTAACTAAAAGTTACTGTATACAATCACCTGCCCAAAACCAAATCCAGGATCAACTACAATTCCAGTGGCCTCGAGGAGGCGACGAGCATAGAAGGCATCTGGGGCTGCTTTGTGGCTTCTGCAGCTTCCATACCTTTTTGGGTGGGTGGATATGGGCCCAAAGATACATGGCTCCTTCTGCTTTGTTACATGTGACGCCTCCTAAGTTGTTAAGTACATCTTCTAAATTCTGAATTCAAGAAGTACGAAAGAAAAGTGCAAGTTTAGAGGTATTCTATAGACTTTTAGTTTTTCTGAAATTAAGTTCAGAAATATCATATAATTATTGCTTTGACCAACCTTTGCACGCCTTGCTAGAGAAGAGAGGATCCCATCTTTTTAGCCAAATATGAATCATAAGATTCACCTCCAACCTGCAGAGATTTCTTTCAGTTTTGCAATCACACATGAAAAAGTAAGGAAAAAAAATGTAAACATCCAGTGGTCAATGCAGACAACTGAACAAACTTGTACTGTATTCATACCCAACATAAATATATAACATCCAACTCAGTGTCAGAGTTGAATTCTCAAACACACAGATTAGACTACAAATCATCGAGCACTTCACTCAAATAAGTATGAAAGTGGTTAACGTACCATCTCAACACAGAGCAATCTCTCTTATACGTCAAACAAGACCACTTATTGGATCACTAAAGATTTTGGCCTCCAGGTTTCCCTCCACATATGAAATGACCTACAAAACCAGATAAATATTGAAAGAAAGGTGTCAATCAGAATGCCACATGAAGATCCAACCAAATGCAAGAGCAAGAGGTATTAAATTATTAAGTACACAGTTTGGCAATTAAGATAATCTCCACAAAGTGCAATTAAATGCGACATATGATGGTGAACTTTAATAGAAACAAACATGATGGAAGTTGTTCTTCGTCAATGATAGATATGAAAAGATGCTTATTAGAAGAAAAAACCCTAGAAAGTAACCTAATCATGGTGTTCTAAAACAAAAACTATATAACAAAATATAAATAGACCTTGCATACAATGTTCATAAGCAAAGACAAAATGTTGTGAATGATCAACTATCTGACTCGACGACAATCATAATATGTGATTTAACATGGTAGCTTATCATCTAGAATATTCAACCAACATGATCATAATTTTGTGACAGAGCCCAATCTCCTCCATAGAATGTGACCGAGTGGTATAGTCCAAATCAATGCGAAGAAAGCCACACATTGATTAAGGGAACTAAGAACAGTCCCTACATGGTTAAGGCAAGTCCCTAACAAAACAATCCACACAAACATTCACACACCCACTCAAGTAATATGTAAGGAAACGAGTTCACCATGTTTTCTAATCATGAAAATTCTATTAGAAAAGTTTTCTCTTTCTTATGCATTAAAAAACATATTCATCTTTTTCAAAGAGCAGCGTTGTGGAGAAGGAAGACAAAAGTTGCAGAAACACACACACAAGATAGTATTATAAGGACCCCAACCTCAAAATATTTTGATGCAAAAATCCAAAATTACTCTCAAGTTTCAGTAGAAGAAAAATTATTTTAAGAAGTGTCAAATGCAATAATAATATCAACTATTAAAGAACAAACAGTTTCTTTTGACTTACTGCATCCATAAGATCACAAATCAGATACATATCTTTTCAAACCAGCTTTAAGTTCATCGAATGTGATTGCAACACTGTTGTGAGTATCCATTGCCTTAAACATCTATTGACAACCGGCAATTTCCTCCTCTGATAAACTGTCAGCAATTATCTGATTAGAACCATCAAAATAGTTAGATATTAATACAAGCTACGGGAAGAGTAAATGCATAAAGGAAACAAAGCAAAAGTTCATAGAAAAAACAAGTATACAACAACTCTTAGGTTAGAAAGTAGTACAATCTCATTCAGATATAAATATAGAAACATAAGAACATTTTAGACATACATAAATTAAATATATCCTTGGCATTTCATTTCTCAGCCATCTACTTGATTATTAATTGAATTTCTTTAATAAATGATTATTTATTGAATTGACCCTATACAATCATAACATTTTGCATTGAATATGATATGATCATATGACTTACACATTCTAATCGGAAACACTTTATAAAAAATTAAAAAATAAACATTCAAAGTAACTTGTAACCTGTATTCATTAGGAAATACTCTAACCACTATCTTGAAATATAAAATTCATTGAACATAAGCACAGGAAATAGACACAGGTCACACATTTCTAATTATCAAGCATATAATGCACCCCTTGCTTAGTTGCTTAACATGCCTGCATGTATCATTTTTCAGAATAAATCATCTATTTTCTGACTATCTAATACTTTTGAGCTAAAGGTCAATTTTATCCAGCGATTGTCATTGTTCATGATAATACTTAATTGAGACTCAAGATTCAAGAATACCAAAAAAGACAATTTTTTTCTTTATTTACCATGTACGGCATACAATTGCATTTAAAGTGTGATACATTAGAGAGGAATGGTATTGAAAAGGTACCTTTAATCAAGCTAACAAAATCCTTGCAAGTCTTCTCCTTCACAAGTGTCACACGCTATCAAGTTTTCTTCTCTCTACGCCATATAAATCATTTATAAGTTCACAAGTGTACGTCTCATAAAAAAACACCATGGAAAGTATATACGTATGCAACAAACAGAAAACATATTGGGACTGGTACAAAGCCATGGGTTTATAACTGAGAAGAACTGTACAAACTAGCAAGCTGCTGCACGTGCCCTGCTGCTTGGTTTTGGTTTTTTCTCTTTGTTTTTCTACGGTGTGATCAGTTTTGCTTGTTGCTAACTGTTTGGGACTCTCTAACCTAACGATGCTTAGGCATGCTGATCAGGGTGTATTCTTTCTCTTATTCTTTTAATAAAATTTTGATTATCAAAAAAAAAAAAAAAAAGGGCAAGGGTACTCACTGTTATTGAAGAGGTTAAGAATAGAGCAACTGCTCAAGGTGTTGCTACTGTTTTAACTTCAATAACAAAATTAACTTCCTTCAATTCCAATAACAAACGTGATTAACTAACTAGCTATTGATTAACAGAATTAACTGTTTGAATAGTTTCTATATCCCACAGGTGTACTTATGCAAAATTTCTAACATTCTTGTGAATACAACCCAAAGATTGTGCCATATAACTGAATAATTGGTCTACACCTGAGATTATTTCCTGCTCAGAAAACACCTTTAGTACCCAGTTATTGTATCCTCTATTAACCATTCAAGCATCATGCGTCTTAATATTATCGTCGTGGTGAACTATTGGCTTTGGTACTAGCCCATACAAAACCTTGGCTATCAGCTAATGTGACCTTTTATGATCTAATTAGAGAGGATCAGGTGGTTGTCCTTAAGCACAGTGAATTTAAAAGTTGTACATTAGAAGTTTCTTATATTGGATGTTATTCTTGCAGGCAGCCATCCGTGAAACTTAAGTACTTCCTAATTGTGAGGGTGTATGCATCCCGTGGATGTTAGGAGAAAAGGAAGACTGGGCACCACGGAAAATAGCGCCATTTGCCTGGGTTAATCAAGAAATCACTTCTGATTCTACAGGCCGTGACTTATCATGTGGTCAACCTGAAATTAAATCCAAGCTTGACACTAACAAGGTTACTAATCTAGAAACCGATAACCATCTAGAGAGCAAGGGCGAAAATCTGATGAGTATGGCAAGTGCGCAACAGCTAGCTCGGGAACCAGCTGAGGATTTGGGATCTTTGCCTCAGTCTGGCTTATCTTCTTCTAACAGTTCGTTCACTTCCAATCAGTCTCTGCATAATTTGAAAACCCCACTATTGCCTCATGACTCAAATGAGGCCTCCAACTCTAGTAGGTCGGAAAGCCCAGATAATTAACCAGTATCTAGGTTGGTTTCAGTGAATGATAAACAGGTACACATTAGTGAGGATGGTAATTCAAAGAGGATAGGGAGAAAAGCAAGAATAATGGATTTAGGGAAGAAGATGGGGGAAAAGCTTGAGGAGAAGAGGCGTCACATCGAAGAAAAGAGCAGAAACATTGTTGAGAAGATGAGTGGACCATGATAAAACACCATATGATCCTGCCGAATTGGCTCTGTGCGCCCCATCCGTTGGTACCTACCTATATTATTATAAGGAGAAAAGTGGGACTGCGAGGGAGTGTATTACTGTTAGTGCAAAAAGGAAATTTACTAGCTGATTATTTTTTAAGGAAAAAACGACGTTGTATAAAACGAGTAGCAATGTACAGTTAGTGCAATGTAATGTTGTACTATTCTAGTTGGCATTTTGGAATGTATTATTGCTATACCACAACAATGTCTTGCGCAAGAAATCAATAACAAGGACTACTACAAGTAAATTCCTAAATACAAATAAACCCAAGAATAGGCAGAAGTCAAAAAACATTGTTTACAGAAAATCAAATTATCTGAACTATAACAATTAAATTAAAAAAAATTCAGGAATTAGTGAAGCTGAAGAAAATCAAATTATGGATGGATTTTTGGGGCTTTCAATCAATTATCAAGAAAATCTCAATTTTGTAACTTTAAACTTATAAAGCCATGATTTTGATACCAAATCCCACATATACAAGCAAGTAAAAGAAAAAAAAATAAAATCAAAATCACTCATTATAGTTACCAATAGTTACCACAAAGAAGATGAAAAACTTTTCTGAGCAAGGACAGTTTTTTATTTATAGAAGAGAGAACTCGAACTGAGAAATCGTCTGATTATAGTGCTATTGAGATGATTAAAAAGAAAGAAACAATTGAATTAATCTTACCAGTAATCTTACAATTGAAAGAATTGAATTATAGTTACCACAATTGAATTAATCTTACAATTGAAAGAAACAATTGGATTATAGTGCTATTGAGATCTTACCAGTAATCTTCTGGTGGTGGTGGCGGTGGAGTTTGAGAAGAGAAGAGAGAAAAGAAGAATTGATATAATCAGCGAATTGAAGAGGATGGAGTTATGGAGTTTGAGAAGGAGAAAGGGGAGTTTCATAGAGCTTTGCTCGAGTTAGGAGATAACTTCCTTCGGCATCACACCAACTGATTTTCGTTTGCAACCCTTCTTCTAATCACGCAATAAAAACGTGTCGCTTGATTAATTTTATTTTATTTTTTAATATAATATGCAACTAAAAATACCGTTGCAAATTTAATTTGAAACAGTCTATTGAAAGTGTTTCATGGTTGCAACGGTGAAAACAATTTGCAACGCCATATTGGCATTACAAACTTGCAACGTTTATTATACCATTGCAAAACAAAAAATGGGTAGTTGCAAATTCAGTGTTTTGGTGTAGTGGACCAACTTCATGACAGTTACTGCACTTTCTCGACTTTTCAACAATCTCAAATGCTGACGGATCCCTTCTAGTGGAACTGGACACTTTCTTAGTCTTCGAATTTGCTGGACGCCCTTTATGGGAATGAATAGGAGGATCAAACACAATAGGCACGGAATAATTTATAAGTTGAGATAGACGTTCTTGAGCAATTACTTTCTGAGCTATAGGCCACTGGTGATAATTCTTTCTAGTTCTTGAAGTAAACCTGTGAGCGAATCTGTTGTATTGCCTGGATCAATGACAATGTCATCATCTTCAAATGACCGTTTATCAATTCTCCATTGTGGGTGTATATCAGAAAGCCATAATACTCTATCTTTCATACATCTCATCATATGTGCACAAGGAAGACCCATCGTCGCAACAAACTGGCGTTTACATGCGTGCAAGCTTGAATCAGATAAAGCTAATTTATATTGTTCAAATAGCTTCACCATGGCAAACGCTGATACACAATAGACAACTTCTTTGAAAAATGGAACACATATGTTATGACGAAGTGTGAGCTTTTCACTTGCAAGTTTTGTCTTGATTTCTAGAAAATTATTTCAACTGCAAGACATATCTTTTCTTTCGCCACATGGAGATCACTAGTAGAAACTTGCAAATATTTTTTAAGGACTGCATGTGCACCTTCTGCCCTCGAAGTAACTCGATTTCCTAAGTGCAAGTGAATGTCTGTCCATGCCTTTACAAAACGTTCTTTGAACGGTAGCCAAATTCTTTTTATGTAATCAACCACATTAACTTTCTCCTTAGAGCATTCCCAATGCAGGGTGGATTTATCCACCTCCACATAGGCGCCACGTATGCGCCACTAGGATAAATCCACCTTGTTGACTCAAGGTGAAACTCTACAAGGTGGAGAGTTCCCAAGGGAAGGTGGACTCTTGTATAGGAGAAAGTGGATTGTTAGAAAAATCCGGACGGCATGTGACATGTCGTCCAATTTTTTTTTGGCAAAAAAATAGAGAGACGGCATGTGACATGCCGTCCGAGAGTCCAAAACTTTTAAAACACTACGTAATACTTAAAAAAAAAACAGACGGCATGTCACATGCCGTCCGGTTCTACCACCCACAGGTGGATTTCAAGGTGGATTCTCCTACCTTGAAATCCACTTGTGGGATCCCACTTTTGAAAATCCACCTTCCCTTGGGACATTATTTTGAGTTTCAAGGTGGATTTATCCACCCCACCCCCAAAATCCACCTTGCATTGGGAATGCTCTTATAAGTCACTTCACATTCTTTCCATGCTGAATTAAATGACGACACAGAATCTGATTGCACCAGATCAGTCCACCCAGTTATAAATGTATCCCAATCGTTTTCGTTTTTTTTCCTTGTCTTCTTTGAAAAACTTTTTACAATTTGCTATAATATTTGTTTCAATATGCCAAAAACATAAGAGGTTTATAGTCCTTGGAAAAATTACCTCAATGGCATTTAATGAGAGCAAATTCTCGATCAGATACAATAACCACAAGTTCATCGCTGCCTAACATTTCCTTGAAGATACTTAGAGCCCAAGCATAGTCACTTGTTTCCTCCTTTGATAAAAATGCAAAACACGAGTAAAAAGAAGTATTAAAGCTTGAAACTCCAATAATATCAAGGAATGACATCTTGAACTTGTTGGTTTTGTAAGTGCAATCCATCACAAAGACATTTGGGTAGCTCTTGCTTAATTTGATTGATTGGGGATGAGCAAAGAACAAATGAGTAAGCCTGCCTTCTATATCAACTTTAATATTGTGTAAAAATCCTCCACTAGAGAGTTCCTCAAGTAAAGCTTGAATAGGTGTTCGACCTCGTAGCTTTTCCTTACGAATCTTAGCTTTTGTGTTGTAAATTGTCCTTGATATGGCTTTAAGCTTTGGATTAGCCTGGCGAAGCGAAGTAAGAATCTGGCGTGGTGGTATGCCTGATATGCACATTTCTTTGATCCTTAATAACTCTTCGTTAGAAAATCGACGGAAAGAAGGATGCCCAGACACGTCTTTCGATGCTTCATGGTTATGAGTTCCATTGCTTATTCTGATTATCCATGAACTATCGACTAGTTTGACACCTTTAATTCTAAAGGGACAATTAATAAGTCGAGAACCACTTTTTTTTTTCCGTTTTTCAATCGATGTATTACTTCTATTCCTATAGGTACCTCCTCTGTCACAACCAATTGTAACATATTTATCCTTTTCAGAGTCTCTTATGGTTGTAGCATATCCTTGTGATAAAGAAAAGTCGTGCACATATTCAAGTAGCTCTTCTCAGCTATTAAAAGTTCTCACTAGTGGTGGAAGCATTTTTCCATCTTCAAAAACTTCTTCATTTTCACTTTCTTCATGGTTTACTGAAACTACACTTGTAACCTCATAATGTTTATTATCGTTTACATTATGATTCACTTGTTGTGCATCCATAATATTTGTAAGAAGTGTTTAAGCCCTGCATTCAAAATAAAATAACTGGTTTATATAATCTAATTAATAGCAGCAACAATAATAAGAAATTTAATAAGAAATGTTGCCCTTGTTTTTTCCTTGCGTCAAATGTTTAGCAATGTGTACAGTACCATATAAAGGAATTTAATTAGTCCATCAATATAAAAGAGACCAAACTTCTCTGGTTTCTCAAATGAACTCAATATTAAATAGAACTATTTCAACAATTGTAGACATGTATTACTGTCGATTTCTCCCGTTCATCACAAAGATATGTAATTATAACTACTTATATGACATTGATTAACTAAGAATCTTAAGCAATAATAAGAAATTTAATCGAAGTTTGCAATCAAAAATAATTAAAATCAGTTATTAAAAACTTATTCCGAATTGACTTTATTGATGAATAAAAATTGTCATGAATTTTGGATCTAGGTTTTGAGATTGTGTATGAAACTAAGAAAGGTGAAAATAGAATAGTAAGGCAGGAAGGGAAGATGAAACCATATGGAGGGAGAGATTCCTAGTTTTTAGCGGGAAATAATGAATTAATAGATTTTTCCTATTTTTGGGCAATGGGCAAATCTGTCATTATAATTTTATATGTATTTTGTGCCAGCTGTGTTATATTTCATGAAAAGTAATTAAGGGCAAATTAGTAAAGTTAAGAAATAATCATTGGCATAATCAATTTTTCCCTTGGCAAAATCGGGAGCCTAATATTTTAATATTAATTTTACAGAGAATTGGGCTCCAGGACAAGATTGCTAAAAGACTTTGTCATAAGGAAAAAACTTATTTTCAATTAGTATGCAGGACACGGGCTGACCAAATAATCTGCCCGGCCCAAACGCCTCTCTCTATATCCGCTCGTGTTCATCTCTCTCTCTCTCTCTCTCTCTCTCTCCACTTTGCTACTGTTAATTGATGATTGAAATGAAGAAATTAATTGCCAATGAACTAAATCCACCATCATCTTCATCATCAACATGCACATTTCAAAGAAATGGTGGAAAGTGCACGAATTTGGTTGTGCAAGATAATTTGTGTAAAGAACACATGGAGGAAGGTGCAATTAGGTCAATAACAAGATAAATTGATGTTATTGATGTTATCACTGTAGTTGTCTTTGGGTATTGAAGATAGCACATATTTGGGTTGTGAACATGTCTTAAATACAAAGGAAATGATTAGTAATGGAGAACCATTTGATTTTCAATTGCAATTATGAAGTTGGGAACTATTGTAATTATTAATTTTGATTTTCAATTGACAACAAAACTATTTTACAGATCTTTCATGGAGAAGAAGATTGAGTCAACCCAATTCATTTATAACCTAGCCAGATTGAGTCAACTCAGTTCTTTTATTGTGATAACATGATGTTATCACTGTAGTAATCTTTGATAACATCATGTTATGAGTCCTCTCATTAATTTATAAAAAACTTAAAAGTGATAGCATGATGTTATCACTGTAGCATCCATTGATAACATCATGTTTTCAGTCATCATGTTATTTGTAAACAACTTAAAGGTGATAACATGATGTTATCACTATAGTTATCTTTGATAACATCATGTTATCAATTTCTTTTTTATTTGTAAGAAAATTGAAGCTTATAACATCATGTTAGTATTGTAGTTGTCTTTGACAACATCATGTTATCAGTTTTCTCTTTTATTTGTAAGAAACTTAAAGCTGATAACATGATCTGATTTTTTTTTGTGCGATTTGTGGGCAAATAAAACACTACCACGTATGTGTGTTATTAACCATAATGGGATTTAAATAAGTTACCCAACTAATTTTATAGACACGTATGAGACAAATAAACCACTACTACGTATGAGTGTTGCTAACCCTAGTGAAATTTGAACAAGTTCTCCTTGATAACATCATGTTATCAGTATTGTCTTTTATTTGTAATTTATTTTTTTAAAGTTGTTAACACGATGTTATCACTATAGTTGTCTTTGATAACATCATGCTATCAGTCTTGTCTTTTATTTGTTAAAGTTGATAACATGATGTTATCGTTATAATTGTGTTTGATAACATCATGTTATTAGTTTGTAGTTTATTTGTAAAAAAACTTAAAGTTGATAACATCATGTTATCACCATAGTTGTCTTTAATGACATGATGTTATCAGTCTTCTATTTTATTTGTAAAAACAAAAAGCATGATAACATGATGTTATCACTGTAGTTGTGTTTGATAACATCATGTTATCAGTCTTTTATTTTATTTGTAAAAAAACACCACCACGTATGTGTAACCCTAATCGGATTTGAACAAGTTGTGCAACTAATTTTATAGACACGTATGGGACAAATAAACCACTACTACGTAAGGGTGCTGCTAACTCTAGTGGGATTTGAACAATTTATCACTGTAGTTCTCATTGATAACATCATGTTATCAGTCTTGTTTTTTTTTTAAAAAAAATTGTTTTTAAAGTTGATAACATGATGTTATCAATATAATTGTCTTTGATAACATCATCATGTTATCAGTCTTGCCTTTTATTTTTTAAAGCTGATAACATGATGTTATCACTATAATTATCTTTGATAACATCATGTTATCAGTTTGTATTTTATATGTAAAAAACTTAAAGCTGATAACACCATGTTATCACTGTAGTTGTCTTTGATAACATGATGTTATCAGTCTTCTGTTTTTATTTGTAAGAAAATTAAAACCCTGATAACATGATGTTATTATTGTACTTGTGTTTGATAACATCATGTTATCAATCTTTTATTTTATTTGTAAAAAAACACCACCACGTATGTGTGTTGTTAACCCTAATGAGATTTGAACTGGTTAGCCAACTAATTTTATAGACACGTATGGGACAAATTAATATACCACTATCACATATAGGTGTTGTTAACCCTCGTGTGATTTGAACATTATAGACACGTATGGAACAAATAAAACACTACCAAGTATGGGTGTTGTTAACCCTAATGGGATTTGAACAAGTTACTTTGATAACATCATGTTATCAGTGGGCTTGTACTGTGATAACATGATGTTATCCCTTTTTTTTTTTTTTTTTTTTTTTTTTTTTTTTACTTTGGAATAAAACTGAAGGTGATAACATCATGTTATCAATGGGCTTGTAGTGATAACATGATGTGAAACTAACTGGGGAGGTAAGATTTGGCTTGTTATCATTTGTGGCTTTGTCTGATAACATGATGTTATCAGTTCTGGTATCTCTGATAACATCATGTTATCACTATGGCCAGTATAGATTTCCCTGATAACATGATGTTATCAATTTTGGTATCTCTGATAACATTGTGTTATCACAATGGCCAGTGTAGGTTACCCTGATAACATGATGTCATCAGTTTTGGTATCACTGATAACATCATGTTATCACTATGGCTAGTATAGCTTTATGTTGATAATATATTAATTTTTGTTTATATATTTTTTTTTTAGAAAACAAAAGCTAATAGCAAATTAATTTTGCTTGAAAATTAGAAAAGCCATCTTGTACTCCTAATCAACAAAAGCTTTAGGATGGAGCTGTAAAACGAATCATTAAAATTGGATCTGCAATTGGGAGAAGCTACAACACCACGACAAGGTCAAAACTAGTGACTGTGTTATTTATGTTGGCTTGATCATGGAAGTTTTGACCTTTATGAATCTTGTACCAGATAATGTAGATGAGAAATTGGGACAAAAAACACATGTTCAATCGGTAGTTTCGATCCTGAATGACTCCCCAAAGAGTTTGACTGAAGAATATCAAAATCTTATAGATAGAAGACTTACTTTGAAAAAGTAGTAGATTTTTTATAAGAACTTTTGTTGTTATAAATTATGGATAGAAGACTTACTTTGCTATTGCTAAGTATATGTATGTTACACTCACATCTTTCGATAAGTACAAACATGTACTGTTTGTTATAAATTGTTTTAGCTATTTCTAAGTTCATGAATGTTAAATTTATTCTAAATTCATATCTTGGTATCACATTTTTTTTCCAGTATTTTACGCACACGTATGACACATTTAAAATACTACCACGTATGGGTGTTGTTAACCCTAGTGGAACTAAATTTATGTACACGTATGATACATCTAAAATACTACCATGCTGTATGGGTGTTGTTAATCCTAGTAGGATTTGTACAAATTACCGACTTACTTTTAAACACACTTAAATCTAAACTTGTGGAACTAATTTTACGTATATGTATGATACATTTAAAACACTACCACGTATGGGTGTTGTTAACCCTAGTAGGATTTGTACAAGTTATCGACCATTAACAATAAATAAAAACCCTAAAGCCTAAATAAAGATAATAAAATGATGTTGTCAAGCACAAGTGCAGTGATAACATCATGTTATCATATATTTGGAGCTCATGTTATCAAGGACGGATGTAGTGATAACATCATGTTATCACACATTTTCAGTGATAACATAATATTATTATAAATTTGAAACTGATAACATCATGTTATCATATATCTGATAACATTACATACTCTATGATCACATATAATCAACAACAAAGAAGTAAGTTCCTTTATCCTCTACTCGAGTTTTTTTGTTATGTTCCTTTCTTCTTCATCCTTTTTGTCACTACATGAAACCAATTTTCAATAGTAAACTTTTATTGGAATTCTGAAACATTACTGTGATAACATGATGTTATCAAGGATAAATCTACTGATAACATCATATTATCACACATTACAACTACAGTCAAGATAACCGAGTTGACTCAAGAAACTGAGTTGACTCAATCTTCTTCTCTATGAGAAAATTGTAAAATTCGTACCTTGTCGACAATTGAAAAGTTTCAATCACAATTAATAATTAGAATAGTTCTCTATTAGTCACCATTAATAATTACAATAGTTCTCCATTAGTCACAATCACAATTGATCACAATTAATAACTACAATAGTTCTCCATTAGTAACCATTTCTTCAATACATATATGTGTTTGTTTCAATACCCATAGATTGTTCTCCACTAATAATTAGTTTTGTACATCGAACAACCAAATGAATTCAAACTCCTAAAGAGATTTCAAATGAAATTCTTCAATTCAAAAAATTAAATTTGAAGAATTTAGCAAAATCAAATTTCTTCGATTTTTCAAACGAATAGAGAGAGATGATAAACAAAAGTGGAAAAAATCTCCAAGAGATCTTGAAACAAAGAGATAAAAAAAAAATAGAGTTTCAAACAAATGGAACTTTTCAAATTTGATAATCTATTGACTATATCTATGTAGGGGTAAAAAGGTCATTATAAAATATTGTTGGATCATTTGTCGGGTAGATATTACGGGCATGTCCTTGGGCCTAAGAAAATCTTATGTCCTTGACATAAGATCTATAAGTTTGTCCTTTTGATAGCCACTTTTTTAAAAATGTCCTTTTGACTAAATGGGCTTGGAATTTGACCTTTTGGCCCAATTCTTTGTTAATTTTATTAGGTTCCTTTCAACAAAAATGCCCAACAATGCAAATTCAAATGGAATTGGATCATAGGCATTAAGCAGAAAGAAAATGCTCAACTTTAATAGCGTGTACTGTGTAGATTGTATTTCCCACTTGGTATAGGTCCAGAGGCAGTGTCGTTGGGCTTATAAGTGATGGAGACTAGAGAATGCACATACTCAGACACTCAGTATTTCCACAATTAGAGAGAATTACCTTGTACAGTAATTGCTCAACTAGAGGCAAAGAAATATGTAAAAATTTGGGAAGTCAAGAGAGATGCAGGCCAGACCAAGTTTCAGTGACAATTCCTAACAATACTGACAAAAATAATTTGAGTTAAACATAATTGTCTGTTACTGTTGTTGTCTTTATTCCCCATAATCAAACATGGTACATGGGCACCTACTATGCACATAGACTACACAGTTCGACATCAAACTAGCATAAGACTTGAGATTAAACCCTTAATTCTATAATAAAAGTGCCACGTAGGATTATTTTATTAATTCAAAGTTAAATTTTATACACCATATCTTTGGGAAAGTAAAATTTTAAACTTTTAACACTCAAAGTGCTATGTAGGATTATTTTATTAATTCAATTGACCCAGGAAACCGGACCCAGTGCCTTACACGGGCTGGGTTACTCAATGGATCGTTTTTGCATATAACCCAGTTGTGAACCACTAAAACCGGTCGGGTTTTACCGGTTTTGTCAAACCCAGTGACCCAAAAAACCGGTTTAACTTTAAAATTAATGTTTTTCAATTAAAGAAGATTTAGTTGGACTCGAACCCAAGGAGGACAGTTTATTCCCTGATTTTGTGGTCAGATTCAGTCGAAGAGGTACTCAGGCAATGGCCAGCAAGTAGGGGTACAGAGATAGGGAAAAGAGTTTGGGCTTTGTTACCATACTCAGTGATCTGGGTGATGTGGAAAATTAGAAATGAGTTCATCTTCTGCAACAAAATGGTCTCGGTGGAGAGAATATGCATTGAAGTCAAAGCTCATTTATGGTATTGGCTAGCTAGCTGGCCTGGGAGGGGGCAGTTCTGTTTCCAAGACCTGGTGCTACGGTGGCACGAAGTGATTCTAGGTCTGCTTGTCAGAAGGGCTGCTGAAACAACAGGCGCGTAGTCACAGATTTCTATCCTCTGGCTATCGGTGCTCTAGATTAGCATATGTGGGCTAGCTTAAAGCTAGATTAGCATAACCTGACGCTGCGGTAGCAGGCTGATCATGTTGTATTCATTGGATCCAACATAATAAAATTTTACTTATCAAAAAAAAAAAAAAAAAGTTGGACTCGAACCCACAATCTAAAGCACACAAACCAGTATGTATACCATTATACTCATAATATTTTATGATAAATTATGTTTATATTTAATACACATATTACAAAAATTTAAATATTAGGATTTAACAATATATTTAACCCTACTAATATTGGACTGGTCCGACCAGTGACCCAATGGTCGAACCACTAACCCAATGACCCAGTGCCTTCACCGGGTTGGTGTCCGGGTTGGTTCTGATAACATTGCTTTTAACATCAAGTCTATCCTAAAACCTTCTCCCTCTCTCCTATATGTGGTACCCCTAAAAGCCTTTTACCATTGGAATGCTCTAATAAGCAAATGAATTCTTCGTTATTTTATTTTTATTCAGTAAAGTGTTCTTCATTACCAAAATCATCCTAAAATCATCCTAGAATTCCAATATCATATGCTTTACAGGTTTAATAAACGACCATGTGGGTAATAGAGAGAAGAAATAATGCCCTTATCAAATCTCCACACATGGAATGTTCATACTATTTTCTTGACAAAATCATAAGATGAGACACACCAGCAACCCAATCTCTATATATATTAGTAAACCTTACAGCAAGTAGGCAACAACAAGAAACAAGAGGAAAGAAATGGCACTTCTCAATGTTCATTTCCTGGTAGTCATGGTGATTGTTGGAGTTTTAATGTTAGGTAACCCAGTTTCAGCATTCATCAATGAGGACGATAAGTGTGGAGATATTGGTGAAATGACAAAAGTATGTAAAACTTCTTTTGTGTACCCCATATTCAACAAAAGATCTCCCCCATCAAAAAAATGTTGCAATATGGTTCAGAATGCAGACGCAGACATAACCTGTTTTTGCAACAATCCAGACAGGTATGTGATTATAAAAATGATAACGGACATGGAGAACTTGGTGAATGTCGCGAAGCACTGTGGTCGCCCAGTTCCTAGTGGAACCAAATGTGGAAGTAAGCTAGCATCATTCCATCTCTATCTTTAATTGTTTTATGTTGCCCTAGCTCTGTTCTTAAATTCTAATCTAAAATTTCTTTTTTTTTTTCCCAGGTTACACAGTTCCGTAAGCATGGAAAATGGAAACTAAGAAGTAAAAATAATGTGAACATCATCATGTACTAAAAGTTATAGTTCACTCCACAAACATGTATGGTTAAATATGTTGAAATAAAGCATGTCTAAGAATAATAATCCAAATATTTTGCTATATGTCTTCTTTCAATTTTTATTTTAGTTCTATTAATCATTGATTTATAATAGATAATTTTCATGTTATTGGTATGAAAGCATTTCTAGAGATCATACCAATTCAACTTGACACCATTTCTCCTACATGAACCAAACTACCAAAGGCATTACGCTGATGCAATCAGATATCGATTCAGCCCACCAAAGTCCTTTTTAGGCTTGGACTTTGTACTTGGGCCAAAATGTAAATATGGGCTTTTTCTCCACAAATTAACGGCTGAGATTATCATAAACCCAGAAGAAAACAGCCTATCAAACCGTTAGATCTTAAACTCATAAACCCTAATTCTCAAAATGTCTATATATAACAACTAACCTCAGTTTTCATCCTCACAAACTACTGTTCTCAAATCCATTCTTCTTCTCTTTTCATTTGCTTTCATATGCATCTGCTATGTTTCTTACTTAATTTTTGAATTTCTTGTTATATAGATTAATTAAATCTATAGAATATTTTGTTTTAGATTTAGGGTTTTATTTTGTTAGATTGAAAAGAAAAGGTTTGGATTGGTGTGGTGATGAAGTCTTATATTATGGACTAGAGTTTCTGATCTGGGTTTAACCCAGAAGTTGAAGACTAACCCTTGGCTGTCTGAGCACCAATAAAATCATCAATTTCTCAAAGTTAAATTGTCTTCTTGTTTATTGTTTTTAGTAATATTTGGAAAATGCGTCCTTTACCAATTCATGGGGATGATAAAGGTTCCTCATGGTATAATGGCTTGGACGCAATATTTAATTTAAAAAATGTGGTCATCCTGATCCATGGCTTCTTTTCAATGCCATGACATCCTGGAAACGCCACATATATATATGTTGCATCAATTTACCAGATCTAATATTTTGTTTGTTTTTGTTTTCAAATAAAAATTACAAGTATTGATACTTGATTTTTGATTTGGGGATGTTGATGCTTTGAAACTGTTTTAAAGAAGTCTTTTAATTCTCAAACTAAAAAGCTGAATTCTCCCTTTTAAGGATTTTTTCCCTTCATATTCCTAAAGGTTTGTTTTAACTCTTATTTAACATATTCCCATGTCTTCAAGGTCAACATCTTTTATTATTTTTCTGATAAAACGAAAATTAGATGATGTTTTGTGGTTTTATACTTTTATGTATTTTGATCAATGTTCAACATCTTTCCAAATGCTTTTTCTGAAAACAAATGCTTTATTTCGTTATGTTGCGATTGGAACAAAATCCACAACCAAGACTGGTTCCAAAATCTATGAGATACACTGGAGCTGAGTAGCAAATATTTAAATAAGCAGAATTAGGCAATGAACTTGAGCTAAATTATTTAGGGCTTAAAAGCATTTCAAAAGGGTGAAGTTGCCACATTTTTTTATATATGTATCATTTATCCTTCAAATTTAGATAGTATGATTAAGATTGTGACTATGGTAGAAAGAAGAACATGGACTTACTCAAGGAGACATCATATAATTTATTCACTAGATATAGACATTAGAGATGCAGGGTGGATAAATCCACCTCCACGTAGGTCCACCTAGGCAAAATCCACCTCAAAGAGAGGTGTATTTGCATCCTGGGTGGTACATTGTTTTAAGTTTCAAGGTGGATTTATCCACCCCACCCCCAAAATCCACCTTGCATTGGGAATGATCTTAGACATATAGCTATTACATTGAAAAATCTGTAATCAACTGAGAAATTAAGGACTTTCACCCTTGTTTTAGATATAGCTAATTCCACCCTGTTTTTTGGCTTCTTCTACTGTTCCTGGTTTTACAGTTCCTGAATACTTGAATACCTTTGAATGAAACAATATTGATCTTGGACAAAAGCCAATTTAATTAAGAGTCACATCATTATTTTCTAGAACCCTAAACATCTATCATTATTTCTTAGAACCCTAAACAGCTACAGTTGGAGCAACAATCTATCTCCACCATCTTAGTTGTAGAAGATCCTTAAAATAGGGGCATTCTCTTCACTAACCTCAGGGGGCCTTGTTAGAAAGTGAGCGAAGACAATTGCTGTCAAAAAGCTTCAGACATATGAGGAGTGACTAAAAAAATTAAACACATACGGTATATGAACAGAGAATAGGTACCTGAACTTTGTTCTAAAGCTGAAATTGATTTTAAACCGTCTACATATCAACTCCAAAAAATGTTATTTCTCCAAAGTTTGTACTATTTTCCGATACATTTGGGTTTTTTAAACAGAAAATACAACATGGCCCGAGTTAATTGGCGAGGAGTTGAGATGGGCGATGGCTATGGCTACCTTGTAGTCCTCGCCAATTACATCCAGCCATTTTGTATTTCTGTTTGTTTCCAATTAAGTTTTGTGAGCATGCATGGTAACCCTTTATATAACATTCAAACTATGGTTAGGATCCTCTTAAAAGTTAAAACAATTAGGTACAAAGAGATAATGTTAGGTTGGCACCCTTAAAAATTAGGTAGCTATCAGAATTGTTAGGCATCTGGTACCAGATAGAGATAGAATGTTAGTTACAATGCCAACGCATGCTGTGTGTCTTGTTAGATGTGTTTCCATAGTAAATATATGCATTTACAAACCATTGTGAGAAGATCAGGCCAACACCTTGTGCCCACTCATGGAGTCCTTTGTAACCCAGCCTAATTGGGTTTTCAGTTCCCATGTAATACAAATTTGACAATGCCCCCATAAAAGAGATGAAATGTACAGCTCTTAACCTCTGGTATCATCAGTTCATCACCTCAGCAAAAATTGCAGTGCTTATAAAACAAAAGGGTATCAAAGAAGTGGCACATACACCATTAAGACTCGATGCAAATTAACTTACCCTCTGTAAGCCAACTTGCTTTTGGTCACCATTATTCACAATAGTACTGTACGACTACTTTATCCACACATCATACTACCATGGCCCTCGTAAAAAAAAGGGGCTACTTACATAGCTATCTTTTGAGAGAGGAAGAGAAGGTGTTACCCTGTGTGTGCATGGGTGGGTGGGAGGGGTGTCATTAAAACAACACATCATACTTCATGAAGGATTTTATAATTTGTTTTAGTTTATTTATGACTATCATAAACATAGTGATGATTTCAACACAAAACTGTACCTGGAGTTGCTAGCATTTCTTCAATAATTAAAGTAAAGCTAGCAGCTCAGTAAAAGGAAGTGGATCAGTAAAATTAGAAAGCACAACTACAGACACTTCACACGTCAAGCATATGTAGACCTGACGATCTTTTCACAGACAGTTATTCATTTCAAAGGAACTTTGAAGATTTTAAAGATCAGCCTAAGTGCCTAACCTGATCAAATAACCATAACCATCCTACGGTTCCAACCCAAGCATTGTAAGAGAGAAAGTATGTGATGCTCAGAGATTCAAAACAATATCTATGAAATTATACATTCATTAGTTTTCTTGTTTATGCAATTACTCTAGGTAAAAATGCAAACATAATTGGAAAACATAGCACTAAATCAGAAGCAGGCTATGAACAAAATTCCAAAATGCCAACTATGGAATGTACTACTGAACAACCCTCCTCCCTCCCCTCAAAATGTAAGTTCATCCTATAAGTAAGGTTGTAGTAACAAGTTACCAACTACATGAATCAGGCATCACTAACCTTTACAATACCACAAAATTTGATGAGAATTTGTCCCTTCTTAGATGACAAATATGTTAGCTTAATAATGTACTCTTCATCCTAACCTGAAATTACTCCAATCCTTTTACTGTACCATGAAATTCCTGGAGCTGCACAAGACAAACACAGAGGTTAAATTTAGATACATTATATTTTTGGAAAAAAGTTAAAAGTATATGACAATAAAACTAAGCAATATCCGCCAAGGAGATATTCATGATTTCATGGTCCCACCAATCAAATATATTCAAGCCATTCGTTTTGAAATACACTAATCTGCCTTTAGAGGTGGCCGGTTTCACCTAGACACATGAAAAATTGCTACCGGATCTCAAGCAATGAAGGAAACAGATGGTGTGTGAGGTATCATCAAGGACATCCTTTTTATTTTGGCTACAAGTTGAGAAGATGTAGTCATTCAACTCAGAGAGCTAGAAGCGGGTGCTTGTATCAAATGGACTGCATAAGTTAGACGAAATTAAACCAACTTTATTCCAACAAAATGATAAGAAACTAGGTCTGAGGGATAAATAGCTTCTATTAATATACGGATATCCATAAGGTTGTTCAGCAATTTTTGTCTAAATCCCATCCGACAAGGATGTGCCATTAATTTGGTTTCCCATACCCGTTATAAAAAATTCAAGGTAGTTGATCTGGAATTCTGGATATATCCACTAGAGGTTCTACAATGGCAATTTGTTGTATGAGAAGAACAAAATTCTATTTGCTAACATGGTCTCTTGGTAAAGGGTGAACATATTCATTGCTAGTGGCCAATCAAGTATGTGTCAGACTGTCAGTAATGGATCATAACTAGGACTGCATGCTCGATGCGATATCTAATGCCTACCATAATCTCAAAAGTCCTTTAAATGGACCATAAACTAGGATGTGGGACTCAAAAGTAACTTAGTAACTTATATTTATTTGTACAAGGTATCTATGGGAGTGTGTTCGAGAATTGCAACACAAGTTTCTCCTTTTTCTACCAGACGAAAATGTGTCAGTAACATGTTCACACCAATCAATGATAATTACAACCCTATAGAGTAACCAATTAAAATATCACCACAACTCCAAAAGGAGAAATTTCAACAGGTGATCTATTAAGAATAGTGTGGCAGGCTAAACTACTATCTTAAACTCCATTTTCATCGTTTGGACTGTGGCCTTACAGATGATATGACATACTTTTATGGGCCAATCTACAGAGTTAGAAAATTTGGAAATCTTTAATCCATTGATTGATGTGTTTTTTTAAAAAAAAACATCGAATGCAAAGGACTGATGACTTTTGATAAAAAATAAATAGACCTGATGAATTACATAACCTCCAAAGAATAAACATTTATGCTAGAAACATAAAACATCTGACAAAATTATCAATTTTTCAGTTTACCAATGTTTTTATCTATATTTTTTTTATGGTTCTCAGCCCATGGTTTAAAACCCGGTTCTTTTAAAGGAACCGGTCACCAGCGATCCT
The DNA here is from genome assembly GCA_020826895.1 of Aquilegia kansuensis. NCBI lineage: Eukaryota > Viridiplantae > Streptophyta > Magnoliopsida > Ranunculales > Ranunculaceae > Aquilegia > Aquilegia kansuensis. The sequence continues at coordinate 29,470,164 of CM037007.1, forward strand.
AATTCCAACCACTGGTTCCTCTCATAACAAGCCGATTATTTGCAAGAGACCCAATAAACAGATTGATTGGGTAAGTTAGTCCAGGCGGGATCTATGCATCTTTTTGTTGGGTTGCTTATAACATCTCTCCACCATAAGAGGTTTTGTGGAAGTGCAAAAGTTATCTTTGTTAGGTTGCTTATAACATTTGTCCATCACAATAGATTCTGAGAAAGTGCAACTGTGCAAGGTTACTTGTGCAGTTTTAGAAGTGGTGAATTGATGTATAAATAAATATGGATACTATAACCATGGCATAAATTCTCATGAAAGTTTGACATAATGGTGAATCTTTTTCCTCAAAATATGCAGAATATTATCAAAATTTAGAGGTAAATTTCAATGATCTTGAAGTTCTAAAGCATAAATATAACGTCAAAAAAAAACAGCAATATAGATAACCTCATATAGAAGAAATAATTTGATACGAAAGAGTAAACAATCTATACCCTAGCCTGGTCTCTATGGGGTATACAATCGATTAAAGATGTTAACTTGAGTCACTAAGAACAATTTCAATAGTTGAAAAGAAATCTGCTTATGAAAGGAAATATCACAGTGATAGAAACTTCATACATGATATCAAGTGCGTAAATCCTCCATATCACTGCGTCTCATAGGAAGTCCCAACCATTTTTTATGAACTGCAGCAGAAGCAGCCCCCAAAACAGCAGCCTTGTCAGGATAAACCTCTCCTCTACTTGGACTCTTCCCAAATATCTCTGTCACAACCCTTTCTACACTAGGAACTCTTGCCATCCCCCCTACAAGGATAACCTCGTCGACATCACTGAAAGTTATACCAGCTTCTTTCAAACATTTCTGACATTGGTGTTTGATCCTCTCAATTAAGTTATTTACCAAGCTCTCAAACTTGGATCTAGTAATTGTGAGATGTAGATGTTTTACTGTACCATCTGATGCATCAGTAGGGCTAATAGAAGGAAGGTTAATCTCAGTCTCAAATGTGGACGACAGTTGTATCTTAGCTTCCTCAGCTACTCGGCGAAGTCTCTGGAGGACTAACAATGGAATGTCCTTAGTAGATGTAAATCCATTTGACGCCTGGCTCAAAAAATAGTCCACCAAGGCATTATCGAAGTCCGCCCCACCTAAGAACATATCAGTTATTGGTGGTCCTTTGAGCTTGAAACCAGAAGTGTATAAGAGACGCCGTTCTAGTATAGAAACATCAAGAGTCCTACCACCAAGATCAACAACTGCAAAGAGAAAACCCTCCCCCTTGTGATGCAGTCCATACGAGATCGCAGCAGCATTAGACTCATTTATAAAATTTCCTTTTTGTATTCCTGCCATCTCCCCAGCTGCCACCACTGACTTTATGTCAAGAACACTAAATTTGGCTGGAAAAGTGTACACAAAACCAGAAATTTCAGAATCATGTCCAAGGTAAGACTGTGCAGTCTCTTTCATTCTAACAAGAAAACCATGTAACATTTTGATTGGAGAACATAGATGCCCATAAGAGGTTTTGACCCAAGCATCATATCCGTTGGGAGGATTTACTATCTTGTATGGTAATGAAACCTCTCTCTCCATCTCTTTCAGTATAATAGGGTCATCAAACCTTCTGCCTATGAGACGTTTGAACCCATAAATCTTGTTTATCGGATGGGAGTCAGCCTTTAAGTGAATTACTGATGGAAATTTCTGAATAAACTTTGGGTTGGTGTTTCCCTCCTTCATAACCGCTAGATATGTGTTAGTTGTACCCAAATTGATCGCAACATGATAGTTTCCAACAGAGTTTGAGCTGCTGCAGAATGAGGTGTTCTGTATACCACACCTGCTGAGGGTGAGAAGCCTAAAAGACAACAAAGAGGAAAGCAAATCACAACGCCTCATGGATCTGAGAAGTATCCAAGTCTTCCCGATGATCAATCAAGAAAGAACCAAGTTTCACACTAGCATACAACAATGGAGTGACGACTGCACAATATACCAATTACAAACATTACTAAAATAAAGATAATAGAAAACTCCCATAAACTACACAAACTCAACAAAGAGGGATATATCTTCTCAATTGAAACATTATGCGCATACCCCCCCCCCCCTCTCCTAGGTTTACTAACATATTCAAGCAATATTAATAAAAAATCATCATGGTTGAGGTCATATTAAGGATACCCACATCCCCAAATTGAAGAAAAAAAAATCATTTGAAGCAATACCCATTATTATATTTTGGTTATATTAACTAAAAATGATATCCAGATTACATAAAAAAATCTTACTTTTGTTATCTAACAACTAACAAGTGGAATGAAAGTTTCTCATTTGCAAATGGGTTTAATTGTAAGAACTGATATGGGGGTTTGAAATGAAGACTATTTATAAATAAAGAAATAAATAAGAAAGAATATCGTGTTCAAACCTGAAAGTGGGAGTCGGAGTATCAATTGATATAGAGAAGAAGAAGAAGAAGTAGTGTAGAACCTTGTTGTGTTTTGGGGAGTTTTAGAGAGGGTTTTTGTATTGCAAACTGCTGAGGAAAAGAGTAAAAGGTTTCAACATTTTGTTTTTACCTCTAAAAGCAAACAGAACCTGTGACCTTGTGTGAGTGTGTGTGAGTGTGAGTGTGTGTGTGTGTGAGTGACTGTCATGGACTGATGGGCTTGTTAGTGTGTGTGTGTGTGTGAGTGACTATCTGGAAGCCAAGGTGAATAAATGTGTGCTGAATGGTTTAAAAGGTGAATAAACTTGAGTGAATTATGATGAGATATGTCTCACGTATAAGAACATCTTCGCTAGGGAATACTACGTCCGTAATGTAGGCATATATAAAGCCATAACATCTTTTTCTCCTGATCATACTAATTCTTCTTCTCACACACCTGTGGTCATAGCTAGCTGTTACAAAACGTCGTCAAAAAAACTTGTTCTTTTCTCGTCTTAGAAAGAACATGCCTAGACAGAATCACTCATGGATGCAAGTATACAAAGTGATTATAGGTCACTTTTCAAAGGAAACTTTTATGCTGTTAGGTCTTCTGGAAATGTTGATGTTGTGGAGGGCCTCGATCCCTACCGCGCGTATATCTGTTTCTACTACATTGGTTATATCAAAACACAAGTATGATAGGCTAATTGAGTAATTGATAAATGTTATCTTATGGCAACCTCTTCTGATCTACTGGAGGTCAATAGGATTTTTCATGATTTTGTCGAGTTTATATAGGGATGAAGCCATTGGCGCAATATCAAGTTTTAAGGTTCCAACTAGCTGACTTTTTGGGACCTAGGTGGTTAGTTGATAATGTTGGTGATTATAATTTTCTGGATGTAGAAGGAATTGCATTTACTTCTGATGATGACAAAGGTATTTCAGTATGGAGGACGGGACATTATTGAGAGTATGAGACAATTTGTCCAATTAAGTTTGACCATATATCTCCAGGTCAAATGTGGCTTTCAGCAAACATATGCTAGATAATAGATTCTCAGCCTTCAACAGGGGAAGGATGTTTTCACATCAGAAACTGATTATCGGCCTTGTCTCAAAGAGGTTATTCATAAGAATTTCACATAAAACAACATCTAATAGGCATTTTTTTTTGCAAGAAATTGTGAATTGGTATTAAAAGAATCATGACAGGTTACAATGCTGCAGGATGATAGTCCATCCCTTTGAATGCCAAAATAAGCAACAAGCATAGCATGAAATCTATATCAATTGTAATGACAAGAAATTATAATAATGAAACCTGAAGTACTTTTGGTGTGGCACTTCCATCACTGTCATGAATTGAGGTCTCCCCCAATGCCATTCCCTCTCATCAGCCCAACAGTTCTCTTTGCCACCTGATCTGCACTGGAGTTTGCTTCCCTGTAAATATGTGTTATTCTCCATTCTTGTTTAATTTCTTTTGCAAGCTCTATTACCATCTATTTTTCAGCTGCCATGGTACATCGTTAACAGTAAAGCTAATAGCAACCTCTTTGAGTCTGTTTCTATCCAAAGCTTTCTCCAGTTGTAGTTCACTGCCAGCTCCATTGCTCTGATTACAACTGTACATTCTGCTTCATGATCAATTACTACTCCCACACCATGTGCACAAACCCCAAGGCATTCTCCATCTGAATTTCTGACAACAATTCCATAACCTGGATTAATTACCAGGATTTCCGTACAAATATTGAGCCATCACAGTGAAGCTTAACAACTCCAATGTCAGGGGGTTTCCATGACACCTCTTTTATCAACTAAAGTGACTTCTGCTTAATTGCTTCCCACTCTCAATGCTTTAAGAAGACACAATGACAATTAGATTGCCAAAAGAAACTACATTGTTGTTGCTTGCTCAGGGATATCGATCAACAAAGTGACCTACTCTGAAGTTTGACTCTCAGTGCAGTCTACATAGTTACACATGCAGATCAAGAGTGTCAGAGTAGGTTGTGCACATGCTCAACTCAAAGCTAAGAATTTTAGGTACGTGACACTTAAAAGTGCAGAGATATAAATGTAAAGTTGCAGCCTTTAAGATAGCACCAAAACACTACAGAAAAAAAATAAAATTAAAAGATGAATGTTTGATATGGAAATCGATACTTACAATTCTAAAATAATTTTGTGAAGTGAATTCAATGATACAGTTCAAGTCTCTACAAACGTTTCTAACTCTTTTCTAAACCTTTCCTTCTTTGCTTCTTTTGACCTACCTAGCTTCGCAATATTCCAAATAAGTCGACATATATTAGTATGTAGACTAAAGCTTCAATGACCCTACAACCACCCTGGTCCGGGCATAGAAGCTTCTTCTTCTTTTTTTGTTCCAGCATGCAGATCCATTTTGAATATATTTTTCATCACTTTCGTTGAATTGTAAGAAAAGAATCTACATTCGCAAAGTACCAAACATGCACAAGTAAAAAATATTTTTACGTATCAATCTATTTTCCTTATCAAATACCAGTGGCGGATCCAGAAGGTTAGCTAAGGGGGCTTAAGCCCCCACTGAATTTTCAAGAAAACATAATTAAATATGTATTATTACACCTTTAGAACCCCCAAAAGAGCAAGCCCACTTGCAACAAAATTGTTATTTTATAAAGAAATACTCTTGTATGTATATTCTTCAAATATATTTTTCCCAAAATTGATTGTTAAAACTTGAAACATACATTCTCTTGGCATTTGTGAATTTTGTATTAATACCACAATATTATTTTTCAAAAACTGGTTTTATTATTTGTGTAATTTCTCGAATAAGCATAGGTTTATCAACTTTCTTCCCAAAGAAGCACATTTGACTGCAATCTTCCCCAACAGGCACATTTTTAGCTTTGACTTATCATTTTTTGTCTTTTAGCATATTTTTTTTCCTATTATACCCTTTAGCCTATAATCATTACTTTTAATAGGTTTTCAATAGGTTTTCAGTAGATGTGACATCTTAGATAATGACATGACAATAGATTACAACCATTGGATAATGATAATAAGTTACAACCGTTGGATATAATTTGCTAATTCCTATCCTCCACAAGTAGATGTTATTTCCTCTACAATTTGAAATTTTAAACACGTATCTGCTGCACTAAACAACAGCCACGTCAGTGCCATGTGTCATTAACCGTTGGGTTTTAATTAGGCGGGATAATCAAGCGGGAACAGGTAAAGGTTTGCTAACCGAGGCAATGTCAAATCTCCAAGGTCTTTCTGTACTGATGGGCGAGAAAGCTGAAGAGAATGAAGAAGGTAAACCTAATGATTCAAGTACAAAGGATGGCGTTCCTTCTGCATCCGCTACAGAAGACACTATATCGGCTACCACTGAGGTGTCATCCGCTACATTGTCTGGTTCTAATGCTAAAAACATTGAGGCATCGTCTACAACTATTGAATCCGGGGATAGTGAAGAAGAAGATGATGATAAGCAGGATGATGATATTGATGATGATAAAAAAGATGATGGTAAGGAGGAGGATGATAAGCAGGATGATGATGAAAAAGATGATGGTAGGGAGGATGATGATAAGAAGAATGATGATGGGGATGATGATAAAACTGAAGGGGATGATGATGACAATGGTGGATGTGATCATCATACTGATGTGGTGGTTAATAAAGAAAAGATTTACTCTAGATGTTGCAATGTACGCAGAAAAGATTTTGTCTAATTCACGCTTCACTTCATCGTTATCGCGGTTTTCCGTAACTCTTACATTCTTCTGGAGTGGCACATTGTTGGGAAATGGTACATCTGTATTAAGAGGTACAGTGGTCGGAGCTGGAGGGTTGTCTTGAAGTGGCACAGTGGTAGGAGATGGAGGGTTGTCTTGTAGCGGCACAGTGTTATGTTGTGGTTGATTGTTGACGTAATCCCCTACCCGAGCAAAACGATCCTCTAGATTGCACCGCGTATCCGCTGCAGTAGCATTTCTATCCGTTACCACATCTTCGCTATGCACGGTTTCTTGTGTCGATAGATCACCAAACATTGGGTAGCTGTCATTGTACATTTCATTCTCAAATTCTTGATCTTGGGTGTCAAGAATTTGTGTTTTCATCTCACCAATGCTTTCAGATGAAGATTGGATGACACCATCATCTTCATTATGAGATGGAGGAGGTGGTGTAGGACCAAACATTGGCTGGCTGGCAGTATACATCTCAGATTCAAACTCATCTTCAAGTCTATTGAATGAATTATAAGAGTAATCACTATTTGAGTCGAACACATCCTCTTCTGAATCCCATTGGCCTTCCTCACATTCACCTTCATTGTCATCATCCAATACTTCTTCTTGGCTTCTCTCTATCTCTGGATCTAATCTTTCTTCTACACTTTCCAATTCATCTGAATCCCCAAAACCATTATCCCTACGCATATCAGATAGAATCCCTGCTATGTCTTCAAGATTACCACTTCTAGCCGACGTCTGTACACATATAGGCAATCCAGATGTTGTTCTAGCCGATAAGGGAGTCAAGTTAACTGGATGTTGAGGAATGTAAACATCAGCTCTCACTTGAACATTAGAGGGAGGGGTTTCCAAGACTAAAGGGTTATTTGAGTGCCCCTTTCCCTTTACAATCAGTTCTAGGTCTTGAGAAGGAGTTTCCAACCTATATTCATCAGGAACATGGAAAGGTTTTGTTGGTGTACAAAAAGAAGAGTAGTCTGGTTTCCTACCCAAGCCTAGATTATTGACAACAGGTTCAGGGAAAAGTTTTCTCTTTAAAGATTGACTAGTTTTGGGATCCCCCTTGGGCAGCTCTCTTGGTATCTCACTCACTTGGCTTGAGGCTTCATTAGTCTTTGACTGTATCATAACTGGTGTTAAATGATCAACCACCCAAATAGAAATCACCATTGCAGCTGAATTTGTAATGTATGCAATCATTGCCATGTAATGATCTTCGCATTCAACCTTAGTTGGATTATTGTTGATTACAGCTCGCATTGACCAAGTTGTTCTTGGGGCCTTACATAAGGATTCAACCAATTCCACTGAGATTGAAACCTAAAACAGACAACTTTAATACCAATGATTGGTATTGATGCCACTGAAATCAAACCCCCTATTATCATTATAAATGAACATTACAACCTTCAAACCTTAAAACTTATCAGGAATCTGAAAAACATTCATAACTTGCTTGCCCTTATTGCTTCCTTTTTTTCCCATGATGAACCCAAAATATTACCGATGAAAACCCCAACGTAAAAAAAAAAATCGAAGCTTTACGACAAAGAGAATGTGATCTGATGAAAAGAGGTTATCTTCTTGTTCATTCTCTGTGATGAACAAAGAAGGTGAAGAAGAAGAACAGAGAAAAGTTTGGTTTACTTCTCTTTTAAGGTAAGACAGTTGTTTTTGTCTTTTCTGGGTGGAGGATAGAGTAGTGTGATGTGGAGGATTGAGAATGCTGGTTTCTGTGTTATTTCATCCAACGGTGGTAATCAAAGATGTTTTTTCATCTAACGGCGAGAGTTTAGTTTGCTGAATTGAATGATGAGAGAGAAAAATCAATCAAACAAAAGATATGATGTGACGGCTTAAAGTTGTCATAAGGGTAGAAATGTCCAATTATTAAGTCAAAGCTAAAAATGTGCTTGTTGGGGAAGATTGCAGTCAAATGTGCTTCTTTGGGAAGAAAGTTGATAAACCTATGCTTATTCGAGAAATTACCCTTATTATTTCTCCAAATGAACCACAGTAATGTAAAGTTTGGAAGTAGTCTCAATTTCCAATTTGTTAGCCACATTTTAATGAACTCATTTCTCGATTTGCTACTTTAATTTTCAACTTTTGTCATGAGTATATTTACATGGTTGTATTTCAATACTAGGCAGTCTAGCGGGTCATTTCTTCTCAATATTGGGATTGGTGTATTAATAAAATTTGATTTCTTAAGTTTTAATCATGAATATATGATGTTTGGGTGGTTAATTATTTTGTTTAATAAGTTCCCCTAAAAAATTTAAGCCCCCCTATCTGGAATTCCTGGATCCGCCACTGTCAAATACTATTAGGGTTGAAAAACAAGCAGATCCAAACTTAAGCTTGACAACCTTTTTGGCTGGTTTTAACATGCATGTTAGAAGTCTTGTAATAAACTATACCCGACCATATTTATATATACTGTGTATATATATACTTCTTCCGGATTACACGAATTTAACCATTAATAACAATTCACAAATATGTATGTAATGTAAGTATGTTCAATGTATTTGTCATAGCCTTTAAAATATCTCCACTGCAGATAAAGTAAGTGTAACGGCTAGACAAGGAAAGAGTTCAATACTTCAGTCTTCTTGTAATCTTGTGTTGTTGAGCAGAGCTTACGAATGTTTCCCAATGATTAGCTACAAAGGACTTGTTTTACCTTTTTTTTTTAACAAATCATTTGGCCCATGAAAATGTATGGGCTTTTAAGTTGCAACCCACCTTTTAAATTGTGGCCCATTTGTTAATTAATATTATAAAAAGGGAGGGGTTCTAGGGACTCAGAAAATGTTTGACTCAATTTTGACTCAATCCTATTTAGGGTACTTGTACATGTTGGATTGACATGATTTTTTGTAGGATGAATGTTCTCATTATGTATGACATCTTCACCAAAATTTATCATAATCTGAATTTTCTAACCCTAGAAAAATCATATTATAAGTTAATGTATTGAGTCAAACATTTCTTGAGTCCCTGGAACCCCACCCTTCTAAAAATGTATAGTATTAGTTTTTGTTAACTTTAAAATTGGGAGATCTTATTGCCACCCAAGTAGTTCATCGAAAACCCAATGTTTGAAAATTTGTCAAAAACCCAAAAAAGATTACACATTATACCCTTCCATCTAAAAACCACATTCACAAATGCTCTGTTTCACGTCCCTGGTTTTTTCCTTTCCACTCTACCACAAGAACTACCAAAATCAAAAAGAAAAAAAAATTCAACCACCAATCCAATCCAATATTCTTTTTTTTTTTTTTTTGTAAATTGCTTCCACTTATATATTGGATAATAAATCATACTCGACTATTCAAACGTTGCTTGAATTTCAGGGAACCAAAACTAGTTTTGTATAAAAAAATAATTTAAAGTTAAAAATAACATCTATATATTATCAGAAACAAACAATTTCCTCCTTCAATTAATAAAAGGAAAATCTTATTTGAATATGATGTCTTACCATCTTGATCACTTCTAGGCTTCGAGATTATAGAGGGTATTTCCATAATTTTATTATGGGTAAGAGTTGGGTTTTTGAGGATTCTAAAATGCTTTGAGTTTTTGACAACTACTGTGGGTGGCAATAACATTTCCCTTAAAATTCTCTTAAATAAGCCATGCATTATATTGCATTTGTATTAGGATTGGGGAGAAATTTTCCTAATTTAAAAACTCGTCCCAAGTCCAGTAACAAACGATTGTTTGGTTTTTAGTCCCGGACTTATGTTTAGAGGACTCAAGAACACGGGTTTGTAGTTTACTCGAAGTTAGGTCCAATCATATGGAAAACCGTTAGTTTCCAAGACAAACAACATACTATATACATCGATATAAAATTTATATAATACCAAAACTACCTTTCTCTTCTTATTTGTGGGATTATATCTCATCAATCTCTCTATCTTTTCTAATTTCTCTTATTCCAAATAAAACCACCATAATTGAAGAACAAGAAAAGTCTCAACTGATCGAACTAAAGATCAAAAGCTTTAATGGAAATAAGCATTTAATCGAATCAAAATCCCAATTTATACAATTCTAACCAATATAAAAAATAAATCCCAATATATATATATATATATATCTCCCTTACCGGATTCCTAATAATTAAATTATCATTCTATTCTTCTCCATATATATTCTTTTTCAAATCATAAATTGTTTATCAGAGAAAAATCACTTCATCAGATCCTCGGTGAAGGTTTCAGTAAGTAAAACTAGAGGTTTTTGAGTTGAAGTTTAATCTTACTTTGGGGTTTTAATAGGGTTTTCATATGTTGATTTAATATTACAAATGTGATGTAAGTGTGGGGATGCTATTAGTAACATTTGTTGCTTGGGTGGTGTTTGAAAATTTTGGCTTACAATAAAGTGGTATCTTGCTGAAAACATATTTCTGTCATAATTGTTTAGATGGGCATTATACTATAAAAATCCAAAATTTATTACATTGATTTCTTTAAAAAATATAAAAATAAAATTGGAACTAGTTTATAATTCCAATCTAATTTGATTTTCTAAAAAATTTTAAAATTAAGAATTGTTTTTTTTATTGAAATAATGTGGTTCCATAATTGTCCTTGAAAACATATATAAGAACATTCTTGTTGTGATTAGGTTTAAGAAATAAGTTTTAAATAGTAAATTGGTTTACGATAAAGTGATATCTTACTAAAGACATTTTTGTCATAATTGTTTAGATGAGAATTTTACTATAATAGAACGAGTTATGATCTCAAATAATTAATGACATATAATGTTAAATTTAGTATTCGTATTTTGATGAAAGTGTCAACAAAATTTATTACATTGATACTGTATATGAACTCTTGACATAAAATTTATCTTTTGGTGATAAAATATGGGTAATTTCCCGAATAAGCACAGCTTTATGCTGTTTCTTCCCAAATAAGCACACTTGAGGGTAATCTTCTCAAACAAGCATAAGTTTGACTTTGAATAATTAATTGGACATTTCTACCCTTAAGACAACTTTAAGCCATCAACATCATATCTTTTGTTTGATTTATTTTCTCTTTCATCATTAAATTCAGCAAAGTAAACCTTCACCTTTAGATGAAAAAGTATCTTGGATTACCACCGTTGGATGAAATAACACAGAAACCTGCATTAGCAATCCTCCATATTACACTGCTCTATCATCCATTCATAAAAGACAAAAAACAGATGTCTTACCTTAAGAGACAATTAAAGCAAACTTTTCTCTGTTCATTTTCATCTTCTTTGTTCATCACAGAGAATGAACAAAGAGATAAAACCTTAAACTCTTTTCATTACATCACATTCTCTTTGTCGTAAAGCTTCGATTTTTTTTTTGGACGTTGGGGTTTTCATCGGCCATTCTTTCATCATGGGAAAAAAGGAAGCAATAAGGGCAAGCAAGTTATGAACGTTTTTCAGATTCCTGGTAAGTTTTAGGGTTTGAAGGTTTTAATGTTCATGTATAATGATAATGGGGTTTCAGTGGCATCAATACCAATCATTGGTATTAAAGTTGTTTTTTTTATGGTTTCAATTTCAGTGACATTAAAGTATTCACACACACCCACCAGCTTAAATGCAAGCATTCAATTGTGGGTGGGGTTTCAACCCTAGTTGATTGTTGGGTTGGGGGTATGAAAACCCTAAAATTTGGTTTATGGGTTTCTAGTATGTGGTTTTCAAGCTTTAAATCACTAGTGCCTAGTGGTCTTTGTCTCTGTTTTGATGGGGGTTTTGAAGTTTTTTCTCTAATGATTATAAGATCTAAAAGTGGGTTTATCGTGTGGTACTGATTATCACTTTGCCATACATTCTTAAATTTCTAGATGATAAACTTTCAATTGTAGCTGAACATATTGATATTGTAGCAAATAACGTCAGTACACTTGTTTATAGAGATGTGATATTAAACCCCTTTTAATTGATGTTATGCAGAGAACGCCTTTAATATCATATTCAAATATGGTGGGCAATTGGTTGTTACAGTTGAAGGAGTTGAGATTGCATATGTATATGGTGAGATAGAGGGAAGCTAAGAAGAAGTATTGGATGATGACAATGAGGGTGAATGTGAGGAAGGCCAATGGGATTCAGAAGAGGATGTGTTCGACTCAAATAATGATTACTCTTATAATTCATTCGATAGACTTGAAGATGGGTTTGAATCTGAGATGTACACTGACAGCCAACCAATGTTTGGTCCTACACCACTTCCCCCATCTCATAATGAAGATGATGGTGTCATGCAATCTTCATCTGAAGGCATTGGTGACATGAAAACACCAATTCTTGACACCCAAGATCAAGAATTTGAGAATGAAATGTACAATGATAACTACCCAATGTTTGGTGATCTATCTACACAAGAAATCGTGCATAGCGATGATATGGTGGCGGATACATATGCCACTGTAGGGGAAACAAGGTGCAATCTAGAGGATCGTTTTGCTAGTGTAGGGGATTACGTCAACAATCAACCACAAATTGGAAGTGATTGTGTAGAAATTGGAAGATGAGAGAGAAATTATGAAGGGTTTTGAGCAGTTTAATGGAAGAAGAATGGGTATTCAAAACGAGAAGAGAGTGGGGTGGTTAGGGATTCTGAAACGGTGTAATGAGATCTAAAAACCCTAGTTTGATAACCTTTACCTGTTCCCGCTTGATTATCCCGCCCATTTAAAACCCAAACAGTTAGTGACACGTGGCACTGACGTGGCTGTTGTTTAGTGCAACAGATATGTTTTTAAAATTTTAAATTGTAAAGGAAACAACATCTACTTGTGGAGGATAGCAATTAACAAATTATATCCAACGGTTATATCTTGTTATCATGATCCAATGGTTGTAATATGTTGTCATGTCGTTATCTAAGATGTCACATCTACTGAAAACCTATAAAAAGTAATGATTATAGGCTAAAGGGTATAATAGGAAATAAAATAAGCTAAATGACAAAAACACAAAATTCAAAGTCAAACTTGTGCTTGTTTGGGAAGATTACCTTCAAGTGTGCTTATTTGGGAAGAAACAACATAAAGTTGTGCTTATTCGGGAAATTACCCATAAAATATTGTAATTCAAAATTTTTTGAATATTTATTCTGATATTTTTAGTTTCCTTTCTGAATTTTCTAATACTTATGAATTCCTATTTTTTTGATTTTTATTTTCCAAAATTCCAAAACTCTGAACTCAGAATAAATTATAGAGCTCTATAAATTATAGAGCTCCGAAAAATATTGAAACGGAATTGGAAGAAACTTTTATTTCCGATTATAATTTCATAACATGGCATTCCGATCTGATTCGTCTGATTTCTACCCCTAAATATACCCCCACCAATATTTGAAAATATGAGAATATTGGCTAGAAATTGATCGGATTTTGACTAGGTCCATGTTCATATTTAATATCCAAATCAAATTTTTTTTTATTGGACTCAGATCTGAACCATATCTAGCATGACAAACAAAAGTGAAAAACTTCACCAACAACTTACTTATTCACCAGTTCTCCGATGTTTGAAAGAATATATCAACCAATTTTTTTATGTAATTAAGATATATGTAGATCTACTAATAAATTTGACTTTATCTCAGATTATGACATAGTGACATACAATATAGCAAAAATTTGTGAACTAAAAACAAAACAAAAATTATAAGTAAAAATTAAGAAGTTCTTTAAACAAAAGTCTTACCTATGATAGAATTGGGATCAGACCTGTGACCTCAAAAGTAATTGAATAAAAAATAGCTAATCTCACACCGGGCTCCATGAATTCAAACAAAAAACTAAGAAATGAAATATGAATTTAGACAAAAAACACTAGAAAATTAAAGATGATTCACTAAACATTTTGATCTTAAAGAAATGATGAACACACCATATATAGACATACAGTACATCGCTTATCACGCCAATTATTTACGCGTGATAATATATATATATATATATTTAATACATCATATCCTTATCTATACACGACTACACGTCATCGAATATTCTCGATAATAACTATTTTTCAAAAGACGTCAAGCCTGTAAAAGCTTCTACTTGCATATGAGTTATTTGGAATTTTGATATATTGTGGTGAAACTACAAAAACATTTATCTGTTGTGATTTTTCGGTGTACATATGTAGGACCAATAAAAAATTGCCATGTGTCTACAAAATCAGTTGGGTAACTCGTCGAAACCCCACTAGAATTCACTACACCCCATAGGTGGCATTGTTTTATTGGTCCCATATATCCCACACCAAAAAATTACAACAGATAAAATAAAATTCATTGGGTGAATTGAAACTATATCCTAGAAAATAATAAAATTTTGTTGAATCCTTATAAAATAAGGAATAGTGAAGTTGTGGAGTGTTGTGCGCAGCGGAAACTTATGCACCAATACCCAAGATTGAAATAGTGTATGAATTAAACAAAACAAAAACAAACCCACACAAAACACAAGATTTACGTGGTTCGGCTAATATTGCCTACGTCCACGGACAAACAAACAATCTTTCTTATAGAGACGATTATACAAGCCCTCACGAAGAAACCAAAGTGTTCTTCCTCACAAAAGTTCTCTCAAACTCTCTAATGGCTTCTCACAATCTCTCTCACATCAAGATTAGGTTTTTCAACCTTCTCATTGGCTTTATAACATAACCTTACAATCAAACACGATATGGGCTTAAACAGGCCCATATAGCATAAAGCAAAGGAGGACGTACGTACATCGAAATCACGTGCGTACGTCGAGCCACGGAGAAGTTATCTGACGTACAGGACGTACGTACGCCCTAACTACGTACGTACGTTCCTGAACAAGTAATACAACGTTCGTACGTCGAATTGATGTTCGTACTTTCAGCAAGAACAAAGTTGTCTATGATACGGGACGTACGTACGCCCTAACTACGTACGTACGTTCCCAGACAAAAAACTTCCCTCCGTCCTCTTTTCCACAAAAAACCCAAGAATTCTCCACCTCGGCGAAGATTCAATAAATCTAAGCCGACACCAACAAGTTACAAACTCCCACACATGTCCCGAAAGACCACCTCGGCTGCACCACCTCATGGTTGCGTACGTACCCTTCTCCTAAGGGATCAAGCCATCGTAGTTCACTCCAATGGCATCTATGCGATGCCCATCATACCCCGAGGGGTCAAATCCCCTAAAGGGGTCAAATCAGAACAAATGCCCATCAATGCCCGTAGAGGGCCAACAATCACAATTCAAACCAATGGGGTCCAAACTACCAAATACTATCTCCACTTTATGACCATAACCGACTGAAGATGAGTATGAATCAACACCCCGAAACCTACAAAGGTCTCCAAACAACGGCTTCACAGCTACAATTGGCTCATGGGCTTGAACCTTCAAACAAACATCTGTGGCTAGCAAACTAACATCAGCTGTGTTACCAGACAAACTTTCATAAGGAGCGGTATCAATCTCCACCTGCTGAGATATCTCTTCCAACTTCAAACTATCATCCAAACAAGGATGCCCAAAACAAACTTTATGTACCTTACCACCATTCAACAAGCCATGCTTGCCGATACGCCTACCAAAGCCACAATCAACCAAACAATCTGACAAACTGGAAGGAGTCAAACAATCCACCAAATGTGAAGAAGAATCTCCACCACAACCAACAACACTACCATTAAGATAGTACAAATTTTGTTGCCTTGTCCCTCTCATAACAACCAAAGCACCAGAAGCAACCTTTAAAGTCCCATCTTTCATACTAATCTTCATACCTTCGGACTCTAAAGTACCAAGTGAGATGAGATTCATCTTCAACTCCGGTACATACCGGACACCAACTAATTCTTTAAGTGTACCATTCTCTAACTTCAACTTGATAGTTCCCACACCAAGTGTTTTCAAGTGACGACCATCACCTAACACAACATCATCACAATCTAGCTTTTGAAAACTAGTAAACACATCTCTATTGTGACACAAATGGTGAAAACATATTGAATCCATAATCCACCCTTGAGTGGAGCAATCAACCATAACAACAAAGAATAATTTGAATCATCATCACTATCAGCAGCATGTGCGACATTTACCTTATTATCTTTAGAAGGCGTAAAATCTTCCTTCTTTGACAACATGGGACAATCAACCTTCCAATGGCCTTTTCCATGACAAAAGGCACACTCATCCTTTGCTAGAGGTTTACCTCTAGACTTTGATCGAGATCTTCCTCCGCTACCATTAGTACGATCATTGGATCGTCCCCTTACAATCAAAGCCTCGGACGTTGAACCTGAACCCCTATGGACTTCTTTGTCCTTGCGCCTGCATTCATAGTTCAGTAACGCCGTTGCTAAATCAGCATACTTAACATATTCTTTCCCCGTCAACAAAGTGGTGGACAAGTGGTCATATTCATCGGGGAGAGAGTTCAAAAGACATAGAGACTTGTCATTATCACTGACAACCTCATCCAAATTCAATAGATCAGCAATAAGCCTATTGAATTCATCCAGATGTTCAGACAAAGAAATACCAGGTCTCATATTGATGCGGAAGACCCTCTTCTTCAAAAACAACTTGGTTTCTAAACTTTTCTTCATATACATATCAGCCAATTTCTTCCACAACTCCTTAGCAGACGTTTCTTTCATCACCGACTATTTCTGGTCCTTTTCCAAACAGAGGCGAATCACGCCACAAACTTGCCTATTCAACTTCAACCAATCATTTTCTTTCATCTTTTCGGTTTTATCACCCAAAGCATCTTCCAAACCTTGTTGAGCAAGCAAATCCAGAACTTCGCACTGCCACATACCGAAGTTGTTTCTACCATTAAATTTCTCGATGTCAAACTTCAAAGATGACACTCTTCCATTCTTACTCGAAGATGGGTCTGACATTACTAATCACTTTCACACACTAAACAATCACCAACCGAAGGTAAACAAATCTGAAATTCACACGGGAATTTCAACAAAACACCTTCTTGACAAAAGGTAGAACTTTTGGCTTGAAACACAAATAAGAAACTCACTACGAAATTTCTTCAAACACCTTCAAGACGCTCAAGATCTAGCCTGCAGCTCTGATACCACTTGTTGTGCGCAGCGGAAACTTATGCACCAATACCCAAGATTGAAATAGTGTATGAATTAAACAAAACAAAAACAAACCCACACAAAACACAAGATTTACGTGGTTCGGCTAATATTGCCTACGTCCACGGACAAACAAACAATCTTTCTTATAGAGACGATTATACAAGCCCTCACGAAGAAACCAAAGTGTTCTTCCTCACAAAAGTTCTCTCAAACTCTCTAATGGCTTCTCACAATCTATCTCACATCAAGATTAGGTTTTCCAACCTTCTCATTGGTTTTATAACATAGCCTTATAATCAAACACGAAATGGGCTTAAAAAGGCCCATATAGCACAAAGCAAAGGAGGACGTACGTACGTCGAAATCACGTTCGTACGTCAAGCCACGGAGAAGTTATCTGACGTACAGGACGTACGTACGTACTTTCCTGAACAAGTAATACAACGTTCGTACGTTGAATTGACGTTCGTACGTTCAGCAAGAACAAAGTTGTCTATGATACGGGACGTACGTACGCCCTAACTACGTACGTACGTTCCCAGACAAAAAACTTCCCTCCGTCCTCTTTTCCACAAAAAACCCAACATGGAGTTCAGTGCAATGTGAATGACCATAGTTTCTACCACTGCTAGTGCAGATGAACTGGGATATGTCTATGGATGTGGATTGAGAAAATAACTTGAAGAGCACACAAATCTGAAATAGGGAGCCACTTAAGAGTTGAGACTGAACCCTGTAGCCAGTAGTTCATGCATCTAGTCAATAACTAGTCCATAACATTTTACCTGATCAGTTTCATTTCATGTGCATGCATGGTCTAGTCGATCTCCAGTCGAAAACAACAATCAAGATATCATCTTCGGTAATATGGACAACTCATTAATTAGATTTCAGCGAAGCCTGTAAGCTTACAAAGTTACAAGCGAAAGCTTCTACGGTATTTGCAACTAAACAAAGTCTGCAAGTGTTCATACAAAATAACTTGAGCAAAGACAATTTGAATCAGACTAAACATTCTGCAAAATTTATTACAAACAATCTTTTCTCTTTGCAAGAGTACTCATTTTCCACGATTCTGATTCCAAAACGCAAACGTTCAGCTTCCAAGCAGTGTCTTCTATCACTTCCATTTTCCTGATGATGAATACAACACCACCAAAGTTATATATTAGTAGTTTAAAACTTGTCTTTTACTAATTAACTCCACACATTTCACCTTTCTGTGATTCAACACAAGTAGGCCTGTCAATGGATCGGTTTGGTTTGGTTTTCCACTGATCCAAAACCGATCCAAAATATTTTTGATCTAAACCGATCCGATCCAAAATAGAATGGATCATACTTTTTGAACAGTGAACCGATCCATTTGATATTATTGATCCGAACCGATCCGAACCAAAAATTTCACTTTGTATTTTTCTTCTCCATTTAATTATAAAATTATTTTTTCTTTTTTAATATAAAAAATCTCTACTCTAATTTTGTAAAAAATTTAAAAAATTAAATTAAATCAATTAACACCCCAAACTTATTTCAAACAATTTTTTTTTTTTTATAGAAATAATAATTTTATTATTTTCTATAGAAAGAATACACCATTCTGATCAACCTGTAGACTAGCTACAACATCTACAAATACATAAGAATACACAGTTTGTTGTCGACAATTTTTTACACATACTTGTGCAATCCATATTAACATACAAAATTATCTAGCTAGCAAATGATATGGTATCGAGCATCAACATAAGTTTTCAATACAAAAACAAAGAGAAAAAAATACAGAGAGACTTGGTGACAAGTTGATCAAATTGAAAAGCAGTTGGATAAATTTTGTCAAGTAGAATAAATAGTGTGTTACAGACTTACAACCAAAGACTTCAACCTATATTTTCTTTCAAAACAACTCGATCAATTTTGTTCCAACTATAGACTTTAATTTTTCTATATTTGCCCCTCTCTATTCCAAAGTCAATGGTTTCATAAGTAATCCAAAATTTTTCAATAAGCCAGCTGTTGGGTTTTATATGCAATTAAGGAGAAGGGGAAGTTTTTTGTTCAAGAACGTACGAACGGCTTTAGGGCGTTCGTACGTCCAATGTGGCAGATCACTTTGCAGGGAAGGAACGTACGTACGCAGTTAGGGCGTTCGTACGTCCCGTATGCCAGATAACGTTTACGTGTTGCAACGTACGTACGTGATTTCGACGTACGTACGTCCTCCTCTAGTTTTGTGCAATATGGGCCTGTTTGAGCCCAATTCGTGGTCTATTGTAAGGCTATGCTATAAAGCCAAATAGAAGTGGAAAAACCTAATTATGTTTTCTAAGAGAGAGATTGTGAGAAGCCATTAGAGAGTTTGAGAACTTTTGTGAGGAAGAAGACTTCGGTTTCTTCGTGAGGGCTTGTACAATTGTCTTGAGAAGAAAAGCATCATCCTTTCTCCCCGTGGACGTAGGCATATTGCCGAACCACGTAAAGCTTGTGTCTTGTGTTTGGTTGCTTGTTTATTTTGTCGTTTTCGTTTTACTTTCATATATTAGTTCAATCATCATATTTGTACATTAGTTTCCGCTGCGCACAACAAGTGGCATCAGAGCTTCGGTTAGATCTTGAGCGTCTTGAAGAAATTCCATAGTGAGTTTCTTAATTGTGTTTCAAGTCCAAGGTTCTACCTTTTGTTCGTGGGTTGCATAGAAGGTGTTTGTTGAGATTCCGGTGTGAATTTCAGATTTGTTTACCTTCGGTTGGTGATTGTTTAGTGCATGAAAGTTGGTGGAAAGATGACAAAAGAATTGAATTCGAAGGATTCGAAGGGGGAAACCAAGACAATGGTTTTCCATCAAGCAAAGATTGATGTAGAGAAGTTTACCGGCACCAATAACTTTGGCAAGTGGAGGTGTGAGGTAATGGATGCTCTATGTCAACTAGACCTAGAAGATGTTCTAGAGGATAAGCCAGAAGGTGTGGAAGAGAAGGATTGGAAAAAGATGAACAAACGAGCTTGTGGAATCATAAGGTCGTGTTTGGCACAAGACATTAAATATCTTGTGATGAATGATGCGTCTGCAAAGGAGATGTGGCGAAAATTGGAGGAGAAGTACATGACAAAGACTATCCACAATAAAAACTATCTACTTCGAAAGTTTTATCGAATAGATATGAGAAGAGGTATTTCAATGGCGGAGCATCTTAATGATTTTACCAAGGTAATTGTCGACTTGGTGAATCTTCGAGCAGATGTGAGTGATGAAAGCAAGGCAGTGTGTCTCCTCAATTCGTTACCGGACGAATATGAACACTTGGCTATCACATTTACATATGGAAAAGACAAGTTGGTGTATAGTGAGATTTCTGCAGCATTGTTAACTCATGCGTGTATGAAGAAGGACAAAGAAGAGTCCAAAAGCTCAACACCAGAGGTCTTAGTGGCAAGGGGAAGCTACAATAGTAGGGGTGAGTCTCGTAGGGAGCCGAAGAGCAGGTTTCTAGCAAAAGATGAATGTTCCTTTTGTCATGAGAAAGGGCATTGGAAGAAAGATTGTCTTCAAGCCAAGGCAAAGGACAAGAAGAATAACTCTGAGGTAAATATTGCACGTAATAATAGAGATGAAGATGATGGTTCTGATTATTCTTTATGTGTTTCATCCATCGATTGTTCCACTAATGCTAATGAGTGGATATTAGGTTCCGCTGGTACTTATCATGTGTGTCCCATAAGGGAATGGTTCTCTAGCTTTAAAAGGCTAGATAATGGTGTAGTCGTGATGGGGAATGATCAACCTTGTCATGTATTGGGGATAGGTACTATTCGATTGAAGATGTTTGATGGAAAGATAAGAGAGTTGAGGAATGTAAGATATGTTCCTGATTTGAAGAAGAACCTTATTTCACTTGGTACTTTAGAAGCCAAAGGTTACAAGGTAGTAGCTCAGAATGGTGTTCTAAAGGTTATGGTTGGTGCAATGATATTACTAAAGGGTATTCGACGAAGTAACTTGTACTTCTTGCAGGGTAGTACAGTTACATGTGATGTGGCCATGTCAGAGGCTACAACGAAGTTTGGTAGAGAGACTACCAAATTGTGGCATATGCGGTTGACGCATGAATGTGAAAAAGCTTTGCAGACATTGACGGAGCAAAGGTTTTTTATGGGTGCTATCGCCTGTGAGTTAGAGTTCGGTGAGCATTATGATCTGGGCAAGCAGACAAGAGCAAAGTTTGGCACAACTATCCATTGTATGAGTGGAGTTCTTGATTATGTTCACATGAATGTCTGGAGACCTACCAAGTACACAACTTGGGGAGGTAAGTCTTATTTTGTGTCTTTAGTTGATGAGATTTCTAGGCGTGCGTGGATGTACATCATGAAGCATAAGGATGAAGTCCTAGAAATATTGAAGTGGAAGAAGCTAGTTGAGGCCCGAATTGACACAAAAATCA
This sequence comes from Aquilegia kansuensis, assembly GCA_020826895.1. Lineage (NCBI taxonomy): Eukaryota > Viridiplantae > Streptophyta > Magnoliopsida > Ranunculales > Ranunculaceae > Aquilegia > Aquilegia kansuensis. The sequence goes on from CM037007.1 coordinate 29,491,956, forward strand.
TGGTATTGTGCTTAGATAATAGCATAGAGTACAAAGATGATCCGGTCTTGCAAGTATGTCAGACTGAGGGTATTGAGCGCCACTTCACTGTGAGAAAGACACAGCAACAGAATAGGGTGGCAGAACACATGTTGTCTATGGCTGGATTTGGCAAAGTGTTTCAGGTTGAGACATGCCATTCTATTAACAGGTTGCCTTTGATTGTGACTAGTGGTAAAACTCTTATGGAGGTTTCTATGTTGAAGTCTGAGAGTTCTCAGCAGGTGGAGAACAAGACCAAAGAGGTTTTGCAGTGGGTGGAGATTTGCATATCTTCATATGTTCCAGTGGGTTCTGTATCTAATGTGGAAACTCTTGTAAGGGTTTTGGGTGTTTCAAATTCTGATGGCATGACAGATGATGAGACGATTGGAGATGCAGAAAATGGTGATCCTATTGATGAGGGTCCAATTGCAACTAGATTACCTAAGAAGGAAGAAGAATCTCCAGGTAAAGATGTGCACTTGAAGGTAAACGTTTGCATCCTTATGGCCTTGGTAGTGCGATCTGATTGTGTATTAGCTCTGATTGAAGTGAAAACGGTTGTTTTACATGGTGAGCTAGATGAGGAGATCTATTTGTCTCAGCCTAGTGGTTCTGGAGTTGCAAAGTATGATGAGTTGGTGTGTTTCAAACCATATATTTCACGAGCAGTGGGCATTGTAGGTAGATACATGCATGATCCTGATGTGAGACATTGGGAAGCTGTGAAATGGATGTTCCACTACATTCAAGGTAGTGTGGAGGTTGGTTTGTTAGTTCAACATGGAAGGACTTTGAGTCTGCGGTGTGTTGGTTATGTGGATGTTGAGTATGATTGTCACTTTGATAGACGTTGGTCTACTCCTGGATATGTGTTTACATTGGCAGTGAGATCCATCAGCAGGTTGTCCACATTACATTCTATGGTTGCTTTGTCTCCGACAGAAGCTTGGAATATTACCGTGACTAAAGTGGAGTATGGGACTAAGTTCTATTGGTTAGAATTGGTCCATATCATTTCTTCGAGTTGATAGTATATCTTGGAGTGAACTACGAGGGCTTGATCCCTTGGAAGAAGGGTACGTAGGCAACCATGAGGTGGTGCAGCCGAGGTGGTCCTTCGGGACATGTGTGGGAGTTTGTGACTTGTGATTCTTGGTGTCGGCTTAGATTTATTGAATCTTCGCCGAGGTGGAGAATTGTTGGGTTTTATATGCAATTAAGGAGAAGGGGAAGTTTTTTGTTCAGGAACGTACGAACGGCTTTAGGGCGTTCGTACGTCCAATGTGGCAAATCACTTTGCAGGGAAGGAACGTACGTACGCAGTTAGGGCGTTCGTACGTCCCGTATGCCAGATAACGTTTACGTGTTGCAACGTACGTACGTGATTTCGACGTACGTACGTCCTCCTCTAGTTTTGTGCAATATGGGCCTGTTTGAGCCCAATTCGTGGTCTATTGTAAGGCTATGCTATAAAGCCAAATAGAAGTGGAAAAACCTAATTATGTTTTCTAAGAGAGAGATTGTGAGAAGCCATTAGAGAGTTTGAGAACTTTTGTGAGGAAGAAGACTTCGGTTTCTTCGTGAGGGCTTGTACAATTGTCTTGAGAAGAAAAACATCATCCTTTCTCCCCGTGGACGTAGGCATATTGCCGAACCACGTAAAGCTTGTGTCTTGTGTGTGGTTGCTTGTTTATTTTGTCGTTTTCGTTTTACTTTCATATATACTCACTATATATTTCAATCATTGCTTCTCGAACTTTCCTAGTTTGAAAAGCACTCTCATAGTCACCATATATGATAGAGTAGTAATTCTCAACAAACTTCAACTTAAAACCTTGTGGAGTGGATGCTCCACAAGCTAGTATAAGTTGTTTACATCTCAGATCCTGTTTCAGATATTTTAGAATCGTAATGTAAAATGTTATAGAAAGCTTAAGGAACCAAATGAAGATCAATCATGATTCCATTGAATGCAGACAGAGGACAGAGTTGAATGCAACTTGTTCTCACACAGTTTACTTACAGAAGATCGTCTCATGTAGAGAAGTACAAGCTCTACATCTAAATGCTACCTACCTGAGAACAGAGAAAACTCTCATTCTCTCAACACATGTACTGGAATATCATTCAGTAAAGAGGTTTTCTCAAGGGTCATGAATATCTCAACTTGAGCACTGATGTCCCTAATGCAAATTGGGAAAGACATAGATAGGGGTGTTATTCGAGACAAACGAGCCGAGCTTTGGTACCAATATGCAGTCAAGATCAAAGCCATCTAGAGTTGGCTATCTTACCAACCCTTAGGTTTTATTCAATGCGAAATTACTTAGTACTTATGGTGCGAAATCAGTTCTCAGCCACACATCTGTTTTTGCATTACTTGGTAACCGGTTAGAAGAGTTTATGTAATAAACTTTTTTTTCTCTAGTCAAACTGACATAATGCTGACTGTACTGAGACAGCATCTATCTTCTTCTTCCTTCCTTCTCTCTCTCTCTCTTCTTTCTTCTCTGTTCTCTTCTTCCTCTTCATTATTTCCTTCTCACTTCTTCTTCTTCTTCTTCGTTGTTTTCTTTAATTTTCTTTGTTGGCAAATTGTTGATAAATTGAAAAACATAATTCAAAAAAAGAAGGGAAGCATAGAAATTATAGTTTATAGATAGAACATAATCAAAAACTTATCTGACTATGCCTTGAAAGCAAAATGGAATTTTCAGGTTTGTTTCATCAATTATGTTGATCAATCTTTCCAATTGCAGGTTAGGTCCCAATCAATTTGCAGGCTAGGTCATTTGTTGAACAACTGAAACATGAATAGGTGTGTTTGGGTAATTTAATTGGGGTTGGGTTTGGATATGGGAATAGGGCTTGATTTGAGTGTAATTATTGGGCTTCATTTTGGATCTAGTAAAAATGAGGCATCAAGCAAGTGATAATGGGCTTTAGTTTGGAAACAACAAAGTGAAAATGGGCCTTCAAAAATCAGGCCCAGAATAATGGAAAACTTGACTTGGGAAAAAAATAGTTTTAAAAATGACCCTTAAAGTTGTAGGGCCATGAATAGTCATCTTTGCAGCAAGGACATTTTTCTTCTTGTGTATTGTGTTTTGATTGAGAGAGAAAAAACAGATCTTCAGTTCAATGGCTACCATCAAGTAAAGGAGACTGTTTTGATTAAGTCTTTATATGATGACCACTGGCAAGAGGTGGTTGCAATAATAAAAAAGAAGCAAGACGAGTGTTCTGCTTGCAAACATTGCAAAAAACTTTAAAGTGCTTTGCCTAAACTAAAGTAAACTGGAGATCAAACAGGAAATCACTGAGAAGATGTTGAATGTGAAAGATGAGACAGTTGAGAAGATGATTCCTGATGTAGGAAGTCTCCTTCTCTTTGATCTCATTTTCTAGCATTCAACTTTTACTATTCTGTTTATTAATGCATCAATCATTCATATTTCATACATACACCATGCACATTGCACCATAATGAAATTATTAGTGAATATAGATTAAATAGATAGCAGTAACTGTTGTGATTTCATACTCCTTAGTCTATTAAGTCTCATCTCTCTTACATAATATTGTTGTGACCACTGCAGGACCTTACCACACTTAGGCACATCCTCAATCACAACCTGAGACTGGACCAAACAGGACCCGGACGACGCAACAACATGACACCTGACCCAACCTTGACCCAACATATACTCTTTGCCTGCACTCGACAGTGTTTCACACGACAGCCATCCACCACCTGCCATTTTAACAATAGGTGTTAAGAAGAAAAATAAACGCAAGGTCACCTCATTTTAGCTATATGGTGTTAATTGGCATTAAGATGCAGCTACATAGAACAAAAACTCTGAAGGAAATATATGCGTGAGAATAACAGGGATGGATCCAGGAATCTGAGTTGGGGGGGGTGCAAAATTACATGTAACTTATGTGCTAAGTTTCTGGGGGGTGCGATTCTATATATTTTAGCAAAAAAAATCATAAATGTAGAAAAAAACAGAGGGAAAATAATGAAAATTTCTAATTTTGGGGGGTGCACGACGCACCCCATGGATCCGTCCTTCCGTGAGATACACTATACAAGAATGTGATTAGTTCTAAACTAGTGAACAAAAGTTCTTACATAAAACTAGATAGATAGATAGACTAAGTCTAGCATACTCTCTCTTGCCTGGTTTGTCTAGTCCTCCTCTGCATTTGATTATGTTGGCTCATATTCCCGCTCTTCCTCCTCCTAATCATCTTCAGATGGTGTCATGTATTCTTCCTTAGAGTCTAGCCCCTCATCTAGATCCATCTCATCACCTCCACTTGCTGAAGTAGTAGAAGAAGAGTCAGAAGAGCCATTCATCTCATCATCCGCCTCCGCCTCCTCCTCAGCTTCAACTCCATCTGTTAACAGGGAAGCAAAAATTGATTCAATAATTTATTTCTTGTGTTAACTGTTAAAGGTATGAATTTAACTAAGGTTTTTAGCCTCTTTTTTTTTCGCAGATTAGGGTTTGTGATTCTCACCTGATAGGTCAACATCATCATCGAACAAGGCATCATCTGGACCACGATTCCCCTCTTCTTCATCAAGCACTGGAGGGATTACTGGTTCTTCAGCCATTGGAACATTCAAACTTTCAGCAGGCTCTTCCTTAGCCCCTTCCTTTGGAATCACAACTATAGATGATCCAGCCCCATCTTCCACCTTGATTTTTTTTTTCATATTACTAACTGGTATCAGTTTCTCCACCCCTTTACAAGCCTTACAAGCAGAACACTCACCCTTGCTTTTCTGAATAAGCTCCATCACCTTCTCCCAATGTTCCTTGCATAAGGTCTCTCCCACTGATGTTACCATGATCTCTGGATTTTTCTCCTCCTCTTCCTCCTGCTTAACACTCTTCATCTTCTCCAAGGTTGGGGCAGCCATGGCATTTTTCTCTCCTCTCTCAAGCTTCTTTGGAATAATGAACAAGCTTTGTCGTCGAAGAAATTATTATGGCTCTGATGGATTATTGTTTTTTTCTTGGCGCTACAACTTCCAAGACCGCTTTTGAACAAGCAAAGTCAATCCTGCTTTGCTATTGACACTCTGTATTCCTCAGCACCCTGGGCTTTTTTTTTCTCCCATATGTTACCTTCTCCTTTTTTAGCCCAATGGGCCTTTGTACCAGGCTTCGACCATTTTATGTTTCAATATATAGGTAGGGGTCCATGCCAAACCCCCTTCTCAATTTATGTAGGTAAAAAGGAAAAAAAAGAACCACAAAATATTCTGACATACCAAATACACACATATATACTTAACATAAAATACCAGTGGAAGTCTGACAAAAGCTCAAAGTCATCGTGGAATCTTACCATACAATCACATATCCACAGTAGATAGTGGTATTTGGTTCACTAGATTTCAACCGACGAGTCTGAAAGGTGAACCTCTCCTTCATTTTTGCTATCATGCTTGATCAAGTGGGATGATTCACCTTTAACTGAATCTTCGATGGCTTCCAACCCAACCCACTCCTCTGGATTATTGTCTGAATGATTAACAGGAGGAGGTGCAACATCAATAATAGGGGCAACACGAGAAAGGCGTCGAGAACGAGCAACTGACGGGACAATCATTGGAGGATCTTGTTGGGCAGGACCAAGAGAAACTCCTCGCACACGGGCACGAGTACAAACCCCGAGAACTAGTGATGCAGTCGGAATAGGAATGTGTGGTCCACCCTGCACTGCGGCTTCTCTACGGTTAGTCTTAACCACCCTCAACCCAAATCTGGTCGTCGTCTTGGTATTCCCAAGCATTTCCATTAGCACGTAATCTCCGAGCCCTAAATCCAGGGTGCGCATAATTTCTGCCCAACATTTATGGTTGATGGTGTAGTCGTGCCAACCATCGTGCGTAATAAAGCCGTGCCGCTGGTTGTGCCCCAGGAACGAGATAATAGCAATCTTTTTGTGGTGGATATATTGATGAATCCTTTTTGGAATGGGCAACAAGTTATACCATAACATGATAAATTGCTATAAAATTCAGAAATCACGTATATTTACCATTCTCCTAGGCCGTTGCACATTCCACCAAACTAGCTTTCTTATCCACCATTTATTAGAACTGGCAATGAGAGGATGTAGAGCATGAGGAGACATCTGTGTAAATGGTAGAATACATTATCTAATTATCTGAAAACAATGATTTATTACCAAGCTATATAGGATCCGTTCACAATAGCATTATCTTTTGATTGAACTCAAAAATATTTCATTATTTTTTATCGTGAAGATTAAATAGCTAGCTACTAATCAATAAATTTCTTGCAGTCTAACATATATGAATGCAAGGGTAAATATAAATATTAAAATATTTATTTTTAGTAGAAAAGAAAAATATTAATATTGTATTTTAGTAGAAAAAAAACCTTGAATAGTGTCATTTAGTAGAAAAAAATCCCTTATACACATGAAATTAAAATAGTTTCCTAATTATAATAAATGCTTAGTTTTAATCTTACAGTGATACAAAGGTTTAAACAAAATTATGAGAAATTTGTCATTTACATACCCCAAAAGTGACAAACCCAAAACTTGGTCTAAACCCTAACCTGAACCAATAAAATAACTTGTTCTAAACCCAATAATACATTTAACTTTAACCCTAACTCTAATCAAGTCTTTAACTTCTAACCTATACTTGCAACCATTTAACCAATCTAACAATGAAGAACAAATCAGAAAGAAGAACATGGAAAACAGAGTAAGAGAAACACCTTTAGTACGTATTAGGAGAAAGATAACAAGTCGAAAAGAAGAGGAAATGGTTGTTGATCATGTAGCTTTCTTCATCATTTTCTCTTTCTCTCTCTCTCAGTAGTCTCTTTCTCTCTCTCTCTTAGTAGTCTCCAAAATGATAGATTTTTTTCCTTTACCCAATTGTTAGATCTAGAAATACCTAAACCAAAGGAGAAAGAATGTAGTCTCCTTTTTAGGTTACTTGAAGCATTTAGGTTACAAAAATGGACTGCTAAAAGTCCTAACCTTTGTTGTCAACGTCCACGCTGACATGATAGGGTTCTAAAGCAGGATAGGATGTCTGCCATGGTTATGAATGTGTCCAAAGCAAGTAAGCAACCAACTGTTTTGCTCTCATGGGAACATGGCTACTTGTGTCCAAAGCAAGTAACCTTTGTTAGTGATTGATTGCCTTCACTTTAATAATTTTTTGTTGTGTGATTGAACCACATGTATGTATGTATGTGAATTTGAATGTTTTTTTTTTTATTTTGTGGTTTTGTTTTATTATTTTATTCCTAACTTAACCACATATGAATCCCATTCCAAGCCAAGCAAAAGTCACTAGATAAAAGCTCTTTCAATAGATCTAGCAATAATCCTTCATGAGCTAACAACACGCAATGTTTTGAAATTTTTTTTTTCTTTTGATGGATAAAATAATATCATTGCAAACAAAATCTGTGCCAAGTACACAACATAATCCTCTATATTATCCCCCAAAGACCATTGTCAGATCTAAAGCACAAAAAAAAACATATCATCATTACATAACAGGCTTGAACCGGCAAGGGCAGAAATCAAAACAACTATAACTTGCCCAGATAATGCAGCCAAACAAAAAGCAAGAAATCTTTTAATTTCTTGTGTACAAGTGTTTTTATTTCATGTGTAAAATATTTGGACATGATTCCATACGACCCAAAATGATGATTTATATCCCATGACTTAACACCTCCCAAAGACAAGTCTACATATTTGCAATTTGAAAACATCAAATAGCCACAAGAAGTAGAAAAGACAAGAAATTAGTTGATTGCTAAGATTTACATGCCTTGCATGAATACCATGTTGAGAAGATAGCCAAATAAATTGCAGATAAGTTTGCACATAACAGTCCATCCAAATTTGGTAGGGTTAAAGATTTAGTATAATACATATTGGACTGGTACATTATTGAGAGATTCGCCTTACCCATGAGTGGGGCAAAGAGGATTCATGAATTCTTTTTGGTTCCATACTGAAATTAGAAGAAACCGCCTCATTTTAGGAGTTCGGGTAGGTAATCTTGCATCAAAGTGATGCCACCTTAATCCAGAAGAAAAAATGGTATTGCTAAGTTGATGATGTACCCTTTGGCAAAAACTCATCACAATTATATGGAGTAGAAAGCTGGGATGGGCTATACAAAAGCTGCATGGGTGCAACATAGAAGAAATAGAATCATGACTAAGAAAGAAGAGTCCACCAAGTTGCAAAAAAGAGAAATGGTCATGTTGTAAAATCTCTCAATGTGAATATTTTATTTAGGTCTATGGCAGTTATAATGACTAATATTGGTGGATGTTAGACTTAAATTGTCTCGTATTATAGGTATAAGAGGTGAAACAACAAAGGTGATACGAACAAGCGAAAATTGATATCCAAAAAGATGAAAGGCTGGTTCTTGGTATCAACTAGAAGAGCAAATCCGGGGTTCTGAAAATTTTGCCGATTTTTCTATGTTTGGGCACTTAAATGGTAAAATATTGATATGGAGAACTTATTAATAATGGAACAATGTAGATATACAAAATTGACATGCATGTTGTTAAATTTACTTTACTCCCTTAGTGGAATCGACGTGTTGTTCTTTATTTTTTTCTTATTTTTGTTGTTGAATATCAGATAAACTAACAAGTCTCCTAAAAGTATATTTAGTACGTTTTGCGGTGGTGAGATATATTTTCTGCAGAATATGCTTTATCGTATATATTTTTCACAATGATGTTTAGAAACTAAAACATGAAAAAACCGAATAACCTATAGAATAATTGTTGTGTAACGACTGAAGTGGAGTATAAAATCCTTATTTCTTTGTCATTTGATGGTGTAAAAAACACACATAGTTTACTATTCTGTGTTGCATCTCGTAATAAGTTGGATGTATTTGCTAAATATGCAGTTTTACATTGATAAGAAAGGTTCTCTAATTATTGTTTTGGTGGTAATATTTCTCAAGGTGATCAATTTGTTTAGGTCTATGGATTGTGGTCTTAGTTGTAAAACAGAGTCGTCATGAACACTTTGTTTAGGGTCGTGTAGTTGTTAATTTCGTAAGCATGAGTATAATTTTTTTGAATCTTCCATCCTTCGAATCTTGCATCCCTAAATTCTTCAAGGCCACCACAAATTCATTTAACAAAACATAAAAAGAAGTTGATAAGCGTAAAGTCAACACTTTGTGGTATTATTAATGTTAATTTTCAGAATTCTACCAAAATAAAACTCTGTTATTATAGATAAAGGAGCAACAGAGGAACTTTGATATTAAAAAAATTAGGAAGGTGGCAGTCATACATCTATTACCTCCAAAAGTTACCTGACTTTGGAAAATATATTGTCTTGGTTTGTTATGACTATCAAAGGCTAATATCCAGACCTTCATGATGAATTATAATGAAGCATATCTGAATTGAAAGCTTGATTTAAATAATTTGAAAAGGAAAAAAAGAAAAGTGCAAAAAATAAAGAACATTAAAGTTCGTCTTGAAAGTGCTATTCATACACTAAAGACAGTATTCATGAATCCAAATTTTTAAGTCCTAGCAAACTTTGTCAAATAAAAGTATAATAAGTTCAAATAAAAGTGCTAAAATTAAGTTGAATGAAGATATGAAGTGGTTTCAACCTTCTAGGTTTACCAAGAATTTGTCCCAATGCAATACACTTCTGGACTTGCTTTACCAAGAATTTGTCCCAATGTAATGCACCTCTGGACTTGCTTTACCAAGAATTTGTCCCAATGCAATGCACCTCTGGACTTGCTTTACCAAGAATTTATCCCAATGCAATACACCTCTGGACTTGCTTTACCAATAATTTGTCCCAATGCAATTCCAATGATTGATAATTCATTCTTGTGATGAAATGCACCTCCAATGACTGATAATTCATTCTTGTGATGAATGGGAAGGTCAGCCGAGAGGCTTGATGGTATTCATAAATCACAATGCGAGGTTGTAAAGGGTCGTGTGCCCTTCAAAGTTTGATACAGATGCATGCATGACTATGGCATACTTGGCAAGTAATTATTTTGTGTGAAAGAGGAAAAGGAAAATATAAATTCTTATTTAACTTGCCACTTTAATGTTATAATTTTTTTGATCCAAATTTGTAAAAATTAAAATTTATTTGATTACTTCCCATTCTATTACGTTTACTACTTGTCTTCTTTTTTTGCAATAAAATTTTGCCTCTTTTAAAATACAAGGTTACTACCTTTGCTAATATTATAAATTAAGGTGAACAACATGTGTATCCATTAACAATTTTAGTCTTTCTTGCAATGTGGTTGTAGTCTTGTTTAGACATGTTACAACAATTTTTTGTTACCTCTTATTGAAAGTATTATTTTTCTTTTTCTTTTTTTTATGCTTTCGATTAAACTTTCGGCGTAAATGCATTCTTCCATATTTCGCTTTGGTTTTTTTTTTTTAATATATATATATATAAAGATTTTTTTTTCCTAATCTCCCATATGTGTTATTATATTTTCCATTGTCGCTTTAGGGGATATAGATAGATGAGTAAACTTTCAGCAACAAAAAGAAAAAAAAGTTCACTACTTTTGCCAAATATAGATGGAAAATGATCAATTGTAGTATGGTTGTCCTCCATTTTTGTCTAATTTTTTAAGTTTATCAATAAAAATCTTACTTCCATAAAAAAGAAAAATAGATTGAAAGAGAAATGTGAAAAAAGTATATCAGAGAGCATTGACTAAAACTAGTAAACTCTTAAAGTGAGATAAAAAAGAAAATACAAAGTGTCAATGTGACGGATTTGTGGATGTTCAACTCATAATTTAGCTTTTATAATAACCAACTTATGTAGTCTTACCATAAGACTAGATATGGTATGGGCTTTGACCAAGATTTAACTTTGCCCAAGTTCATATTACAAGGTTTGGATCTTAAAAGTTGAACAAAATTGCAAAATGGATTGGATCCACGTTTCATTTCTTACACCTGAATCATATCCACTTCGAATCTGGATCCTATCTTAGGTCCACATTTTATGTATAGGTTCTTATTGTTCCAATGTTTTCTCTACATTGACCCGATGGGTTGACTATGGTTATAATTTTTAAATAGGAGCCAAATATGGGTTTATGTGAATGCAACCCATCTCTTACTCTTCCAACAAACAAAGTCAAGCCTGGTGGTAGTTTAGGTATTTCATGTTTTTGTGTAGCCCTAACTCCTCTAGTATATAAAGAAAGGTAAGGGTTTATTGTATGAGGAGTCTCAATCTGGAATTGGAGGAGGATTTCTCCTATGAAGGTGAGTGATTGTGAAATTACTATGTTTTAATTTTTTTTAGAGATTCTTTCAAAGTATATGATAGGCAATCTGCGGATCAGAGTCGGTTTATCATTTAATCTGTAATTTTTGATCGGTATTTTCTGTTAATTTTTGTTTTTGCATAATCTTGATTATCGTCAGTCATGCCCAAATCTTGGTAATTCTTTACAAAATTTAATCTTGCAACATAGTTTTTTGTTTTTTTTCATATTCGTCCTTTTATTAGAAGATTTTACCACAAGGGTCGATCTATCAATCTTCACTACCTCACCAAGTTGTGCACAAAGTACTCGATTTATATTTTTATATCAATATTTGGATTCAAAATTTGACCTGAATTTAAAGTCAAGACAATTCTGGCTTCATATTTTAAACCTGAATTATATTCGTTTTGGGATCTGGATTCTATCTTTTTTATTTATTCGATTAAGTTTTTGTGATAAGATTTTTTTTTCTTTAGATCCAAACCCGATGTCGACCCAAATCGTTTCACATACGAGCACAATTCTAGGATCTAGAGTGTAAGCAAATTGTGGTAAGAGTATGAATTTAGACAGATCTGACCATGCCAATCCACGTCCAACCATTCCTATGCACACAAGGTAAAATTGATGGTACTTCGGGAATTCGTAGATCTCCGAGTCTTTTATTTTCTTTAATCATATCCTGATCTGATAAACTCTCTTTAAAAGTTGTTGTTGTTGTTGTTGTTGTCAGGAACAAAGTTCTATGGAAATAAATTGGGGCACGTGCCCCAGTGATTTTTGGGCTTAGTAGATTTGGAATTAATTGTCCCTTTAGTGCCCCACTAAAGTTGGGCTTTATTTGTTCACTTTCTCTTTTATTTTTTTCTTTCATAATTGAAAAACCATGAACTTGATCTCTCTCTCTCTCTCTCTCTGGAATAAATGAAGACTATAACAAAATTTTTATTTTATTTCTATTAGAATCCTTGGTTTTCATTTTCACAGTATCATCCTACATCACTTCTCGATATTCACCATCTTAAATCTAAAATACCTACTATCTCAATATCAATTTTTTTTTTTTTGGATTCTTCTCTTCTTCGTCAAATTTATTAACTTAAAAACACAAGGTAATTTTTTATAATAGTTATTTTTTTCTTTTTTGAATTGGATCAGTTTGGATCAATTTTGAGTGCCCTACTTAAAGAAAAAAAAAATTGGTTCCGTCACTACACTTGTTGTTGATTTTGTTTTTGTCTTTTTTAATTAAAAAAACAAAAAAAACAAAAAAAATCTTCTTTTTCTGAATATGGAAATTTTATTGGTAAACACAAGGAATTACATAAAAGTTAAAACAAGTGTGCTAGAAACTACGTTTTTTTTTGTGTTTGTGTGCGTGCGTGCTCGCGCGCGCGTTTTTGTTGTTAGATTGTAAAAAACTATTTTAATAGAATACTTCATTCCAAATTTTATGTGTATTCTCCATGGTTTAATCTTTGAGATTTATAACAGATCTCTATGCTTATACATATTACCCAAAAGATACTAGATTGTGATGTGGTTGAGCCATACTTTGTTACTTATGCACCCATCTTTGTCAAGTATTGTATTCAGGCTTTTGTTCACAGACTTGGATCAACATACATTTTGAGATGCATACAAGTACTCGGTTCATATTCTTATATCAACGTTATCATCTGATACTACAACACGTGCAATATAATTGAAAGGTGATTTGCGTTGCCATTTATTTATTTTATGGAACACATTGTTAAGTTTATTTATTTTATTGTTTACGTGCTTATAGAGTTAGCTTATTGCAAAATACTATTATAATAGTTTTGTTGATGTTATATGATTACACATCAAAAAATTAATGGTTGCAATTTTTTATAGATGATTGTAATGACTTAAATGGCTAAAATAGCTCAGTTTTAGCTTGGCTACATTGACATGTGTAGTAACATAATTGGTTGGACCATAGTTGAATGAGGGTTTTTTAATAATTTACCTATCATAAGCTTCCACCTCATACGGTTACTATTCATTAGACCTAGCCTCTTCTAAAGTAGTAAAGATGTTGATCGCATGAACTTATTAACTATGTTTATATATGGGGATTAGGTGTACTCAGAAATGAGGTAAAAGATTGAGGTTGATTACCCATATTGATCTAGCATCTTTGTAGCCCTAGATAATTAATATTAAACTTTTGATCCACTTCAATTCATTGCAATACTCCAAAAAATTAAATAAAATAATAATAATAACTTAACATCCATCTTCCTTTTATTTTTAAATTTTTTAGCCTTACACCGGCTATTTTGTTTAAAATAAGAAAGTAAAAATTGACAAAACATTTTCATTTTAGTTGTAGGTAAAACTTATAAACTATAAATTGTTAATAAGTTGTAATAGGAATTTTAAGGTAGTAACGAAGTATTATTAAAAACAAAATATTATTCCTAATCAATTAAATTCCATACCTCTTTAAGCTAACTCTTAGAGTCAAGCCTTAAGAATACGTTTTAATTCTAAAAGTTGAACTAATAACTATTGCTATTTTATAATTTTTACTACATATTAGGGTTGCCACAACATATTCATCTATTAGTTAACATATCTTGAATATTCAGGCCATTGTTATCTGAAGGATGTTTATTAGTACCACTCGCCATTGAAACTTTGATTGGCAAAGTTGCGTGCAAGCCAACAACTGCTAGCTCAGTTCGTGAAGGCATGCCTCCCCAAGTGGGAGGTTGTGGGTTCAATTTCTCGTGACTGGGGTTGGAGGAATTTTCCAATCGAATTTTAGGAGATTCTCTCCATTGTGGATTAGCTAGCCTTCAGGCCTTGTTCGTGGTAGGCCTAAAGGCCCAAGATTTATAAGGGATTGAGGTGATGTGTCTCCTTAGGTGGAACAAATCGAAAGCAAATATTCGTAGGGTAGCTACTCTAGTAATGTTAAGGCGGGGTGGATGCTAAAGGGGCAACAAAGAGTACAATAGCCTACGTGCCTAGATTCGGATCTAACCCTTTGGAGCTTGTGATGTAGACTTCAATATATGATAATGTGGGGATTAAAGACATCGAGGCTGTTTCAGAAGAGATCGATGTTGATGAACTAACACATGAAGAACCTTTAAGTTTTTTAGAAAACAAATCCTAAGAAGAGAAACCAAAGCTAGTGACAATCCAAACATAAGTTGTACTGTGGTATATATACGAACATAAAATATTATATGCCACTAACAAATACATGACCCTAAAGAAAGTGTTCATGACGAATCAGTTTTACAACTAAAACAACAATTGCCATAAACCTAAACAAATTTTTCAAAAGCTTTACATCTAAGACAACATTTACAGAACCTTTATACAAGGATGCATCAAAGTAATGACGAAAACCCGTAAAATGTTCTCAAACTCCCTTTCTGTTAAGTGTAAAGCCACATATTTAGCAAATACATCAAACTTATTATGAGATACAACACAAGAAAGTTAACTGTGAGTATTTTTTCAACCTTTAAATGACGAAGAATTAAGGATTTTTATAGACGACTTCAGCCGTTACACAACCTTGGTTTCATAGCTTTACGACTTTTCTCTTGTTTTAGTTTTTAAATAACATTCTGAAAGATATATACGACTGAGCATATTATGCGAAAAACGTATCTTTTCATCGCAATGCGTACTATATCTTCATTAAGAAGACTTGTTGGTTTTAACTCTATTTCAGAAAAAAAAAAAAAAAAAAAAAAAAAAAGACCAACACATCAGTTCAGTGTACTATGAGAGTAAAACACATTTGAGAGCTTGTCATTTTTCTATATCTACATTGTTCCATTATTAACACGTTCTCCATATCTCATACAATTTAAGTGACAAAACATCCATAGAATCTCAGGACCCCAAATTTATTCTTCAAGTTGATACTGATAACAAGCTTTTTATCTTTCTTGGATATCATTCTTTGCTTACTTCGTATCAACTTTTGTTGCTCGACCTCTCATATCTATAATACGGGATAATTTAAGTCTAAATCCACCAATATTGGTTTAAAAGTATCTCAAAGTAAAAGTGAATGAAGTTGCAATTGAACTGCATCAATCAAGTCAACCAAGGGACATCACAAGGTATTTCAAAGATAAGTGGGTTCCACAGAAATGCAGAACATCACAAGATAGTAATAATAAAAAAGTAGGTGGTTTATACAGATTTTGCCATTTGAAAACATCAAATAACCACATATTTAACAAAGACAAGAAAATAATTGATGAACCTTAGAGTTAAATCATCTCGTATTATAGGTATAAGAGGTGGAGCAGCGAACGTTGATACGAAGCAAGTGAAAAATGATATCCAAGAAAGATGAAAGGTTTGTTCTCGGTATCAACTAGAAGAACAAATCTGGGGTTCTGAGATTTTGTCGATCTTTCCATTTCGGACCACTTAAATGATAAGATGTTTTATGAAGAACTTTTTAATACCGTGACAATGTACATATACAAAAATAATGATCTCTTAAATGTGGTTCACTCTCTTAGTGGAATCTATTTGTTGGTCTTCCTTTTTTTTTTGCTTGAAAATTAGAAAAACCTAATTAAGAAGTCTCCTCAAAGTATATATGGTGTGTTTGTTGTGGTGAAATACGTTTTCCGCAGAATATTCTCTGTTGTATTTATCTTTCACACGGATGTTTGGAAACTAAAACAGGGAAAAGCCAAAGAGGCAATGGAACCATGGTTGTGTAACATATATTCATACACTAAACACAATATTCATAAATCCAATTTTTTAAGTCCTGCCAAATTTTGTCAATTAATAGTATAACGAGTTCAAAGATTATAATATAACTTATAAGCAACAACCTCCGATTACAAAAGTTTGTTCAAAGTTAGATAAAAGAACCAGTACATTCATGCCTAAAAGGCTACTTTAAAGATATGCAATGGTTGTATGCATATATTAGGTTATAAACATTGGATATAAGCGAACAGGCGAGGGGAGTAGTACAACTGAATTATCAACCAATATGAACACAATTTATACTTATTGATCATAGTATCAACCTTAAAGCTTATATATTAGTTTTCTCATGAAGTACTTCTCACTCTACGATATAAGTATTTCAGATGACACATTTAAGTCCTCTTATTTGGTGATGGACAAATGTTAAAGCATCTTCATATTTTTTGCATCATGCACCATCTTTTCAGCCATCTATGTAAGATTAAATTTATCTCATGGTTACCCCCTCCACCTATGTGGCTCAAGATGAACATAGATGGTGCTTCAAATGACAATATTGCTGGTATAAGACTGGTTATTTGTAATGAGTTTGGAAGTTTTTATGCAGGACTTGCGAAACATGTAGGAAATTGTAACAATGATATTGCAGAATGGTGGGCTCTTCTGGAAAGACTAAAGTTTTTGAAAAGTGACAACAAGTGATTATACAAACTGACTCGTCTTTTGTGTATAATGCAATTAACAAAGGGTTTAAGTTTGCTTGGTGATATACTGCTTATTGTGTATCAAAAGATTAGATTAAGAGATTTTTCTTCTTGTGCCTGTATAAATTGAAGATCAAAGTAGACAAGTAACAAGCAAGGGCCGTACCCACCTCAGAGGGGGAGATCTTAGCTCAAACACAATTAAGAATAATAATTAAGAAACACCAAGGAATCAATAATAAAAGTTTGGTAATTGATTCTACTTCCTACATGCAATAATAATAATAAATCCTAACTTAAGAATATGGAAGATATGGAAAAGAAGATTATATGATGACATAGGGGGAGTAGTAGGTTTCCACAATCTAGGTTATGCAATTATATCATGTTGTTCTTCATATTTAATCTATAACAACTAACAAGTCACCTCTCAGCTATTCCTATTAGTTATTAATACCAATAATAATCAAATCCTCACCTCTCAGCTATTGAATCTAATTAAAACGGGATTCTATTATGCATGCTATTGAATATGCTTCATTAATCAAATCCTCACCTCTCAGCTATTGAATCTAATTAACTCCAC
Source organism: Aquilegia kansuensis (assembly GCA_020826895.1). Lineage (NCBI taxonomy): Eukaryota > Viridiplantae > Streptophyta > Magnoliopsida > Ranunculales > Ranunculaceae > Aquilegia > Aquilegia kansuensis. The sequence goes on from CM037007.1 coordinate 29,509,351, forward strand.
ATATTATTCACAATTAAATCATCACCTCTCAGCTATTGAATTTAATCATGAAAGGGTTCCAATAAAAGATAAATATTACAAACATGCAGTAATCACCTCTCAGCTATTTCACTACACATCTACAATAAATATAATACTATTATCAAAACTAGGTCTCCCTAAATTCTAACAATAATATTTAACACCATGGATAACAATAGCATACAAATAATCATACTTACCTCATATCGCGAATTAGAGATAAGTAAGCATTAAGAACCTTGAATCACAATGAATAAGAAGAAACAACATAGTAATCATACATCACCTAGAAAGCTTCCACCTTCCCCCCATGATGATTTAGCTACTCATACCAATGGAACAAATAATTAAATCAAAGAACATCATAATTGAAATCATGGATTGATATTGAATTGAGTACAAAAGTTGATCTTGAAGTGGTGGCTAAAAACTTAGCTTAGCTAAAAGATAATAAACCCTAGTTACAACTTCTCTTAAATATCTATTACATAGAAGAATACTTGCATGCAAAGTCTTCCTAACTTGATCAAATTCGTGGCTGCTGTTGTTGGCCCCACAGAAGGATTAGACAATCAGCAAAACCTAATCCTCTTGGTCTAGAATTGTAGCTTAGACCAAGACCTTCAGTTTGATATGTCATGGGCCCCAATCGGACTTCTGGTTCTTCTTGTAGAGCTTTTTTAAGATCAAGACCCAAAATAGGAAGTCCGGTCCACGTGAGTCAACAGATTTGACCCAAAGTCTTCAGAAGTCAAACAGTTGACCGATAGTCAACATAGGTCAACAGCAGTTGACCCAAAGTCAACAGTTGACCGAAAAGTCAACCCTTGACGAAAAGTCAACCAAAGTCAAAGTTGACAAAAAAGTCAACCCAACCTAGTTGACCACGGGGTGTCCTTAGCAGATTCTACGGGTGCAAATATCCAATCTTCTTTCCTTGTGCAAATAACACCTCCTTGCTTGCTTTTCTCGACTTTTTGCGGGCTTTTACTCAATATTCGCATTTCGGCTCATAAAACCTACATAAAGACAAGAATGCACTAATCAATAGATATAATACAATAATATAGGCTAAGTGCTAGACAAACAAGGTGTTATTCGGGGGATAAATATACACTTTTGAGGTCCGATCACTTGGTACTTTATAAATATTTTACAGGAGTGTAGGTCTTTGCTACAAAGTACTTTGATAGCCAGTTAGACATATTTTGAGGGAAGGAAATTAAGTGGCTGATTTGCTGGCCAAGAGAGGGATGTGAGTTGCACAAGGAATTGGTTCACAACCACTATGTTAATAGTGTCTTCCCTAGATACTGCTAAGTTTGTAATGTGTTTTTCTTCTTAAATGAATAAAGACTAGATCTACTAAATAAATAAATAAAAAATATACTTTTATTTTTCTTTCGATAACCTTAACTAGTCTACTAATGTACCTAAATAACATTATTTAATATGTTGGTGAGTACATAGAATGTTTGTCCCTTTGGTGCTCACTAAAGCAAGGCTTCTTTGTTCTCTTAAAAAACCATTAACTTGATCTGAGGCTCTCTTATTGACTATTTTTCACTCTTTGACTCAATGGAATAAATGAAGAACATAACGAAATTTTTATTTTTTCTATTTAAAATCCTTGGTTTAAAATCATTTGCACAATATCATCCCACTCCACTTCTTGGTATTCGCCAACTTAAATATAAAACACCTACTTTCACAATCTCAAAATAAATAAATAAAAAAATGTGGATTCTTTTCTAGTTCATCGATTTATTAACTTAAAAACATGAGGAAATTCTTTATAATAATTTTGTGGTTATTGGAATTGGATCAATTTTGAGTGCCCAACTCAAAGAAAAAAAATTATGGTTCAGTCACTGCACTTTTATTAGTTTTATTGTTTTTTTTTCTAAAAGTAGAGAACAAGCGCGCTTGTTATTTTTTATTTTTTTCGGTGTGCTTTGTTATTGTTGTTGTTACATTGTAAAAAACTATTTTAAAAGAATACTTAATTAAAAATGTGTGTGTATTCTCCATGGTTTAATTCTGTGAGATTTACAACAAATTGATGCTTATAGATATCACCTAAAAGATACTAGATTGGATGTGGTTGAGCCATATTTGTTACTTACTCACTCATCCTTGTTAAGTATTTTATTTAGGTTTTTTCTTCACAAACTTGGATCAACATAGATATTAAGATGTATACAAGTACCCAATTTATATTCTTGTATCAACATTATCATGTCATACCACAACACGTGCAATATAATCGAAAGGTGAATTGTGTTGTTATTTATATTTTATTTTTTCTTGGACAACCTTGTCAGATTTAACAGTTATAATTAATACATATCTATGTTATGTTGATTGCATGAACTTTATTAATTAAGTTTATATATGGGGATTATGTGTTATCGGAAAATACGAAAAAGGTTGATGTTGATTACCCAAATTGCTCTAACATCTTTGAAACCCTAGATAATAATTATTAAACTTTTGATCCACTTTAATTCATTTCAATACTTCAATTAAAGCAATAACATTAATTTTTTTAATCGTTGGTAAAATTTAGACTTACTGTCTATTTTTTTAAGGGGGTGGGGTATTATGCCAAAGACCTACTTTAAAATAAGGAGGTAAATATTGGAAAATATTTTCATTTTAGTCGTTGGTAAAATTTATGAACTACAAATTATTACTACTTATAGTAGGATTTAAGGTAGTAACAAATTATTATTAAAAACAAAATATTATTCCAGATCAATTCAATTACATAACTCTTTAAACTAACTCTTAAAGTCGAGCCTTAAGATTACATAACTTTTAATTCTGAAAATTTGAACTAGTTAGTATTAGTATTTTATAGTTTCTAGTAAATATTAAACTTGCCATTGAAGGATGTTTATTAGTATTACCCGCCATTGCAACTTTGGTTGGCAAAGTTGTGTGTAATCCAACAACTGCTAGCTCAGTTGGTGAAGGCATCCCTCCCCAAGTGGGAGGTTGTGGGTTCAATTTCTCATGACTGCGGTTGGAGAAATTTCACATATAGTATTTTAGGAGATCCTTTCTATGGTAGATTATCTAGCCTTCAGGCCTTGTTTGTGGTAGGCCTCAAGGCCCAAGATCTAGACGAGATTGAGTTGATGTGGCTGCTTAGGTGGAACAAAGTTAAAACAAGTCTTTATAGGGTGGCTACTCTAGTGATGTGGAGGCGACATGATTACTAAGGTGGCAACAAAGAGTAGAATAACCTATAGGCCTAGTTTCAGATGTAACCCTTTAGGGTTTATGATGTAGACTTCCTGTAAATGATAATGTAAGGATGAAGACCATCAAGGCAGTTTCAGAAGAGAGAGATGTGGAAGAACTGACACATGATGAAGTTTTAAGTTTGTCAGAGGACAAATCCTAACAAGAGAAACTAAAGCTAGGAACTTGTACCTTGGTATATATATGAACTTAAGATATTACATGCCATTAACAACTACACGACAAAAGACAACGTGTTCGTGACGAATCTATTTTACAACTAAGACAATATAATTGCCATAGACATAAACAAATTTCTCAAATTGAGAAGTTTTACAGCTAAGACAACAACTAGAGGACCTTTATAGAAAGATGCGTCAAAGTAATGACTGAAACCCGTAAAATATTCTCAAACTCCCTTTCTTATCAGTGTAAAGCCACATATTTAACAAATGCATGCAACTGTGAATGTTTTTCCAACATCAAATGGCAAAGAATAAAAAATTTTATACTCGACTTCAGTCGTTACACAACCATGGCTTTATAGCCTTTTCGGTTTTCCCCAGTTTTAGTTTCCAATGCAAATAACATTTTGAAAGATATATACGGCTGGGCATATCAGGCGGAAACATACTTCTCCACCGCAAAACATACTATATATACTTTGAGAAGACTGGTTGTATTTCATTTTCAACAAAAAAAAAAAAAAAAAAAGATAGTGATAAGTCCTCAAAAGTGTATATTTATCCCCCGAATAACACCTTATTTGCATAGCACTTAGCTTATATTATTGTGTTATATCTATTGATTAGTACTTTCTTGTCATTTGTGTAGGTTTCATGAGCCAAAATGTGAATATTGTGTTAAAGCCCGCCAAAAGCCAAGAAAAGCCATCAAAAGGATGTTATTTGCACAAGGGTGAAGAATTGATACTTGCACACACAGAGTTGCTGAGGGCACCCCGTGGACTGGTCCTATGGACTTGACTTTATGTCCAAGATGGGTGGTCCAAATCCCAGCCCAATCCAAGTTTTGATGAAGCCCACAAGTCAGAAAATCTATTGAAGCCTTTATTAAAGCCCAATCTTAAAAAGGCTCTATATAAAGATCCAGAAGTCTGATTTGGGCCCATGAGCTGTCTATCTGAACGTCTTGGTCCAAGCTACAACTTAGGCCCAAGATAATTTTGTTTTGATGAATCCTTGCTGCTTCTAGAAGGCCTACAGCAGCAGCTATGATTTTGACCTAACTTGGTAGACTTTGTGAGCAAGTAATATGCTTTGTATTCTCTATATAAAGAGAAGTAGTAGCATGTATATGAGAATCCCGTTTTAATTAAGTGGAATAGCTGAGAGGTGACTACTTGATTATTATAGATATTAATGATTGATTGGAATAGCTGAGAGGTGACTAATTGATTGTTATAGATTGAACATGAATGAATGGTATGTATGTTTGCATTGTTTAGTTTGTGGATACCAACTCTTCCCTCTATTCATCATAAGATCTTCTCTACATTACTATCCATCTTCTTAAGTTAGTTTAAGTATTAGTTTATTTATTTATTGCCTGTAGGAAGTAGAATCAATCTCCATCTTATTTGTTGATTTACTTGGTGTTCTTTAACCATTGTTTTCTATTGTGTTTGAGCTAAGAACTTCACCTTTAAGGTTGGTACGACCCTTGCTTGTTTCTTGTCTACATAGATAACCAATATTTACAGGCACAAGAAGAAAAATCAATATAAATCGATCTTTTGATTAGAAGGATACACAATTATCCTCTATCAAAATGGCGTCGTTGCCACTTTAAGGAACAAAGTTCAGTCAAACACAAGCGAGAATAGTAGTTTCGGGACATCATTAATAGAAGGCTATTTGTGTAACCTCTATTCAAAACATTGTACTTTTATTGATTTTCCTTCTTGTACCTGTATATATTGATTATCAAAGTAAACAAGTAACAAGCAAGGGTCGTACCCACCTCAAAGGTGAAGATCTTAATTCAAACACAATAGAAAACAATAATTAAGAAACACCAAGGAATCAATAAATAAGATAGAGATTGATTCTACTTCCTACAGGCAATAATAATAAACTGTAAATAACCTAACTTAAGAATATGGAAGAGATGAAAAGAAGATCTTATGATGACATAGGGGGAAGAATTGGTATCCACAAACTAAATCATGCAAACATAACATGTTATTCCTTCATGTTCAATCTATAACAATTAATTAGTCACCTCTCAGCTATTCCAATTAATCATCAATACCTATAATAATCAAGTAGTCACCTCTCAGCTATTCCACTCAATTAAAACGGGATTCTCTTACGCATGTTATTGAATATGTATCATTAATCAAACTGTCACCTCTCAGCTATTCAATTTAGTTAAATCAACATATTAATTCATAATTTAACCGTCACCTCTCAACTATTCAATTTAATTACAAAAGGGTTCCAATAAAAGATATAAACTGCAGATATACAATAGTCACCTCTCAGCTATTCTATCACATATGTTCAATTAATATAAACACAACCATTAAAGCTAGGTCTCCCTATACTCCAACAATAGTATTTTAACAACATGGATAATAATAACATGCAAATAATCATACTTACCTCATACTGCAGATAGAAGTAAATAAGCATTAAGTACTTTGAATCACAATGAACATTAAGAACAAACATGGTGCTTTTGCATTATATAGAGTGCTTCAACCATCCCCCTAAGAAGATTTAGCTACTCATCCTTGATGATAACACCATGGAATAAATAATTAAATAACAAAACATCATAATGGAAAAGGAATGGATTGATATTGATAATGATTGAGGTCAACACAAAAGAACAAGAAGAAGAACTTTTGCCTCTCAAGCATTGACTATCCTAAACCCTAGCTACTACTTCTCTTAAGTTGTAGCTTGGACCAAGACCTTCAATTGGACAGGTCATTGGCCTAAACCAGACTTCTAGATATTCTTGTAGAGCATTTTTAAGGTTGGACTTTAAATAAGACCTAAAATAGAAATTCAGACTTGTGGGCTTCAATAGGACCCGGTTTGGGCTGAGATTTGGACCGCCCCACTTTGACATAAAGTCAAGTTAACATGACCAATCATGGGGTGCCCTCAACAAATTTGTTGGTGCAAATATCAATTCTCCTCCTTAGCGTAAATAACACCTTTTTTGTTGTTTTTCTTGACTTTTTGCGGGCTTTAACACAATATTCGCATTTCGGCTCATGAAACCTACACAATAGACAAGAAAGTACTAATCAATAGATATAATACAATAATATAAGCTATGTGCTAGACAAACAAGGTGTTATTCAGGGGATAAATATACACTTTTGAGGACTTATCAAATACCCCGAAACAACACTTTGCTTGTCATCAAGCAAATGTGAGAAGAAAAGAATTAAGGACTCAAAAAAAAAAAGTAAAACTAGAGTGATTGCATTAACCATATGCATCAAGGCTTTCAACCACAAGGATTTCCCAAGTGGAGGAGTTATAGTCTCTTGAGGGTTTTCCAGAGAAGATACCCACAAACTTACTACAATGACTAATCCAAAGAATAAGAATTTCCACCATTTACCTCAGAAATGGGTATATCAAAGATAGGGATAAGTATTGCAAAACCGTTCATATGAAATAGCATACTACAAATGCATGAATAAAATATGAAATATAAACCAAGCATAACGGTCTCAAATGCATCGAAAATAGACATGTACCTATACTACCACGGGTCTTAAGTCACCATTGGAAAGGTCGCTTTGAGTTCTGCCTCACAGTCATACACTCAGAAATAAGAGTCACTCAGAGATGGTGTTTATCATTTTAGCTCTATGTGAGAAAAGATGATGGACAATCATCTCACATATATCAATAAGAACGGACTGGTGCAATGGAATGAACTTAGGCTCAAAGAATGGAAGAATTAGTCTTTCTTGAGATGTCGGGTTTTTCACCTTAGCACCTTCTCACTTACTCGCCACATTCTACCATATCAGCCCAGATCTATAAAAGACAGTAACAGGTTGTAACTTGGCTTAAGACAGGGCTAGAAATGAAAAAAGGCTTTTGTAAAATATTTTTGGAACATTCGGGCCTTCAATACTTGTTATTTATAATAACAACACATGGAGAAATTTTTGGAAATTTTCTTTTGGGAAGAAGTGTTTCTCATCTTCTTTGGGGAAAATTCAATGAAGCTCTAACCAATTTCTTGTAATCTCCCATTCTTTTTGAATTTGAAATGGTTTTGGAAGATTCTGTCTTTTTCTAGAATTTCTTCAAACTTTTTGTTTTTCAATATTTGGTTCATCTCACTAGTTTGGAGATTTCTTTGTATTTCTCCTTTCTTCTTGTAACCATATAAACAATCATCCTCATTGTGGGTGCAAAACTTTGATCCACAAACTCGAGATATGTATAGATTGATCGAACAGTTACAATGAAAGCCTTGTATAGACAGAGATAAGATGGGGCATATACAATGAGACTGGACCTGATCGGTATCAGGCTGCCTACGTATCCAACAAGATGAATCTTGGAATCAAGTCTTTATTACCACTAAACTCTAATGGAGTTGCTCAGTGAAAGACTCGTAGTTCAGAAGGTTTAGAACTCCTGTATTTGAAGTTGGCCGGAGAAGGCTGGCTCAACCACCCCTCCGGTTTTGACTCCATGAACTCAGGTAGTTCAACTGTGAAGATGCTTTCCGTGGAGATAGCTTGCATGCTGCCGAGCGGTTATCCCCTTGGTTTGAATCCCCTTTGACTAGGATGACTGCCACATGGCATCCTCTGATAGGTCCTGGTTCAACCTGGGTCTTCCTTTATCTTCTCCAGCGGGCTAGAACCATGGGTTCTGTTAGCTTGGAATCTCGCTGGACTTATCCAGTTGGTTGAGACTTGGATTGACCAAGCCTGAAAGCAAAGACTTGGGCTTGACTCCTCTGACTGGAGGCCCAATCTTCATTGCATACACCCTGGCCAGGTCCACTGGGCTTCTGTGTTGAGCCTTTGGATGAGCCCTTGTCATTGCTGGACTTTACTGGGCTGGACCTAGCCTACTTGAGCGAGGTGGGCCTGGTCGATGCATGGGAGCCCATGGTTCAACTTCTTATACAGTAACCGAGGATCTACCCATTGATCGTGGACTATCCGGTGGGTCAAGGTCCACAGAGCGTATGTGGATCCCTTGAAACCGGGTTGGGCCCTACCCAATAGCCCAGGCTTGGCTGGCAAATGCTCAGGTGCTCCCCATTTAGCTTCTTATACAGCCATCGGTGACACCTGTTGGGTTTTTTACCTAGGGTACACACATCGCCCCCTCTTCGTCAAGTAGAAAATCTGCTTGGGAAAGATCTTAGCAATATCTTCCCCGGCTGTTGAGATTCGGAGGATTCCTTCCTTGACACACTTCTTGATGACGATTCCATATCCCTTGGGTCAAGGACTAGGGTTTCTTTCCCCCCTCTATAAATAGCAAACCAGAGGTGTAGAAGGATGTCCACTTCTCTTTTCCCGGTTTTTGTTGTTGTTGCTGTTGTTGAAGCTTCTACTGGGCTGCTGACTTAGCTCACCGTGCATTCAACCTCAAAGTGGAGCACGTGTTCAACCATGTGCAGGCCCAAGAGGAGAACCTGGAGAAGGTTGTCCGATTGGAGCATGACATGAAGTTGTCTCTCTAGAAGCGAGACGACATTATTGCATCCTTGCGCCGGGATCTCCAGCTTTCTGAAAATTCGCTTAAACAGACCGAAGACCAGATTCAGAACTTGAAAGAGAAGGTCTAGATACTTGGCAATGCTGCAGCCGGGGGTGCTAGTTGGGACCAGGTCGCTACTTCCCCTCCTACCGCCTCGCGGAATGTTTTGGCAGACTAGTTAATGTCGCACCATTGTTGAGGAGCGGTGCCCTCTTTCTTTGACTTTTGTTCATCAATAAAAATTATTTTTCCCATGAACAGTGCCTCTGCTTGTCTTGTCTTGATTTTTGCAGGTTGATTGTTGGTCCATGGGAGGGTGTTGCTTCTCGGGAAGCAATTGGGCTATGGCCCGACCTTTTTAACCTTTGCGGGGTTAAATAGGGAGGTGTTCACTCTTGCTGAGTTATGCCTCTCTCTTTCTCTTCGTCCCTTGCTCATCTTCCATGGCGGCTAGGCATTCTGATTCTAGTTTGTTGGTGACAATCCGGAACAGTACCGAGCGCGTCTCCTTAGCCGTGTGAACAGCTTGAAGGCGCAAGTGGTCGAGCTTGTGGAAGACCAACACCGGTGGGAGGAGCACCATGAGGGCCGAATCAGATATAAGGATGAGGAAATCCGGGGCCTCAAAGAAAGGCTGAAATCTGCTTCTGTTGAGCTCGCCCGGATGGGGGGCAAGATTGATGTTGTTGCGGTTTTTTCATGGAAGGACGGATACGCTGAAGCTAAGGCCAAGTACCATCTCCCCGACTCGCCTGAGGGGTTCGGTCAGGATCCTCTGTATCCCCCTTTGATGTAATTTAGCTTCGGTCGCACTATGTAGGGGATTTGGTGCACCCCGTATAATGCCTTTCGTAATAAAATCACATTTTCTTTCATCACTATATTGAGCTCCGGTAAGTAGATCCGGTTACTTTCTTGTCATGATTAGTGCAGGAAAACACGCCTGTCAATCTTCCCTTGACCGTGATGACGTAAACCGAAGGTCCACATGTCGCTGACCTGGACTATGTGGACCCCACCTATAAATACTAAATGGATCCCGCTGAGTGTACGAGGTGGGTGCCTGATGATTATGCAGTGTGGGCCCTAGCTGACTGTATTAAGTGGGCTCCACTTCGTCTTCTCTAAATCTTCCTTTGTTGGCGTGAAGATGTACAACTTCAACTTCTAGTGAAAGCTTGTGACTCTTCGCTGATCGAGTCATTAAACCAGTTGGTTTAATGATCTTAATGGACAGTTCATTAAAAGAACCTGGAATCCCATTAGCCGGTGGGTTATGGGCCCACCCTTATAAAAGGGAAGGCTCGAAAGAGAGAAGGGTATTTCGTTCACTCTCTTTCTCTTCTTTCTTCTTCATTTCTATTCTGCTATCTGTCGGAATCCTAGGTTCTGAATACTCCAAAATTCCGGTGTCTCCTGTACAAATTTTGTTCCAATAATGAGGAGAACTTTAGTTCTGAGCTCCAGTAGCGACGAAGAGCCCCAGAATTCGGCTCCATGTCTCTGCTGATGAGGGCGGAATAAGTGGAATTTCGGCGACTGGACCCCCTTTCGCCTGCTGGTGTGGCGTAGGTGGCTCCTCTAGATTCTGCCGAGTCTCCGATTGAGAGACCCAGGAGGAGGTGGCAAGCTTCCTCAAACCTCCCTCAAAATCCTGAACTCGAGCAGATGAGTGCGACAGAGGTTCAGGAGCAGCTTGGCTGGAGAGGGGTTCGGTTTGGCTTCACCCCTCCATTTCGGATGGTTGCTCCGACAACCTGATCGCAGTAAGTCTTTACCAGCTCCTGTATGGTATGCAGCTCCCGCTACATTCTTCTATTCTGAGACTGCTGTCGTGGTGGGGGATCCCGCCGGGTCAGATGCACGTGTCCTTTTGGATAATTGTGCGTCAGATCGGGCTGATTGCCCTCCACTACGAGATTCCCTTTGCCCCGGTCGAGATGTTCATGCTCATGAAGTCGATCGCCCGGGAGGCCAAGGAACGCTGCTTCTATGCCATCTCTTGGCATACTGCCCGGAGGCTGTCTGGACTTCCCAATCATTAAGGGAACTGGTCCGAGCCCTGCTACCGGGTGTCAGGGTGGTTGTCTGACCGCAGCATACAGGTGCCGCAGGATTTCATAGGTAAGCACGCACCTGACCTTACTTTCATTTTTGTCCTTACATTTTGCGTGCTTGCTGTGCTCCGGCTCAGGAATAGTTCCATGCTTGTGCTTGCAGGGAAACATCAGCTGCAAGTGTCTCTGCCAGCGGGGGTGGATTCCTCTGCTGCTGAAGGAAACATTGAGCCCTTTTCCAGCCTGCCCGCAGACCTGCGGGACCTGACACTTCCTGATCAGATTGTGATGCACATCCGCTTCCCAACCAGGCTTGCAGCCCTGCCAGCCCCTCTGCAAGTCGTGGAGGTAGAGTCCAGCTCTGGTGAGGGTGTTGCCATTGTGGAGAGCACAGTCCCCAGTGTCGAGGAGGTGCCTCCGGTTGAGAATGAGGCTGTTGATCTGCGGGGGGAGATGGACGACTGGCCCGACGAGGCTCTTCCAGTCGGGGGAAGATCTCCTCCTGATGAGCCAATGCCGAACGTTCTGCCAGAAGTCATCCCAGTTGTCGGGGATGTCCAGGTCAGTGATGCTAGCTCCGTTTGTTATTCAAACCCTCCCTTGGGTCGCCGGAGGAGGCCACATATTGTTTATGGCTTATCTGACTTTTCCGGTGATCCAAGCCTGATGTCGAGGGATAGCGGACTTTTGCTTTCCCGTGGGTCTGGTGAATCGGCTACTGGGGGATTCTTGCTTACCTCGGTGCAGGTACATGCTGAGGTGGACAACCTGGCCCAGCCGAAGATGGTGGGAGGTGTGTCCGAGGAGACGGTGGTCGCCTCTGCTGCTGAGAGAGGCAAGCCAGCTGTGGTTCCGGGGGGTCCATCGGACTAAGTGGACGCCCCTAGTGCTGGAGATGTTGGAATCGAGGCTCTGGTGGAGGTAAGACCTTCCCAGCCTCTTGTTGTTGAAGTTGCCTCTGCACAGTCCCATACCCTGGTTGATCCGAGGGGTAAGGCTATCGCAAATGAGCCTGCGAGAGGCTCAAAGAGAGCTGTTTCTGCCTCCCCTGCTGACCACGGGAGGCTATGCGCCTGAGGAGGGAGGATGCCATCCCTCGGGCGCTGAGGGGACCGGTGATGGGGACTACTCGGATTGGTAGTGGCTCCCGAGTCCCTGTTGAGGATGCTCTGGCCGTCGAGGACGTCCAGACTGAGGTGGAGTTTACTGTGTCGTGCACTGCTGATGACGAAACCCCAGCTTATGGGTGGGGTGACCAGGTCCCATACACTGACCTGCCCACTGGCCCCACTGTGCAACTGGGCCCTGAACTGGGTGAGTACCAGCCCGAGGGTACTCCGGAGTTCCCACTGCTGGCGTTCACCATTCATCCTGCATTTCTGAGTGGGGAGCCGATGTCGATTGGGGACTCCGACATTATGAACCTCCATATTTCTTTTGACTACGTCTTCTAGAATCTGCTCCCGGAGGACCAGGCATACTACACCCGTCTTTCTCACGACCGGGCGATGAGGATGGCGGCCCAGAACCTGATTGCGGTAACGTTCCCTGCCTTGAATTTTGGCTTTAGACTTGTCGTTCCTTGTATGTTTATTTCCGACTTCTGTTTCTCTTGTCTGTCAGACGCAAGCTGCCATGGCCCGGGTCTTTAAGCTGAGTGTCAAACCCCGACCTTCTGCCTTGGAGGATCTGGAGCGCCTGCGAGCTGAGAATCTTCAGCTCGAGAAAGACCTGGAGGCGGCCAATAGTGACCGGTGGGCTCTGGAGGAGGAGAAGCGGTTCCTGGCGGTGGACTATCACAATCTGGACTTCACCCTGACCGCTGCTCTTCAGAGGGAGGAGGATGCCAAGACTTCCTTGGCGGAGATGGAGGCCACTTGCGGGAAGCTGACCCGAGAGAAGCTGAAGCTGGACCGGCGTCTCAACCTCAAGAAGGCGGCGTATGATCGGGCCGCTGAAGAGCTCCGGTTGGCGAAGGCTGCCTACCAGCAGGTCCTCGACCAGCTAGAGAAGGAGAAGGCAAAGAAGGGCGGTGATGGCCCCGGTCCTTCTTCTTAGCCATAGCTCTGTTAGACTTTTGTAGAAAGGTTCCTGTCCCGGTTGCCGGGGGACTTTCTCTTGTACATCTTTTTTTCTAAAAAAGAAATAAAAATTTTGTTATGCAAAAAATACCTTGTTAGATATCTTTACCTTATTTTCAGCATTTATTATAACTGACTATCTCTCTCGCCCTCTTATCGTTTTAAGGAGTTTTTCTTGGGATGATAACAGTTTTTTTTCTTGCTGACTCCATGGCGATTCATGGTCTGCTGCTGAAAGGGGATTCGTCTCTGTATTGCATGCTTTGACCCGGGGGCAAGCTAGCTTGTCTAGCAACCCTGGTTCTTTAAGAGTGGATAGCCTCGCTTTTAAAACTAGTTTCCAGGACCGGAAGCTAGGTCCAGGCGTCTTGGGCCTAAAAGGAGCGTAACTCTGCATTTAGGACTTAGATAGGATCGAAAACTAGGTTCGGGCATCCTGAGTTGGATGGGGTTTGATCCCTGACATCCTTTATTTCCAAGACCGGAAGCTAGGTCCGGGTGTCTTGGGCCTAAAAAGAGCATAACTCTGGATTTAGGACTTAGACAGGATCGGAAACTAGGTCCGGGCATCCTGAGTTGGATGGGGTTTGATCCCTGACATCCTTGATTTCCAAGACCGGAAGCTAGGTTCGGGCGTCTTGGGCCTAAAAGGAGCATAACTCTGCATTTAGGACTTAGACAGGATCGGGAACTAGGTCCGGGCATCCTGGGTTGGATGGGGTTTGGTCCCTGACATCCTTGATTTCCAAGACCAGAAGCTTGGTCCAGGCGTCTTGGGCCTAAAAGGAGCATAACTCTGCATTTAGGACTTAACCAGGATCGGAAGCTAGGTCCGAGCATCCTGGACCTTAGTGGAGACTTGATCTTGCACTTAGGATTTTCAGCAGTAAATAATTTAAAGTACTCGAATTCTTGCGGGAAAGAATCTCTATTGAAATCATCAAATGGAGTACATTACTTGTAGAATTTCTTGAGGTGGAAAGCGTTCCATGGTCTGGAGAAGAGGTCGTCGGACAGAGTTCTGAGGAAGTATGAGCCTTTCGCAGCATGTTTGTCTATGATGTAAGGTCCTTCCCAGTTTTCTCCAAGCTTTTCGGCGGTTGTATCCTCAGTCATGACTTTGACTTTCCTCATGACCCAGTCGCCCGGATTGAATTTCCTCTTTACGACTCGCTTGTCATATCCTCTTTTGATAGTCTCCTCGTACCGGAGGAGGTGTTGTAGGGCTTGTTCTCTCTTGTCGTCAAGAACAGCTTTTTCTCTTGCCAGAATTCCTTCGTTCTCCCCGGTAAGGACCGCATCAGTGTGGGTTGTCGGAGCTAGCAGTTCTGGTGGCATTACCGCTTTCGCTCCAAAGGTAAGTTGAAAGGGTGTCATATCGGTGGACCTCCTTGGGGTGGTCTGGTATGCCCATAAGACCCCCGGGAGTTGCATTACCCAGTTGCCTTTTGCCTTATCCAGTCGCTTCTTGAGTGTATCCAAGATGACCCGGTTGGATGCTTCTGCCTGCCCATTCCCCTGAGGGTAATATGGGGCCGAGAAATTATGCTTGATCCCCAAGGACTTGCAGAACAGCCAGATGTTGTCGCAGTTGAACTGTTTTCCATTATCTGTCACTAACTCCTGAGGAATCCCGAACTTGCAGATTATGTCTTTCCACAAAAATCTTCTGAGGTCGGAGGCACATACCTGTACCGAAGCTACGGTTTCAACCCATTTGGTGAAATAATCTGTAGCGACCAATAAGAATCTGACTGAGTGTGGAGCTTTTGGGAGTGGTCCCACAATATCTAATCCCCACTTGGCGAAAGGCCACACGCTCAGGATGGGGTGCAACTCATTTGCCGGGGCATGACCGACCGATGCATGGTTCTGACAGAGGAGGCATGCCTGTGTGAACTTCTTGGCGTCTGTCATTATGTGCGGCCACCAGTATCCTTGGATCATTGTCTTCTGTACTAGATTCCTGCTTCTGGAATGGTTGCCGTAGATCCCAACATGGATCTCTTTCAGTATGATCAGGCCTTGCTCTGGAGTAAGGAGTAAGGCACTTGAACAAGACCCCGGAGCCATGGCTCTTCATGTATAGCCTGTGTGACACCCGGTGCAATATGACAGTAAATTTCCATGCATCCCTCTTGACTTTGACTGACAGCTTCGGATCTTCGGGAAGCATATGGTGGATAAAGAAGTTAATGTATGGCTTCCTCCAATCTTGACCATTGCTGGACTGCAACTCGGCGTCAATTCTGTCTACTTAAGAGTTTAGGTTGTCTGGAATGTCTTCAATTGGTTCCTTCGGTGGGAGCTCCAAATCAATGTGAACATGCGAGAGCGGTTGTTCTGACGGGTCCAGTTCGTCCGGCTCCGTTGAAGGTGGCATCGCTTCTATCCGACCTCTGGTGAGGCAAGGATTCCAGTCTTCGAGTTGTGATTCTTGTGGGTCCTGCGTTTGATCCTGTGCTGGATTCGTTGTCGGGTTGTGAAACTTCTTCATCTATTTTTCTTTTCTGTCCTCTGGTGGTCACCATGAGAACTTCCTTCCAATGTCTGCACTCCAGGAGATAGACCTCCGGTAGCGGCATGTCTGGATCTTTGGGCCCGATACTCGGCTCTTTCTGGTATCCGATTGATAGATGTCGGGGCTCTATAGTGCTGATAGAAGAAGAAAGATATGACAGGGCATCTAAATGCCTAACGTCTATCCTTGCTCGTTGCTCAACTGTGATGAATTCGAACTTCCCTGCCATGGAGTGGACGACATCATGGTACTTCGCCATCCGGTCGTCCTTGGCTTGGAAGGATCCGACGAATTGGTTCGCCACTAGCTTTGAATCTGTCTTGATCATGACTCTTCGCGCCCCCAGTTGGAGTGCTGTCTGGAGACCATAAATTAGAGCTTCGTATTTAGCTTCGTTGTTTTGAAGCTGGGAATCCCAGTCTGACAGATGTTTCTGACTTCTGTCCATCTGGGCTGATCAGGAGACAACCTATGTCGGATCCTGTACAGTTACTGGACCCGTCAGTGTAGATTGTCCATGTTTCGTTGTTTCCTTTGGCCGGAAACTCCTGTGACCAGGGGGCGGGCATCGTTCTCCCCCAGTGTATCCTCTTCTAGATCTGGATTGACCGGGATATCCTCGATGGGAAAGTCTTCCATCAAGGAAGCTATCGCGTGCCCTTTCTCCGCGGTTCTGGGTTCATACCGGATGTGGTATGCACTGAGGTAGCTGGACCACTCGATCAGTCGATTAGACTCTTCCTGCTTTCCAAGAGCTTTTCTGAGCGGGAACTCTGTGTAGACCTTGACTGCTCTCCCTTGGAAGTATGGCTTTACTCTCCTGGCTGCATGTACCAGGGCTAAGGTGATCTTCTCGATTTTTGAGTATCTTGTCTCAACTCCCTGCAACACTTTGCTGATAAAGTATACTGGTTTTTCCTCCGGTTCTTCCACAAATATGACTGCACTAACTGTTATATCAGATGCAGCCAGATAGATGTCGACTGGCTGCCCAGTTTGTGGTGTTGTGAGGACCGGAGGTTGAGTGAGATATGCCTTGATTTTGTCAAAGGCTTGTTGACAAGTAGGATTCCGTTCCGCATTAGCTTTGATTGCATTGAAGAATGTCTTGCATCGGTCTGAGTACTGGGAGATGAACTTGTTGAGAGCGGCTAACCTCCCGGTTAGTCTCTGGAATTCTTTCATTGTCTTCGGGGCGGGCATCTCCAGGACTGCCCGGATCTGATCTGGATTTGCTTCTATGCCCCGGTTGGTCATGAGAAAGCCAAGGAACTTGCAGGAAGAAAGACCAAAAGAACATTTGGTTGGATTCAGCTTCATGTTGTACCGTGCCAGGATATCGAATGTCTGTTGCAGGTCTCACAAATGATTGTCTTTCTCCTTGGTTTTGACCACCATGTCGTCTATGTAGACTTCCATGGTTCGTCTTATGAGCTCATTGAAGATGGTGTTAACCAGCTTCTGGTATGTTGCTCCGGCATTCTTCAGACCAAATGACATCACCCGGTAGCAGTAAAGCCCCCGGTCTGTGATGAATGTGATATGCTCATGATCTTCTTCGTGAAGTGGGATCTGGTTGTATCCTGAGTAGGCGTCCATGAAGGACAATCTTTGATAACCAGCGGTGGCATCCACCATGTATGTGATCCATTCTTCTTTGGGACAGCCACGATGTTGGAAACCCAGGTAGGATAGATGACTGGTTTGATGAAGTTGACTGAAAGTAGCCGATCGACCTCCTTGTTAACCGCCAGCTTTCGATCCGGCGCCATTCGCCTTGGTTTCTGCTTGACTGGCTTGTACTGAGGATCAATATCCAACTTATGACAGGCGACCGTAGGGTCAATTCCTGGCATCTCTCTGACACTCCATGCAAAGACGTGGTGATTCTGCCGGAGCAAAATGATCATGAGATCCCTCTCAGCCTTTGGTAGGCCGGAGGAGATGTAAGTTGTCTTGTGGGACTCCAATCCCACTATAACTTCCTCCAGCCCGTTGACCGCTGGTGATATCCTGGTCTTTGTGTCTGGCTTCCCCTTGACAGACTTGCCGGAAGCTGGTTGCTATTGATGGGAGTCCGTCAAGAAGATAGTGTTCCCCTTAGTTTCGAAATGGACTTCCCCTTGACAGCATCGAGATGGCACTTGAATGCCATCTTTTGGTCTCCCTTGACCTTGCAAATTCCGTTGGGAGTCGGGAATTTGAGGCTTTCGTGGAAGGTGGACACTATGGCTTTCATCTGATGAATCCAGTCCCTTCTCAAAATTACGTTGTAGCGGGAGGGGGAGTCGACCAGCAGGAAGTCGATCCCGACGGTGTTGAATCCCACCGTGATTGGTAGGTGGACTCACCCTGAGGACTGTGTTGGCTCCCCGTTGAACCCATAGATAAGAGTCTCATCAGATTGGATGAGACCCTTAGATAGCTCCATAGCTTTGTAGGCGCATGAGAACATGACACTGGAGGTGCTACCGACGTCGACCATGACTCGTTGGACCCGGTAGACACCAATCCATGGTGTGATGACCAGGGAGTCATTGTGTGGATAATGCACGCCCCTTTCGTCTTCCTCGGTGAATGTCAAACCCCCGGGGATAATGGACTCGGTATTCGTCGCTTCGTTGAAGTTGAGCTGTCCAACTTCATGGACATGCCCTATCCACCAGAGCTTTTCCCGAGAGCAATTCTTCATTTCTGTTTTAGAAGAACTGGGTGCATGTACATGGCAAACGTATACAATTCGATCTCCGGTTTTTACCTGTTCGACTGCTCCGGTCAGCACCATGTCAAGGATGAGGCAGTCATCGACCAGACGCTGCATTTCGTACTTCAATTACCTGCAGTTCTTCAGCTCGTGATTGTAATCATTGTGATGATCGCACTTCTTGGACTTATCTCTCCTGCCCTCTGGGTCTGCCGGGAGAGGGGCAGGTTTGTTGAGCAGCCCCCTGTTCTTAATCTTTTTGAATACTTCCTCGTTCGGGAACCTCAGAGGAGTGAATTCCTTTTTTTTTACGTTCACCCCCGGTAGACTTTTCTGACCGGCAGTCGGGCTGCCGGGCTGGCGCCTTCCCCTTCCTGTACTTGTTCCTGTCAGGGGCTTTTTCCTCTTTGCGATCCCTGTCGAAGCTTTCTTCCTTTGCCTTATGCGGCTTCTCATAGGTTTGGCCTCTGGCAAGTTTCTTTCTTCTGGCTTTCAGGTCGTCGTCCTCCTGAGCATACCTTTCTACTTTCTCGAGCAAGGCCGAAACAGAGGATGGAGGCTTCCTTGCCAGTGACCGGTACAACTCTTCATGGTTGATGTTCAAGGCATACTTTGAAGGCTTGAATGACGACGCTATCAGATGCTTCCTGCACTTCTGACAATAAGGTTCGGAACCTTCGGGCGAAATTCCTGAGTGTTTCGCTCCGGTCCATTTGCAGGGAGAATAAAACTTCAGCTCAATTCTTAGTCTTCACATTGAACCGATATTTTTCTTCGAACAACTCAGCCAGTTGTACGAATGTGTGGATGGATGCGGGTGGCAGATAGTGATACCACGTATGTGCTTCGCCTTTGAGTGAAGCAGCAAACATTTTTGCAAGTAACTTGTCATCATGGTCCCAGATGGTCATGGTGCTTTTGTAGTTCATAACATGCTGAACCGGACAACCGCTTGTCTCGTCATACTGTTCGAAGGGCGGCTGCTTGAAGATGGCCGGGACTATATGACTCCTGACCACTTCTACCAAAGGTGATACGGTTATTCTCAAGAGAGTAAGCTTTCTGATTCGTTCGTCCCGGTTGGCTTTGTTGGAAACAGCCAAGTCGATCATCTCTTGCAGCTTGAGTTGATTCATCTGTTCCAAATTCAGCTCCGGTTGTCTCTGATGAGTGTGGGCCCTTTGAGGGCTCCTTGCTGTCTGACCGTGGCGTGCCGGGGGAGTGCTCTGGTGCCTCCTCCGGCGCAGTCCTTCTGGTGGAGTGACTTCTTCGACGGACCTGCTGCGGGTAATCTTGCGGCCATGACGTGGTCTGGGAGTTCTCGCGCGCCCGCGACGATGTCTCTGAACTGGAGAGATAGACATCCTATCTCTCCCTGGTGCTAGTCTGTCCCAAACAGGACGGGGACCATGGCTATGAGGGGTAAGACTCTGGTCACTACCCGACCGTGGCCTTATTTTCTTCTGGGAAGACGGACTAGAAAACGGGGCTGAAGATGATTTGCTATATCCAGCCCTGGTTTTCTTCTTTCTTCATAGTTCTGCATTTTCCCTGGTTAACTGTTTGATGATTGCAGTTGGGGACTTAACTGCTGGGCCTTTCCCCTTCTATTGCTCGGTATAACCTCCTCCCGTTGCCAGGGGAGAGGTTCTCTGGTCTCTTCTTGCAGCGGCTACTCTGGATGGTTTAGGATCTTGTGATGTTGGTATTCTAATGGTCCGGTTGACTGCATTAGAATTACCAGGATCATTAGTGATAACACACTAAGTTTTTTGCCTTCGCATGTCCACTTTCAGAGTGTTGCGAGCCCTGATCTGAGAACTGATTCTTGATTCACAGGCTCTGTCGCCTCAAGAACCGGAGACAGAGGAGAAAGGTTCTCGGTCTGACTTTTAGTAACTTGGCTCATTCCATTGTTGGAATGAGTGGGGCGTCTCTTACTTCTAGCCATTGCTGCAGCAAGTCCTGTATAACTGGATCGAGATTCCTTGCAAGGCTCTGGAACTGATGGGAGATTCAACCCCACGGTGGGCGCCAAAGAGTGTGGGTGCAAAAATTTGATCCACAAACTCGAGATATGTATAGACTGATCGAACAGTTACAATGAAAGCCTTGTATAGACAGAGATAAGATGGGGGGTATACAATGAGACTGGACCTGATCAAGATCAGGCTGCCTACGTATCCAAGAAGATGAATCTTGGAATCAAGTCTTTGTTTCCACTAAGCTCTAATGGAGTTGCTCAGTGAAAGACTCGTAGTTCAGGAGGTTTAGAACTCCTGTAATTGTAGTTGGCCGGAGGAGGCTGGCTCAACCACCCCTCCGGTTTTGACTCCATGAACTCAGGTAGTTCAACTGTGAAGATGTTTTCCGTGGAGATAGCTTGCATGTTGCCGAGCGGTTATCCCCTTGGTTTGAATCCCCTTTGACCAGGATGACTGCCATGTGGCATCCTCTGATAGGTCCTGGTTCAACCTGGGTCTTCCTTTATCTTTTCCAGCGGGCTAGAACCATGGGTTCTATTAGCCTGGAATCTCGCTGGACTTATCCAGTTGGTTGAGACTTGGATTGACCAAGCCTGAAAGCAAATACTTGGGCTTGACTCCTCTGACCGGAGGCCCAATCTTCATTGCATACACCCTGGCCAGGTCCACTGCGCTTCTGTGTTGAGCCTTTGGATGAACCCTTGTCGCTGCTGGACTTTACTGGGCCGGACCTAGCGTACTTGACCGAGGTGGGCCTGGTCGATGCATGGGAGCCCACGGTTCAACTTCTTATACAGTAACCGGGGCTCCACCCATTGATCGTGGACTATCCGATGGGTCAAGGTCCACAGAGCGTATGTGGATCCCTTTAAACCGGGTTGGGCCCTACCCGATAGCCCAGGCTTGGCTGGCTAATGCTCAGGTACTCCCGGTTTAGCTTCTTATAAAGCCATCGGTGACACCTCTCGGGTTTTTTACCTAGGGTACATACACTCATGTTCCAAAAACAGTGGGTAAAATGACCTACACATTCTAAGGGTAATTACTCCACAATGAAGTTGTGTAAGGATAATGGGCTCAAGAAAAATGCTAAGTAACAAGAAAGGCTCAGAATGGTCAACCTAAGGGATAAAACAATCATTAGGGTAGGCTAAGGTAAACAAGGTTTAACTAAATGTCTTTGTATCATTTTTAAGTACTGATATGGTGATCACATCTTCAATAAGCTACAAGACCCAAGTTTATATTACACCCACTTGATGTCATCTCAAGGCTAACTATAAAAATGAATATGTGACTAAAAACAGATAAAAGTGAGAGGTTGAGTCTTTTGACTCCAGATGTACGTGATATCTCTCCAAGAAAAGGACGGGTCTCAAAAGCTCACTAGGTTAAGTCTCCACACTTATTCCTCAAGTTTCTCAAGGTGTAGTTGTATTTGCACATGTAATCTGTAATAAATGCAAATGAATGCCATGCTTATGCTCATGCAAATGTAGTATTAGACTCAACTACTAAGGTGAAGCAATAAATGTCCTTAAACTTGAAAAATATGGAATTCAACCATTATACTCATCATTGATGGTATACTTATCCTAACTTTTTGGAAAAAGTCTTTGTAACAAAGATTTTTTTGGATTTTTCAAAAAATTTGAATTTTTATACAAGTATGGAAAAAGAAGTTTGAAAATCTTTTGTAAAAAGGATTGTAATACTTCCCCACCCCCAAACAAAGAGATTGCCTTGTCCTCAAGGCTCATACTAAGCATAGGAAAGAGAGAAAGAAAGATATTACCATGAATGTACTAAAAATTCAAACCGCTTTTATAAATTCCTGCCAAGCAAAATTATCTCCATATACATAGAGATTACAAGGAATTCCATACTAAGACACAACTGAAATAAAATATGCTGAAATAAAGGACTTAAAGGGAAATCCTATCTTAATGCATTTTGTAACCGCAATAATTATCAACCAGCCAAAGGGCAAAGAGAGAGTGGGTGGGCCAGCCGCGCCCACCGCCAAACAGAACTGAGCACAGATGGTAGAACGAGCGGTTTAATAGCCAAAATGCAACTAAACCCGGCAACAAAAAGAGAAGCAATAAAGCACGATCGGGCTTAGAAGATACACAGGGTTGCCTCTCAGGAACGCTAAGTTTAACGCCTTCAGCCAGATAGGGGGACAAACATGACTCACTCTCTAGATAAACGCTACTCAAAGTAAAGATACATGAGAGATAAAATGCTAGAGAGGAATGCGCGAGATCCTGATGTCTAAGAAGAGATACGACAAAGAGTCTTTTAAAGTCAGATACTCGAGACTTAAAGAAGATGGGAAATAACTTTCCCACCCCTAAACAGAGCGGGAAACAGGTCTGTTTGGTTGTGACTGATAAGTCCTAAAAAGTGTATATTTATCCCCTGAATAACACCTTGTTTGTCTAGCATTTAGCTTATATTATTGTATTATATCTATTGATTAGTGCTTTCTTGTCTATTGTGTAGGTTTTATAAGCCGAAATGCGAATATTGTGTTAAAGCCCGCAAAAAGTTAAGAAAAACAAGCAAAAAGTTTTTTTTTTGCACAAGAGAAGAAGAATTGATATTTGCACCCATAGATCTGCTGAAGGCACCCCACGGTCAGACCAGTTGACTTGACTTTATGTCAAAGTGGGGCGGTCCAAATCTCAGCCCAAACCGGGTCCTATTGGAGCCCACAAGTCAGAATTTCTATTTACGGTTTTATTTAAACTCCAAACTTAAAAAAGCTCTACAAGGAGATCCAAAAGTCTGATTTGGGCCCATGAGCTATCAAACTGAAGGTCTTGGTCCAAGCTACAACTTAAGACCAAGAGAATTAGGTTTTGCTGAAGGCCTAATGCCTCTAAAAGACCAACAGAAGCAGCCACGAATTTGACCTAATTTTGAAGTCTTTGCATGCAAGTATTCTACTTTGTATTTTCTATATAAGAGAAGTAGTACCTAAGGTTTAGGTATCTTTTTATGAATTGAAGATTGAAGAGAAATTTCATCTTCTTCTTCTTCTTTTGTATCAAACTCAATATCAATATCAATTCCATTATCTTTTCCATTATGATGTCTTGTGATTTATTTATTTATTCCATGGTGTCATCATCAAGGATGAGTAGCTAAATCTCCTTAGGGGGATGGTTGAAGCACTCTAGATGATGCAAAAGCACCATGTTTGTTCTTATTGTTCATTGTGATTCAAAGTTCTTAATGCTTATTTACTTCTAATTCGCTATATGAGGTAAGTATGATTATTTGCATGTTATTATTATCCATGTTGTTAAAATACTATTGTTAGGGTTTAGGGAGACCTAGCTTTAATGGTTTTATTTATATTGATTAAAGATGTGTAGTGAAATAGCTGAGAGGTGATTATTACATGTCTGCAGTTGATATCTTTTATTGAAACCCTTTTGTAATTAAGTCAAATAGCTG
This sequence comes from Aquilegia kansuensis, assembly GCA_020826895.1. Lineage (NCBI taxonomy): Eukaryota > Viridiplantae > Streptophyta > Magnoliopsida > Ranunculales > Ranunculaceae > Aquilegia > Aquilegia kansuensis. The sequence goes on from CM037007.1 coordinate 29,533,163, forward strand.
AGAGGTGATGATTTAGTTATGAATAATATGTTGAGTTAATTAAATTGAATAGCTGAGAGGTGACGGTTTGATTAATAAGACATATTCAATAGCATGCATAAGAGAATCCCGTTTTAATTGAGTGGAATAGCTGAGAGGTGACTACTTGATTATTATAGGTATTAATGATTAGTTGGAATAACCGAGAGGTGACTAATTAATTATTATAGATTGAACATGAAGGAATAACATGTTATGTTTGCATGATTTAGTTTGTGGATACCAATTCTTCCCCATTTGTCACATAATCTTCTTTACATCTCTACCATATTCTTAAGTTAGGGTTTACCTATTATTATTGCTTGTAGGAAGTTAGAATCAATCTCAAATCTTGTTTATTGATTCCCTTGGTGTTTCTTAACCATTGTTTTCTATTGTGTTTGAGCTAAGATCTCCCCCTCTGAGGTGGGTACGACCCTTGCTTGTTACTTGTCTACTTTGATAACCAATTTATACAGGCACGAGAAGGAAAATCTATAAAAATATAATCTTTTGATTAGAAGGTTGCAAAATACCCTCTATTAAAATGGCGTTGTTACCGCTCTAAGGAACGGAGTTCATTCAAACACAAGCGAGAATAGTAGTTTCGGGACATCATCCCACTTCTATCCCTCCCACCCTTCTATTTTTTATTTATTTTATTTATTATTTTTAAGTGTCTTGTTACTTAGTCCTCTTATTGATCTTGCAGCGAAGACGGATTGAAAAAAGCTCGAAAAACGGAGTAAAGATCAAATTTTTAAGAAAGACGCGCATTCAGGAATTTTCCTATAAAGTTACTGGTTGGATCTGATCCCGATCTCGAGTCGAGTTCAGATTGGCCTGTAGCCATCTCGAGTCGAGTTCCAGGCAGGAAATTACCTCGTTTTGCGCGAATTTCCCAGAACGTTCCAGAGCAGTTTTTCAAGAAATTATTTTCTTGTTGAGTGATTGTGAGGTGAACTAAGTAGTATATTTTTTCAGCATTTTTAAAGACTTGTAAGATATTTAATTATTCGATCCACGAAAGGGTCGCGGTTGTAATATTTTTAAAGTAGGTGTTGTTAGGATTTATTTTATTGTGTGTTCGCGGCGGATAGTAGAACAAGGTTGTGGAGCAAGCCTTGGGTCTACTAAGGAACGACTCCTAAGGACGATTGAAACCCAAGGAGCGGTTTTCCCTTAGTCGACTTCAACTCGTCTTCTCCCCGCTTTTGTGCGCTTGTTTGGCATTTTTATGTTTTTAGCACAAAGTGGGAGGTAAGCATTCTCCTAACCCTCCTCTAATCCCCTGCAAGGGGAGTTTCTGTATTGATTAGCATGACCTTGATTGTTGCTTGATTTTAATTCTGTTTTTACTTGTTAAACCAGGACTGCAAGGCAGACCTGGCCTAAAAGTGAAACCTAATATCAATTGATTGCAATATCCTACGCTTTAAAATTTAACCAATTAAAGCCATGCTATCACGATGTTCATTTGAGACCTTGAGCAGATATTTCAACTAGTACTGCGCGAACCATTCTTTGATTGGAGCACAAGTTAGGAATTGGGTCTAGAACCCCTACAGATTACGTCTGTAGAATCACTGTGGTTTCTTTATTAAGGATCGTTGCTTACACACGGAAAACCTCCCACACTGGTTATTCGCTGCTTGACTCACGAAATATAGGGAGAATTCACAAGGGAAGCTTGGAAAGAACTCATTGACTTGGGTGAACACAAATTGAGTCAGTTTTTGAGCCCCTTGTTAGATGCTTTTGAATGGTTAGGACTTCTGTGGCATATGTAATGCGCATGTTGCATACATCTTAGATCAATTAAAATCTTGTCCAAACCTATTCCAGTCTACACAAAGAGCACAATCACGGACCTCACTCCTTCTCCTGAGGGAGAGTTTAACGACTCAACCTCCATACCTTCTGAAGAGAGTTCAACGACTCAACTTCACTTTCTGAAGTAACACCTGCCCCTATGGCTCAAGAAGATACCCTTCGGGATTACTTTTCACCTTTGGCCATCGGGCCACCTACCTGAATAGTCTTACCCGAGACAACTGCAGATAGCTATGGCATTCGCCCACAGATTGTGGGCATGTTGCCTAAGTTCCATGGACTTCCACAGGAAGATCCATATCAGCACCGCAATAAGTTTCTGACCGTTCTCAATACTTTTAAGTTACCTTGAGATTGTTCCCCTTTTCTTTTGAGGATAGAGCATTTCACTGGTTACATGGCCTTCCTTCAAATTCTATTGCCACCTGGGCTCAACTAAGTAAAAGGTTTTTGACCAAATCTTTCCTATTACCAGAACTAATGACATAGTTGATGCCATAAGAAGTTTCCGGCAAAAAGAGGGAGAGGTATTCTTTGATGCATGGGAGAGGTTTCAAGACCTATTTCTTCGGTGTCCACACCACAAAGTCGATGACACTGAGAAAGTTAGGATTCTATATAGAGGCCTTAATACTATGACTAGAAACACAGTTGAAAGCATGAGTGGTGAAGATTTCCTTGATTATTCCACCACCAAGGCTCTACCTTTCCTTGAAAAGATTGTTACTAATAGCCAGCAATGGAACATACCTGGACATACCCCGAGAAACACCACCCCAGACTCATTTGATAAACCTAGAGGTATATATGAAGTCAAACCCGACTCTGAACTTAAAACTTTACTTCATAGTTTAGCCAAACAGGTAGAAACACTTGGCGTGTCCTTAAAACCCTCATCACCTGTTATGAGTGCCTCCACTCTCTTATGTGATGCTTGTCATGACCAGACCCATACTGCTGAATTTTGCCCTCTCCTTTATAATTCACCAGAAACTGAGGAAGCATGTGTGTTTAACTACGCTGGGAGGACCAACTTTACTAAGGGCAATGCCACGTACCCATACATAGACCGCTCCAATCTGTCTTATTCTAATAATCATCATGCGGCTTCACCTGGTTTTAATAACTCTTATGGGCAACGTAGCAATGCCACGTATGTTGGTAATACTGATAATCGAAACAGGGCACCGGTCCCCCCTTACTCGAACAATGCTCATCACATGAATGGTTCCAGGGATCATGTGCCAACTAATCAATCTACCCCACCTAAGACCTCCCTTGAGGATGTGCTTGCCCGTTTCATTCAACAGACCCAGGCGTCTATTGAGTCAAATGCCCAAGCCATCTAGAGGATTGAACAAAAACTTGATGAAAAGGGTAGATTTCCAAGACAGTCCATCCCGAACCCCAAAGGCAAAGAAGTTGCCTTGGTGACGGATACTCCATCTCCGTCTGTACTGCTTGCTGAAGTAAAATCGGTTTCCACCCTTAGGTCAGGAAAACAGGTTGATAATCAGATTAATTATACACCGAGTCCTAACATTATGACCTCGGTTACCTCTGCACCTGTTGCCCCACCTAAAGCTCCGGCTAATGAAGCGACCACCTCTAAGCCGAAGAAGCCTGCCCGTGAGATTGTGGACCCTCCACGAACTTACAACCCGCCTGTACCTTACCCCCAGAGACTCACAAGGTCTCTAAAGGAAGTCCAAGCAGAGCAAGTACTTGATGTGTTCAAACATATAAATATTAATATACCCTTCCTCACGGCTATTAAACAGATACCTTCCTATGCTAAGGTTTTGAAAGACTTGTGTACCGCCAAGAGAAAAAAAAATGTGCCTAAAAACGCGTTTGTGGAGGAAGAATTCTCTGCACTTGTCCAACATAACAGCATCGTAAAATATAAGAACCCTGGAAAAGCGACCATACCCTGCAAGCTTGGTGACAAATTCATGGGAAAAGCTTCGCTAGACCTAGGGGCGAGTGTTAACCTTTTGCCTTACTCCTTGTACAGCATGAGTCTAACAAACATGAAACCCACGAAAATATCTTTACAACTGGCCGACAGATCATTGAAAGTACATAGAGGAATAGTTAAGGACCTGTTAGTTAAAGTGTCTGACTTTTACTACCCCGTTGACTTTGTGGTGTTGGATACTGAACCTACTGCTGATGACTCGGTACCCATCATCCTTGGCCGTCCATTTTTGGCCACCTCTAATGCTCTCATAAACTTCTGGAACGGTTCTATGGTTCTCACTTTTGTCTCTATGACTGTTGAAGTAAATATATTTAACCTTGGCCAACATCCCCCTGATCTTTCCTTATCTGAAGATGTGTGCTTTCTAGACTCATTACCTTATGAGATGGTGCATAGTTACTACCCTGAAGGTCCGGTTGTTCACTGCCTATCCATGCATAATGTAGACTTTGACATTGACCAATCTATTGCCCAAACCAATGCTCTTCTTGATACTGTGCCTATCTTTGAACCTAAAGACCCTGAGGCCCTTGATTCAGTTTGTAGCATAGATTCTGAGACCCAAGTAGAGACCATCACTCCACCTCCTATTACTCTGAGTCCTCTTCCTCCTGAGCTTAAATACGCTCATCTTGATTCAGACAGTAGTCATCCTATTATTATTTCTTCATCTCTTACTACCGAGCAGGAGAGTCAGCTGTTAGAAGTTATATTAGAGCATCGTTCTGCTATTGCCTGGTCCATCCATGACATTAAAGGCATTAGCCCTTCTGTCTATTCTCATCGTATTCATCTTGAGGACGATGCTAAAACTTCTCGTGAATCTCAGAGACGTCTTAACTCTGCGATGAAAAAAGTTGTTCGAGCAGAGATTCTGAAACTTCTGGATGCAGGTGTAATTTATCCAATTTTGGATAGTCCCTGGGTTAGTCCTATTCATGTGGTTCCTAAGAAGGCCGGCATAACTGTAGTTACCAATGATAAGAACGAACAAGTCGCCACTCGAGTTCCAACCAAGTGACGTGTTTGTATCGACCATAGAAAGCTTAATACAGTCACCCGGAAGGACCACTTTCCTCTTCCCTTCATAGACCAGATGTTGGAACGCCTGGCTGGTCATTCCTTCTATTGTTTCTTGGATGGTTACTCTGGTTATAACCAAATTCCTATCGCCCCTAAAGATTAAGAGAAGACAACATTTACTTGTCCTTTCGGTACTTTCGCTTATGCACGTATGCCTTTTGGTCTGTGTAATGCACCTGCTACCTTCCAGAGGTGTATGTTACACATCTTTAGTGATATGGTGGAATGATTTATGGAGGTGTTTATGGATGACTTCTCCATATATGGTTCATCTTTTGAAGAGCTAGTGTCTTAGTCATCTTTCCTTGGTTTTTAAGCGTTGCATTGAGAAGAATTTGGTACTTAACTGGGAAAAGTGCCATTTTATGGTTAGGAGAGAAATAGTTCTTGGTCATGTAGTCTCTCCTGAGGGTATCCAGGTTGATAAAGCAAAAGTAGATCTTGTATCATCCTTGCCTACTCCTAAGTCTATTAGGGATATTCGAACCTTTCTAGGCCATGCAGGATTCTATCGACTCTTTATCCAAGATTTTTCAAAGATAGCTCGCCCCTTAACCAATTTATTGCTTAAGCATGCACCTTTTGATTTCACAAAAGAATGCAAGAGCACCTTTGAAAAACTTAAGACCGCCCTCACGACTGCACCCATCATTAGGCTGGTTGATTGGAGTAAACCCTTTAAGCTGATGTGCGATGCATCAGACTTTGCTGTTGGCGCTGTTTTAGGTCAACGTCTAGATGGTAAGCCCCATGTCATATATTATGCTATTAAGACTCTCAATGATGCTTAACGTAATTATACCACGACGGAGAAAGAATTGTTAGCCTTAGTATATGCTCTTGATAAGTTTCATTCCTACCTTTTAGCTACCCGTACTGTCATCTTCACCGATCATGCTGCTATTAGATTTCTTCTCTCCAAGAAGGAGACTAAACAGCGTCTTATTCGTTGGATTTTGTTGCTTCAAGAATTTGACCTTGAGATTAGAGATAAAAAAGGGACCGAAAATGTAGTAGCCGACTACTTGTCTAGACTCGACCGTCCTGAGGATTCTAGTGTCATTTCTGAGAACTTTCCTGATGAGCTTCTTTTTGCAATATCGAATGCTCCATGGTTCGCAGATATAGTTAATTACTTGGCTAGCAACAAGTTTCCAAGTAATTGGAAAAAGCAAGACAGATCCAAATTCCTTGCTAATGCCAAGCATTATTTTTGGGATGACCCTTACCTTTTTAAGTATTGTCCTGACCAGATCATTCGTCATTATATCCCTGACTGGGAGCAACAAGAGATCCTCAAGTTCTGCCATGAGCATGTTTGTGGTGGACATTTTAGTGCCAAAAAGACAGCTGCTAAAGTATTGCAGTGTGGTTTTTATTGGCCAACTCTTTTTAAGGACGCTCACATGCATTGTACTGTGTGCACTCGTTGTCAACAACTAGAAAAAATCACTAGGCGTCACATGATGCCCTTACAGCCAATTCTTCCTGTAGAAGTTTTTTATGTATAGGGCATAGATTTCATGGGTCCTTTTCCTGGTTGTCATGGTTTTTTGTACATTCTGGTCGCAGTAGACTATGTTTTTAAATGGATTGAGGTCATTCCCACAAGGCACAACGACCAAGAAACTGTAGTAAATTTTCTCAACGAGTACATATTTGTCCGATTTGACGCTCCCCGTGCGATCATTAGTGATGGGGGAGCCATTTCTGCAATAAAGCTTTTCAAAAACTTGTCCAAAAGTACGGAGTTACTCACAAAGTGGCCCTTGCGTACCATCCGCAAACCAATGGCCAAGCTGAGGTTTCCAATGGAGAGATTAAAAATATTTTGCAGATAACAATTGACCCTGATAAGGTTGATTGGTCTCGTAGAGTCAGTGATGCATTATGGGCCTATCTAGAAAATTTTAAGTTATTAATATTATGTCAATTTTGGTCGATATTAGTCAATTTGGATTGAATGATTTGAGGCCACTATAGTCAAATGTGGTCAGATAACCTAGATTTTGGTCAAATCTCGTTCTTCTTGGTATGGGACTATGGGGGTGATCAGGTGATGACCAAAGATACCACCTTTTGGTACCGAGATTATGTCATATGAGACCACATTCAAATTCAACACTTGAGAAACTCTCGGACACTTGAGAGAGACTTGGACAGTGTCTGTAGCTTGGACTGGAGTCATGGTTAAGTTTACCCATGAAAGAGAGAGACAGTTGGTACGTTTCGGAGATGTGTATGACATGACTGGACTTGACTTGTCTGAGAACTTTCCCCATACTATACACATTACCACTAGTCTACCTCTACTATCCTAACTAGTAGCTAGGTAGGTAGTTCCCAAGAGTGCTTTAAAGATCTATACTTCTCAGTCTTCATGCTCATCTCCTCT